>CM040432.1:84665220-84877243 GCA_022702705.1 Papilionanthe hookeriana x Papilionanthe teres | reverse complement strand
TTTGCTTGTCCGTCTTGTCGGCGAAACTTAATTGCTTCGCCTCCTCTTGCAAGCTCCCGCCTCGCTTAACAACTTCTCGAAAGTCTTAATAAGTGAATCCTTTCGAGGAGAAGTGCTATCGGGCCGTGAATGCTTTTAAGTAAGATGCCGATCGCATGTTGTTCTTGTAGTTGTGGTTCACACTTCATGCTTAAGTTCCTCCATCGAAGTATGTAATCCACCAAAGTTTCGTTCGGCTTCGTTTCTCTACCACTAAATCACCTATAGTGATGTGGTGCCGAGCTCCGCGAATCGCTCGATGAAAGGTTTTCTAGTTCCGATAACGTCTTCATCGAACCATTTGGTAATTCCGCATACCAATCAAAGGCGATCCCCGATGAGCCGCCGACGAACCGTCGGAAGAGTAATGCATCGCTCCCGCCGGCATTGCAACAACCGGCACGAAAGTGTGCAACATGCCGTCGGGGGTTCCTGCTCCATCGAAGGTCTTGAACAGAGGAGGTACGAAGCCTTTCGGTATCGGACAGCGTCGAATTCTTCCGGTAAGGTCTACCCGTCCGAATGGATGTCCCGCTCTTTGATTGTGCTAAGGCTTCTCGCACTCCGCTCGTTCCACCAAGCTCTTGATATCCTTTTCCGGAATCATACTTTGTGTGGTATCTTTCTTTAGCCGATCATCCCCGTTGACGGATGTAATCTCCTTTCCTCCGTCTACAATGTGAATGACCTCTCGGGGGTGTCTCTCTTTGGGGTTGCACTCGACTCGGAGAGTGGCTAGAGCTACGAGCCATCTCTTCCATCCTCTTCGCCATTCGGGCGATCGTGTCGTCTTTCTCTCGAAGTCGTCTTCTCATCACTTCGGCTCCTCTCTTCTCGCGGCTGCAGGAGCACCTTGTGAAGCCGATGAAGCTCGTGTTTCGACCATGTTAATTTCTCGCATACTCATCGTCCATGAATTCCGATGAATCAATCTCGTCTCCGAATTTCTCTTCTCTTCTTTTGCTAGTCGTCGAATATCGCTCCTCAACTTTTCCATGGTGTCCTCTAGTGGTCTTTTCTGTGCATCTTCACAGTTGTCGTGTGATAGCTGCCGGGTTCCTTCCTCACGAGTCCCCTTTACTACGAGTAGCACTTTCTTCGCATTCAAGTCTCCCGATGAGACTTTCCTTCTCAGTCGTTGTTTCAATCTCGACTGTCCAAGGAAGTGGACGCCATACCATCCTTCTAGCAGCAGGCTGTCTAGGACCGGATGGTCCGTCACCCAAATGGTGGAAGGTGGTATCCTCCCTAATCCGTAATCCCGAAACGACGACGAGCGGACTAGCCTTCATCCTTTTACTTGGCTTTTCCGTAACGATGGTAGGTTCTACTCGGGGCCCAAGACGGGATTCGATCGGCACCCGCCCTATCCTTCGTAGAATCTCCGATACGGGGCATTTCTCTTTCTTTGCTAGTTTCTCGACTACGGCCGTAGTCGGGCAAATGGCGTGATCCTAGCCCTTTTCCTTATGTTGTCATCGTAGTATGCTCGGTCGAGGTAATGTAGAAGCAATCCGCGGACATTTTCCTCGTCACCGCGGCGGAAAGGGGATGGAATCCGCTTCCTTCCAAAAAGGGTGTATCTTCGGACAATCGGTATATATTCAGTAGTGGTGTGTACTCGTGGATTTCGGATTTCCTCCAGAAAGCAACTTCAGCAGCTCCGGCCTTCCCGGCAATCTTCCTACTTCGTTCCTTCTTTGGGTCATTGTTAGTGATGGAATTCTCGAGCTCGGACCCGATTTCAAAAATGAAGGTCTCACAGAAAGTCCGTACCCTCCACGGCAACGGGTTCACCATAATTCCGGATTTCCTTCCCTTTAATTTGGCGAAGCTCGGGGTAGGTGCAGAAACAACTAGACCAGATGGGGGTAGCAAGAATGAGTCCTCCTACGGACAAGCAAGATTCTCTCAGTCGGGATCTTTTGCGGGAGGAAACTCTTGGGTCGACCTAAGGTCGAACTCGATCGCGGCTTCTTAGCTTCGGATACTTTGTTTTTCGATGCGAAAAGGAAACGTCGGTGATCTCGACATTCATGTTCTCAAATCCTTATCCAAACCGGATGATCCCATTGTAGGGCAGCTCATCCTTATAAACAGCGAAATCCAGTCCATTGGTGAAGGAGAAAATCATCTTTGAGGCTTCCATTTCTGCAGGGTAGATTACGGTTGTCAGTCCCAAGTTATGCTTCTTTTCTTTATGACGAAAAGAAAGGAATTGAAAAGAGTCCGAACACATTCTTGTTCATGTATTTATAAGAAGGAATCATTTGTTAAAAGAATCATTTATTAAAGGGTTTGTTTATTTAGAATAGAATGTTCAAAGGTGTAGAGAAGGTAATGAATCTGATTCAAAGTTGGAAAGGAAAAGAAAGTCTTATGCAAGACTTCTCGACTCGAAGGATCACTCCTAAACTAACACCTATCGGGGTCCACCCCACCTCGTAAATGAGGTAAAGGATCTCGGAACCTCTCTGTTTAGGGGTGTCTAAACAAGTGGCTCCTAAATCCGAGAGAATGTTGGCTATACTTGTTCAAGGTAGAAATGAACATAGTATTCCAACGGAAAGAAGGGTAGTTCGACCCATTAAGGACATGGATACACTACCGATTTTTGAAAGCGAACTTTTTGATTAAAATGGAGAGAGGAATTGTCCTCGACGGAGTCGCCGAAGTTGTTGGCATATTTTTAGGTTATGTGTTTTATTTGAAAAGGGTCGCCAACGAAGTTGTCGGCGTATTTTTAATTTAGTTTAAATAAATAATTTGAAAAGTAGTATTTGATTTTGAAAATAATTTTAAGTTTGAAAAATTTTAAAATATGAAATCAAACCGATCTCACATCCCAAATAGTTTATATAAACGAACACCACACCACAAACCGTGTATCTATCCCTAAGGGTAGACACACCGCTCGATGGTAGGGCTCGATTAAATAAACTAGAAGATTTGTGACATCCGTTTGGTCCGCGAACCAATTTTTTAAGCCGACAAATTCCCTCGCTTAATATGACAAGCATTAAACAGGGTTTATATTACCTGGGTTCTTTAAAATTCCCTATAAGGGCAAGCCCCTATAGTTAATTACATCTTAAGTGACGGGAATCACCTAAGAAAACTCTCGATAATAATTAATAATTCTGCTCTCAAGGATTTCAAAGTTTAAGTTTTTCAAAGGATTGAATTTCGGAATTTCAATAGGGAATGGATCAAGTTTGGAACATTTTGTTTTGAGAATTCAAAGGAAGAAAGGTAGGAGAAATCACGGATTCGAAATGAACTTCGGTAATTTCCCGACTATCCTATTGTTTCGCTTGGATTTAGGAAAAGTCCTAATGTTATTTAATGTTTTGATTTTGTCAATTATAATTAATTAGGGCTTATATTTATATGATAGAATCATACAAACTAACTCTCGAAGATATGAGGGTTTATGTCGTATCAGACGACTACCTCGGAATCCTAAGACCGATTAGGGCTTAATTTGCAATGCAAATGCCTAACGAAGAGTTGAAGATTTATGTTGCACTAGGCAAACTACCTCGAAGTCCTATGGCTTGGTTATTTAATTCTAAGAAAGCTTTGCTGAAGTAGACCCGAGTTTTGCTGGTGACGATAGCCGTACTGCCCACCATGCTCCAAGCTTCTTGTTGTTGCAGAGGTTTAGTTTTAGAAATCATAAATCAGGGGATGAGAAAAGTGTTTTGGTTTAGAGAAAATCTTAATTTCCAAGTGTTTTCAATATTTTAATTAAAACAAATCTTAAAGTTGATTATAACGACACCGGTTAAGATCCCACTGGCTCCATCCTTCCGGCATCATTATTTTTATCGGATTCACTTAGTCCGTATGAATTTGCTAAACTCAACCGAATGAGTTCCACACTTTCATTTAGACCGTGGGAAATCCCGTTAGCAACACGTAGGTTACATCATCTGAGGTATTCCCGATCATCCAACAAGACGTTTTAATTTAGTTGTAATTGTAGTTGTGTTCTGTTTGTGATTAAATTTTGAGTTGTTTTATATTTTGAAATGTTGTGGCGGTGAATTTTATCTTGCAATAACTTTTAACTTAGTTTTGGTTTCAGCTTTAGGGACTATCCTAAAGGTGTGGGTTTTCATGCAACAATTGTTTATCATGCAAGAAAAGTAAGTGCAATGCGGTTAAATAAATTGCAATAATGTAAATTGCAAGAAAGTAAATTGCAATAAAATAAAAGCGTACCCGGAGGGTCTTCCCGTCATCCCAAGCCGCACTTAAAACACAATTAGAATATTTAAGCAAGTTCTTAGTAAAGCTAAGGTAAGGGTTATGGTTTTCTACCAAGTTCCTAATCCTATAGCCTAGTCATTTCCTATGACGTCTAGTGTTCCTCGTGTTTTTGCTTTGAAGACGATTTTCTTCATCAAAGAACAATTAAGTTCAATTGTTCTTATGAACATCCTATCATATCGAGGAAGTGCTTAAGGCAAATCTTAAACATCTTTTCAATATTTCTAGGATTGTTTTAAGTCCAAATGAATTCAATTACACAAATGAATTAACCGTCCGAGGTTTAGTTAAGTTTTGTTATTATCTTACTCGATGAACTAGGATGTTTGAATGTCCTATAAGTGAAGTAACATTTCATTTAATATTCTGTTTAGGAGTTATGACAACTAAAGCTTTCGAGGGTAAATTTGTGATTTAGTTTGAATTCAATTAATGGGTTTAAATTTGGAATAGTTGTTCAATTTGCTTTATATTTAATTTCCTTCGTTTTAAGTGATGTTATTTAATTCAATTTAATTTTAAATTTAATTTAATTTAATTTAATTTTAATTTAATTTAATTCAATTTAATTCAATTTAGTTTGATTTGATGTTAAATTAATTTAATTTGATTTCGATTTAATTTCCTTTAATTTAATTTAATTTGATTTAATTTTAATTTAATTTAATTTAATTTAATTTAATTTAATTTAATTTTATTTAATTTTATTTAATTTGTTTTAACTTAATTTAATTTAAATTTGATTTTATTTATTTTATTTAATTTAATTTATTCATTTAATTTAATTTAATTTGTTTATTTAATTTAATTTAATTTAATCTTTAATTTAATTTTACTTTTAATTTTAATTTAATTTAATTTAATTTAATTTAATTTAATTTAATTAATCTTTAATTTAATTTAATTTGATTTAATTTAATTTAATTCAATTTAATTTACTTAATTTAATTTAATTTTTAATTTAATTTTATTTTTAACTTTAATTGAAATTTTAAAAGAGTTAATAATTTAACTTTAGTTTAATGATTAAGTATTTTAATATTTTAAATTTGAGTTATCATTTTAATTAAGAATTGAATATTAATGAGATGATTAATTTAGGGATTTTTAAATTAAAGAATAAATCTCTTCCCAACAATATCCCTATTTTAATAATTCCAATTTTATTATTCTTCCCAAATTTAATCAATTATTTAATTAAGGTTTAATTATTTTAAATTGTTTAATGGGTTTCTACCCTTTAATTATTTAAATTTCAATCATCCAAATCAGATTAAGATCAAATATTTTACTTGTTAAATTTATTAAACCTAAAGTTTTAATTAAGGGTTAAAATTTTAATTACCACTTTGCTCTTTAAGCTTAATAATTTCATAACTCACTAAATTGAGCTCAAATGAACTTGAAATTTTTATGTGACTTCACTCATATGTCAATAAAGACATGAGAGGAGAAAATGTGATTTTTCTGTATTTAATTTATTTATATAATTATTTTTGGTAGAAAATAGAGATTTCCAAGGAAAATTTAATAACATGACCAAGGGAAATTTTCTGTCCATAAAAAAATTAGGGGACATTCCTAATGACCAGAGGACTACTTGGACCAATTTTGGTGATTTTTTTGAATTATATTATTTTTATTATAATTATTTTAAGTTTTGGAGTGTTAATTAATTTAAAAATAAAATAAATGTTGAAAAATGAATTTTATATTTTTTAAAAATCTCTCTGATATCAAGGAAACTAGAGAATCAATTTTTGCAATTTTCTGATTTTTCTATGATTTATTATAATTATTCTAGTGAAAATGCTAGAAAATACATTTTTTTTTAAATTTAAAATTACCCTAGAGCTTTAAAATTTAATATCTCATTAAATAGACCTAAGAAAAATATGGGGTTTGTTCCTAAGTGATTAAAATTCAAAATGTGACATTTTGGTGAATTTTATTATTTTTGTGATTTTTATTATTTTTTTATTATTAAAAATATTAAAATAATATTAAAAATCAACTTTTTTAGAAAATTGAAATTTTAATTTTCTTAAATTCCCTAGTATCGAGAGGCTCCAAAACCAATTTGGTGAATTTTTGAAAGATATTTTGAAAGTTATGAATTTTTAAAGTTCAAATTGACTAAATGGCTTAATCAACCCATTTAGTAGGGCTAACCAAGTCCAATTGACCTCAAATTTTTATGGTGGGTTCCTCTAATCCTAAAGGTAAATGGAGAATTGATTTCAAGTCAATTTGATGTATGGTTAGCTCTAATTAATTAGGGATCTATTTTGGGTATTTAAGCCAATTAGGGTTATTTTAAATGAACTAACTCAAAACCTATTTTTCTTAGGGTCCTCTGATCATAAGAAACATCACCAAATTTTCCTAGAATTTATTTCACAACATGCTAATTATTGGAATTAAAATACTCAAAACAGTAACATGAATTTGAAAAATCAATAATTTCTCATAGGATGGCTTTCGACTTTGGAAAATTCGTGGAATGTTCCCAAATTCGGAGGCTTCAAAAGCCCTATGGTCTCATGCCATGGTGAATTTTCTATATGCATGGAGAATTAAAAGAATGCAAACAATAAATAAATTATTAAAAATAAAATACTTAATGAAATTAAATGATTTCTTTTCCAGATTTTTTTCCTTTGTTCACTGAGCAAGATGGTATTTTTATTTTATTTTTATGATTTTCCTACACAAAGTTATGAATTTTCCAAGTTTAGGGAATTAAATAAATAGAAAAATACCATAATTTTCTATTTATCCACGCGGCGCCGCGTCAACCTCGGCAGCTCCGAAACGCCGCGTGTTGCGCCCCCATTCGACTCCGCCACCTGACTCAACGCTCCGGGTCCCGCGGTTCACGTACCATCTCCTGGTCCGACGCCATCCGAGTCGTCCGTCCGCGCGTGTATTAAATGGACGGCATCCGTTCATCGTCCCCGAGCGTCCTCACCTGAGAGCCGTCCACACTAAATCCCTAATATCTCACTCGATACTTGACCAAATTTAACGTTCTTATGCTCTATGGATTCGTCTCGAGAAGATGAACACATCCATACGGTTTATGTGGGATGAAATTTACTCAATAAAAATGTTGAATGTTCAGAAGCTCGGGAAGAAGAGTGAGGCCATACCTTTGCTCAGAGAAGTGTGGCTTCGATCTGAGGGTTGTTTCACCTTCGATTGGATCCCGCAAGCTCCGCATGAAGTCTCCTGGTCCGGTGAATTGCCTAGGTAGGATTTCGACCACGTACCGATCACAAAGCTTAGAGGCAGGAGCAACTGGGTGGCCTGGAGATGGGGCTTTTGCTGGTGGACACCTTCTCTTGGTCTGGTGAAGGTGTAGGACCAATCAATTTGGGGATTGGCTCACTATGGAGAAGTGCCCTTGTTTTGGGCTTGGATTTCAACTCTGAAATTGAGCTTACAGAGAGGAAATGGCAGGGGGATTTCAGTGGGGATCAAATTCTCTATGTATGGGGAGTAGTCTGGAACAATTTTGGCAAAGTTTCCTTAAGGTTTGTTTCAAAGCACCTCTCATGGCCGAGAGGGGTGGTGTTTAAATAGGAGAGGGTGGAGGGCCTCCCGTGGAGAGTTAGGGCTCGGGATCAACTGCGCAGGTCAAAGGCAGAACAGCCATGGTTGCCATCGGGCATGGGGCAGCTCGGCAAGGTAGAATCCCAAAGTTGGCTCACATGCGAGCTCTTGGCCATGGTGTTTTCCGCGACTCCGTGGCCGGCCGGCTGTGCATTGGTCACCATCTTGTTCAGAGTGGGTCAAGGCCGGGGTTTGGTGCATTCAATCGAGGTTTGACATGTGTAAAGTGTTTGAATCAAAGTAGAAAGGGGAAGGGGCCATTTTAGCTTATTTTGGTCAACCCATGCAAATGGGTTGGGTGCACCTCCCAAGACCTCGGTTTTGGGCCGAGGAGGTCGGTGGGTCAATCTCCCATGTGTGGTGGAGTCTCTATCAAGGATTAGGTGGCAAAGCATGGTTTAGAGTGTGACATGCTTAAGGTAAAAAAAGGCTTAAGAAGGATTAGGAAAGGGGGTCCTCCTTTTTTCATTAATGGCTTGATCACATGTCAAACTCTCCATGGCTTCATGTGGCTTGTCCATGACTTGCATGGCTTGTCTTTGGCTTCGTGGAAAGCTTCGTCAATTTCATGAAAATGGATTTTAGGAATTTTTGGTAATTTGATGGAAATTTGTATGAAACTTGATTTGGAATGATTTGATGATGAATTTAGGACTTAGGTATTGATTTTAATTGAAAGTATGATGAGGGGAAATGTCATATGGGCTTTGAGACCAATTTCGGCCTTTGGATGTGGTAAAAGATGTGCTTTTAAAATGGTTTAAGGAATGGGCCTTTAAGTTTAAAAATGAATTTATGGATGGGAATTTTGTAAAGAGGTTGGGCCAAATAATTGTTGGGTTTAGCTCATGGATGTGTCATGAGTGACTTGAAGCAAATTGGGGGTGATTTGGGTTGAATTTGGGCTCTTTTGGTGAATGGGCCAATATAGGTCAAAGTGGGCCAAGTTGGACCAATGTTGGGCTAGGGTTGAAATTGATGTAAAATTAATGTTGAAAAATGTTTATGGGAGTGTTTTAAAGAGGTTTTGACTTTGGTTGGGCTTTGATTTTGGGGTTTGGGCTCACTTGGGTTAGGTTTGGGTTTAGGTAAAAATTGGGTCTTTTAGCTTTGGGTTGAATTTGAGTGGGGTTTGGGTCCAAATTTTGGGCAAATCATGTTAGTGTTTTGCTTGTGGGGATGCTAAGGAAGATTTAGAAAAGATTTGGGGTTAATTGGAGTTGAATTGGGTGAGTTTGGGTTAGGTTTGGGTCATGGGTCCAAATCGGGCTTTAAGGCCAAAAGTGAAATTGGATCCAAATGTCAATCAAATTGGACTTGGATTTGGTCTAGATTGGTGTTGGGAATGTTGAATTGAAGTTTAGAATTGAATTGGACCAGAATTTGGGTCAATTGGGTAGGTTTGGTTCGACATCGGGTTCACTTAGGGTTAAAATGGGTCAAATTGGGGGTTTTGACAAAAGTAGGGTACATTGACCAAATTGGCCCATGGTGTAGTTGAACAAAATGAAATTGGGAATATTTGGGATTTTCTGGAATTTTCTGGGAATTTTCTGAATTTTTGGGATTTTGGTTTAAGAGGGGTATTTTGGGTATTTGGAGGGTATTGGGGGGTATTTTTGGAACTTTTGATATTTTTGGGTATGGATGATCAACTTGAGTGGAGAGAAATGTTTAGAAATGATTTTGGGAAATTTTGGGTGATTTGAAAATTTTGAAAAATTTGGGTAATTTCGCAAGCTTTGGTAGGTTAGAAGTGTGTAGGGTCCCGGGGTCAAAAATCGAAAATTTGGAAAATTGAAGATTGGGTAAATTTGAGTGGAATGAAATCATTTTGGTTGAGTCATGAAGCCACATCAAGCCCACATGAGCCATGAAGGGACTCATTTGAGGCATCCACTATGTTGTTCCTAACCCTCTAGCCAAGGGCTTAGGGGTTAAGGACCATCCATGCGAATCACCTACATGAGTCGAGAGGTCAAGTTAGGTATGGGTGTGGTTTTAGGAGGTGTGTGAAAGTGTAGTGTATGAGTGTAGTGTGTGTGTAAGTCAGCCCCTTCACCGGACCGAGGCCACCTGCGTGCGGTCCTAAGGCCAAAGAGTCCTATAGGAACTCGTCCTTTAAACTTCCACATTTGATTTCAACCCTCTAGGTGATTAGGGATCTACAGTCAAGTTTTTGGAGTTTGCAGGGAGTTAAGAAGTGGTTTGAAATTCTAGATGGTGGATCCTAATTCTAGTCCTCTAAGATAGTCAAAGGAAAAGCCTAAGGCTAGATCCTAAGTACTAAAAAGAAGAAGAGAAGACCTCATCAAAAATGAGGTCAACAGGATTCGATACATTAGGAACTCTAGAAGACATTAAATTTTGCCTTTTTTGTTACCATGGAACCTGATGTAGAATGTGCGGAAGTGCCCAACAATTCTAAAGAGCCTTCAATTTAAGATGCAACACCAAAATTGAAGAATAAATTAAATCATCAATTGATGAGCTAAGAGAATTCAATTTGGGGATTGAAGAGGACCTAAGACCAACACTCATTAGCTTGTTATTCAATAATACCAAATTAAAAAAATAATCCAATTGTTAAAAAAGTATAAAAATTGATTTGCTTGGAATTGTGATGAAATGCCTTGACTAGCTCCAAAAGTGGCAATCCATAAACTTGGAATGGACCAAACTATAGTTCCAATAAAGCAAACTCCAAGAAGAATGTGTGTAGAAATAGAACAACTAGTTATAGCTAAGGTTAAAAAGAAATTGATTGATGTCAGCTTTGTCCAGGAAGAAAAATATCTAACTTGCTTAGCCAACATAATGCTTGTAAAGAAGAAAAATTGGCAAATTCAGAATTGCATTGACTTTAGAAATCTAAATAGAACCTGTCCAAAAGATGAATTCCCTTAATCAATTCCAGAGTTAACGGTGGATATTGTGACAACACACATAATCTTCTGATTTATTGATGGATCATCAGGCTACAATCAAATCAAAATGTCTCTGGAAGATGAACCAAATATAGCCTTTAGAGCACCCAAAAGCATTTATTGCTATAAGGTAATTCCCTTTGGACTTAAGAATGCTAGTGAGACCTAGCAGTGGGCTATGACAAAGATCTTTGATGAACTCATGAACAAACAGGTCTAGTATTATGTGGATGACTTAGTCATTAAGATTAGAAAAAAGGATGACCATGTGTATGATTGGAGAATCACATCAAACGATTACAGAAATTTAATCTTAAGATGAATCCCTTAAAGTGCGCCTTTGGTGTAACCTTAGGGAAACCATCTTTCATTTTCGTGGGATCAAAATTTACCCTCTTGTGATTGAAGTGATCTTCAATATCCCTCCTTCAAAAAGTTAGACCCAACTACGATCATTCCAAGGAAATTTGGCATATAGAAGACACATCATATTAAATTTTTTAGATAGTTGACAACCATTCACTGGCTTAACTAAAAGGAAAGCCATATACATGTGGAATGAAAAATGCCAACATGTTTATGAGAGCATCAAACATTACTTAGCAAAACCTCCAGTTTTAGTAGCACCTATCTCGGGATAGCCTTTAATTCTCTACATCACGGCTCTAGACGACTCCTTCAGAGCTTTGGTAACCCATATCAGTGAAAAGGGTAAATAAAATGTATTATACTATCTCAATTATTATATAATTCTGAGTGACATAAGTTACCCTTCAGTTGAGAAGCATTACTTAGCTTTCATCTTCATCGTTCAAAGGCTCAACATTACATGCTCACTCATAAGGTGACCCTTATTTTGAGGATCAAACCTCTACAGTACCTGATGACTCGACTGATGCTTTCTGAAATATTGGCAAGGTGGGCAATGATACTTCTTTAATTCGACATAATTTTTGTGCCTTAATGCACCGTTAAGTTACAGATATGCACAAATTTCTTAGGAGTGCATCTAATAGAGACAGGTCCCCTCTCAGTGATGACATACCCGATGAAATGATATTGGAGCTAGAAGTTTCCTACGCTCGATATTGGGAGTTGTACTTTGATTGGACTTTGTTTGCTTACAAGGATAAAAATACATAGGCAATCTTGACAAGGCAGGTGTGGGGCTAGTCTCCATCACTCCAGACCGGGCAATGCTACCTTTCTCTTACCTCCTAATAAAGTCATACACAAATAATGAGGCCAAATATGAAGTGCTCAAAACTGGCTTAGAAGTTACAATTTTGATGGAGACCTTTAGATGATGAAGGGTCTATATGGCCCACTACATTTGTGCCCCAACATTCAAATGGCCAAGATGCACTTATTGGATGTAATACATTTGGAGGTTGATATAAGACTACTCCCTGTACCTGACATTGATGACATTTCTTTGCAGTTTCAAGACAGTCAGTCATCATTGTTGGCCAGTAATATCTCATCATTTTTTTCATCTTCATTTTAGGTATGGATTGGTGTGCACCACATAAACCTGAATGAACTTCTTTAATAACCTCTTGAGCCTCGTATTGGTTCAAACATCTTATCCAAATTTGGTCAAAAGATCGTCAGTAAAGAACATCATTTACCAGAGCATATGACAAGGCTCTTTGTTTAATTTCAGTTGTAATGGAACTATTTTTGGGTAACCTTCTAGTTTGTAAATATTGAATAATTGGTTGTCACCAATCATTCTCTTCTTTTTCGATTACTGTGACTATCGTGTTTTCACTAACTTTATGTAGATAGCCAATGTCAATTTGAGAGAGAACTTGTCGTTTTTGTACAAAAATTATTATTTCATCTTTTAGGCAAGCAAATTCTTTCGCAAGCTTTGCCAAAGCATCTACTAGGGAATTATCTCATCTCGGGACTAAGAAGAACATTACATTTGGAATCTGTTGAAGCAATTTCAGTGTGTAATAGAAATATTGTTCAAGTCGAGGTTTTAAACTCTTGTATTTGCCTGCAATTTGATTAAAAATTAATTGAGAATCTCCATAGATGTTGATATTTTTAATTTCCTTCAATATTGTCAATTATATGTTTGTTATGAGCGCTTCATATTCAGCTTCATTCTTTGTGCATGGCTCTGTCAAATGATATGAAAACTACATCATTGGTTTGTCTGGAGTAATGAAAATTAATCTAACTCCTACTCTGCCTTGTAAAATTGTCTGTCAATCTTTGTCCTTTTGAGCAGAGGAGGCTCCATTGAAATATAATTTTCATCGTTGTATGTCAAGATTTATAATTTCTAATACTTGCTCATTAGGTAAATCATCATTAAGAGGAGACCTAGTTGGCATTGAATATGCTGCTAAGAAATCTATCAAAATCTGTCATTTAATTGCACGTGGCGATACAAATGCTATGTTAAATTGGAGCAATATCATTGCCCATCCTGCTAATCTTCCAGAAAGTGTCGGTTGAGTCATCAGATATTCTAACATGTTAAACCTTGAGATAAGAGTTACCTTATGTGATAACATAGAATGTCTTAGCTTTTGAACTGCAATGATTAAAGCTAAACAATGTTTCTTAATTACAGGATATTTTATTTCAGTTGGGACCAAACAACGGTTTAAGTAATACAATGCATTTTCTTTACCCTCATCATTAACTTGAGCTAGTAATGCTCTGAGGGCATTGTCCAATGCTGCAGTGTAAAGGATTAGAGGTCTTCCTAACACAGGAGCTGCTAGAACATGGGATGTTATTAAATACGTCGGTTGTTAAAAATTTATATTTAATTTTAATAAATATATATATAGATTTTTGGAAAATATCATTTTAATTTTTGAAAGTATGAAATCAAACTGATCTCATATATGTTATAGTTTAAATAATCAAGCATTACATGACAAGCAATATATCTAAACTGAAGAATAGATATATTATTCGGCAGTGCTGCTTGATCAAATAAACTAAAGAATCCATGACATTTGTTTGGTCTGTGAACCTTTTATGTTGACTGACAACCTCCCTGATCTAATATGAAGCAGTTAGATAGGGTTTATATTAATCTGGGGTCTTTAAGTTTCCGATAAGGATAAGCCCCTATAGTTAATTATATCTTAGATAACTGAAGTCACCTAAGCAAACTCTTTGATTTGGGGTCTTTATGTTTCTGATAAGGATAAGCCCCTATAGTTAATTACATCTTAGATAACTGAAGTCACCTAAGCAAACTCTTTGATTTAGAATAGGAAATATTATATTCATGACTTCCAAATGGTAGGATCTTTAAGAAAATGTGGTAATAGGAAACCAAATAGGTGAATGGCTAAAGTTTTGAAACAGTTATTGTAGGAATCCAAAGAGAGAGAAAGCTAGGGGAAACACAGCTCCAAGAAGAATCTTTGTGATTTCCCGAACTATCCTATTGTTTGGATTCAATTTAAGATATTTATTTAGTGTTTCATCCTTCTAATTTTATTATTTTGGGCTTACTTTCTCTTGATATCGATCATCTAAATAGCCTGGAAGATAAGAGGATTTATTTCATATTGGATGACAACCTCAGAATCTTAAGAAGAGTTAGGGCTTATATTGTAAGAAGTGCAAAGGCCTAAAAGGGATAAAGTAAGGATTTATGCTGCACTAGGCAAACTACCTCGAAGTCCTATGGCTTGTTATTTAGTTCTAAGGAATTTTTCCATTGAAGACGGTCGTGCTGCCCATCGTGTATGCTCCAAGATCCTCATCGTAGCAGGTTTAATTTTTGAATTGTCAAATGTGGGAGATTAGAGAAGTATTTTGTTTTAGAAATGTTTAAATTGAGGTGTCTTAAATTCTTATTAGGGGAATACTTAAGTTGATTATTGCGACACCGGCTAGGATCCCATGGTTCCCTTGTTCTAGTGCCACCATTTTCTTCGAATTCACTTAGTCTAGAAGAATTTACAAAATTCAACTAAATCAATTCAGTACTTTCGTAAATACCATGGGAAATCTCATTAGCAGTTGTAGGTTGCCTCATCCGAGGTATTCCCGATCATCTAAAGAGACATTTTAATTTAATTTCACTAGTGATTTTTTTTTTGTGATTAAATTTTGAGTTGTCTTATATTTTAGATTGTTGTGGTGATGAATCTGATTTTTTTTTGTTTTGTTTTGTGGCTATTCTAAAAGTTTTGGCTTTGACATGTAGGGTGACCTTGTTTTTTATCATGCATTTTCACAAGAAGAAAATGTATGGGAAAGTAAATGAATGTAAATTACAATGTAATAAAATAAAATCGTACATGACATTTCTTCTCATTCCTTTACCTGAAGTTTAGCCTTGTAATGCATATATATAATTTTGTGAGAATTGAAGCATGCTAGAAAGAAGGAAAACATGTATGAAATGCACCCATCAAATCCTATGTCATAACTTGGTGGATCCTATTTTAAATGTATAGATGACTCCTTAAACAAGGCATAATAAGTTTAATCGTCCTCCAAGGTATCCAAAAGAGTATGAGAAAGGGCCCATGGCTGAGCTTGGACATCTCACAATCCCATGAAATGACTCGAGTTCATTCACTTATTATGTTGCTTAATGGCTCATCCTTTTTCATACGCTTATGCTTAATGAACTGATGTTCTAATCATCCCAAAGAGTGGGGTAATTATCACTTGATGCTCTATCTATAAATTATGTGAGTGGGGCCTTTAGGGACACATTGACTTAATTAAGAAGCTTAGCCAATTTGATTTTGAAGTTGGGCTTGTAGTGTTTCAAATATGTTTACAATTAATTTCAACATCTTTTCTAACCCATATTAGTTGAGTTTAATCAAGCCTAGTTCACTACCAAGCCCTTAAGACTTAATGGGTATATTTGCAATTTAAAGAAAAGTTAACTTATGTGAACATGATTCTTAATCGTTATCAAACTATTGAATTTATTTTCTAAACGCCAACTAGGAGTACTAGATTGATGAATTATTAACTTCCGAAGTCAAACCTCTAACCCAGGGAGTATTTGGTATTGATTATCTTCTAAATTAAGATAATTAAATAAATTATAATTTTATCTTTCTATGACAAAAGTGAGTTTAGTTTATACCATTTAAAACCCTTGTATTTCAATCATCTAAATATTTCAATTATGATTATTCTTTGCCCATTTCCCCTTAATTAGGCCTAAACATTTATTAAGGCTTAAATCCCTTTAATACAATTTTTCCCTATAAGGCTTATCACCTCTTAATTTACTAAATTTAACTCAAATGACTGTAAAATTTTTATGTTACCCCATTCGTGGGTCAATTAAAACATCAGATGAGAAAATGTAATTTTTCCAATTTTAATTTAATTTATATAATTATTTACATGCAAAATGGGGATTTTCAAAGATAATTCAATTACTTATTTAAAAAAAAAATATTTATTCTTAAGAAAATTCATGAAAGTTCACATAGACCAGTGGACCACTTGGACCAATTTTCATATTTTTTTTAAATTTTAATTGAATTATTATAATTATTTTTTTTATTTTGAGTATTAATTAAACGTAAAATATTATTTATGTTAAAAATTAAGTGTGGTGTTTTTCTTAAATCTCTCTAAACTCAGAGAACCAAGAGAAACAAATTTTATATTTCTTATGATTTTTATTTTAATTATTAGAATTATTTTAGTGAGAAATTAAAAAAGTCCATTTTAAGCTTAAAAATTATTATTAACTCTTTTAAATATAGGAGATTAGGAAGATTACTTTAATGGTTCCCAAATGATCTGGAGATCAAAAGTGACATTTGAGTGCATTTTAATATATAGCAATTTTTATGATTTTGTAATTATTTTTAATAATTTTTAATAATTTTAAAAATTTAAAAATAAGCCTAAAAAAGAAGTTTTCATTTTAATTACTATTTATATTTTTATTAAATTTTACTGGTCAAAAGGAACTCCCAAAACCAACTTCATAATTTTTCAAATTATATTTTAATTATTATAATTATTTTAATGCCACTAATGTTATTTAACTTAGAAAATCAAATCAAATGATCAAATTAACTCCAAATGACTTGAATTTTTTTATGGGAGCTCCTCTAACCCTAATCCATAGTAGAGAATCAAAATCAAGTTATTTACGTTTATATTTAAGCCATTTTATTTGTATTTCATTTTATAGGTTTAATTACTATCAGTGAGATATTTAATGAGTTAAATCAAGTTTATATTTTTTCTCTAGTCTTCTAGTCACAGTGAACCTACCAAAATTTTCTTTACATTATTCTAATTAATATTTTAATTATTATAATTTTTACACTAAAACAGAGGGGATTAACTTAAAAATTAGAGATCCCTGGCTAAAGATGTCCCCTGACCTTGAAAAAATTAGGGAAGATCCCTAACCATAGAGCCTTTAAGCCCTCTAAACCTCATGCTATTTTCAAATTTCTAGAGCTAATAAGGCCATAAATATGTTTCAATGTATTTAATTAATTAAAAATAAAATACATATCAAATAAATACCAAAATATTCTTCACACTGTTCTCCTCTATTCACTGAGCAAGATGGTTTTTTCTTTTATTTTTAATATTTTTCTACACCAAGTTATGAATTTTTAAAGGTGGATTGATTTAAATAAATCAAAATCTCTATTTTCTCACTTATCCACTACGGCACTGACTGAATCCTCGGCAGCTCCAAACTCCCACATGGCGCGCTCCCATTTGACGCCTCCATCTAATTTGGAAGCCACGCGTCCTGTACTTTATACATCGTTCTCTCGTTTGACTGTATCAACGTCGTCCACTGAATACACGTGTGATCCAGCGGCATTCATTCAACGTCCCCAACTAACCTAACATGTAAATCGTCCACCTTCTAACCCTAAGATCTTGGCCTAGACTCAACCAAATCACTTCGGGTTTGATCCTATAATTTCATCTAGTCCAGACAAACATATTCATATTATTTATACAGTATGAAATACAGTATTCATGCATGGACAACAAAAATTGGCTTAGGTTAAAGTGAAAGCTCTATACCTTGGTCTGAGAGGGGAGGCCTCAATCAGAATAATTCTACACCTTCATAGCGACCTTGCAAAGCTCCTCCAAGCAGAAATTCGAGCTCTCCTTGGGTTTAAGTATGAACTTGATCAAACCCGATTTGCGGGGTTGATCAAACTCTATGTTAAGGGCTCTCTGTGATGGGGCTTTTGTGGGGGATCAAGCTCGTCTGGTGTGGGGATGGTGTTGGCAAAGTTAATTTGAATTTGGTTCATTGTGGGGCTCTAGTGGATGGTGTCCTATTTCAGCTTGATTTTGAGCTTAAAAATTGATTTCAAGCAATGAGGGATGGCTGGAGGTTAGTTGGTTTGAGCTTAGGAGGGCTGGAGAAAGCTCTAGAAGTAATTGGGCAGAGTCTCCCCAAGGTAAATGTGCATCTCTTCTTTTGGCCATGAAGAAGGGGGGTTTAAATAGCCATGGCTGGGGTGGAGCTCGGGGGGGTCAACTTGGGTGCATTAGGATGCTTATGTTGAGTGTTGAGCAGCTCTTGTGACCAATTGTGGCTTGACACATTGGATGGACCAATTTGGATTTTGACTTAGGTGGGTGGCTCCAGTTTTTTAGGTGCTCGTGTGACTAGTCCGGTCGGCAAGCTCAAGGGAGGTGGTCAGAGGTCAGGTGTGCCAGTGGTTAGATGAAACAGGCATTAAATTGGATGGGTGATGGGTATTGGCAAAGATCCCTTTGGTTTAAGCTTTTTAGGAAAAAAATCATCTAATTTAGGGGACTCTTAGTCCATGGCTCCCCTAAGTTAGGCTAGGTGGAACTAGACCAGTCCTTAAGGGCTACTTAATGGCTGTGATGGGCGTGGATGTTATGAAGAGTTTGGAATTCAAATTTTAGGAAATCAACTTGGCTAAGGGATTCAATTTGGGGGATTTAGTTCATATGGTCAAAATAGGGGCTATTTGGTTTGGATTGAAATTGGGTTTGGAAATTGGATCAAATTAAACTTGGATTTAGTTTGAATTGAGATTAGACAAGGTGAATTTGAGTTTAGAATTTAAATTGGGGAGGATTGGGGTCAATTGAGTGGACATTGGAGGTGATTTGGGGTACTTTGGGCCTTAAGGGGCAATTTGGGGCTTTTAGTCAAAAATGAATCAATTTGGTCAAATTGGGTCTAGTGAAGTGGTTCAAATTGATTTTGAGGACATTTGGAAAGATTTTGGAATTTTTGTGAATTTTTTAATTTTTTAATTTAGAGGGGTATTTTGGTCATTTTGGGTATTTTGGGAGTATTTTGGGAATTTTGGTAAATTTAGAGTTTTTTGGTATTTTTGGTGGTGAAGAACATTTTGGAATGAATATTGGAGGAAATTTCATAATTTGAGTAATTTTGGGATTTTGGTCAAAATTAGGGTTTAGGGGCAATTTCATAATTTTGTGGAGTTAAGGGGAAAAGGGTGAAAGGTTGGAATTTTTTGGTAAAATTTGGGTTAGATGAGAATTTCAACCTATTTGAGCCATGAACCAAGAGAAATCCCACTTTAGATCCTCTAAGTGTTGGTTCTAACCCAAACCCTAGCCTAAGGCCAAGAGTTTTAGGCATGTTTAGTTTAGGGTTTGAGGTAGTGAGCGTATGTGTAGAGTGGGTGTGAGTGTGTGTATGAGCCTTCCAGACTTCTTAGGTCGAGTCCTGATGAGGCATATTCTTTAATTAAAAAAATAGCTACTAATAATTTTCAATGGCCCTCAAAACAAGTAAATCCAAACATAGTAGCTAGTATTCATGATTCTGATGCAATATCTATGTTGGATTCTCAAATTGCGGCAATTTCAAACAAAATAGATCCATATGGAATGAACTATTCTCAAATGCCTCAGGTGTTAGAGGAAAACTCATTGGAACAAATAGTAGATTCTTAGTCATCTTGTGAGACTTTAAATGTTATAAATAATAGACCCAACAATCCTTATGCTAATTATTATAATCCTGGTTGGAAGAGCCACCAAACTTAAACTAAAATAATAACACTACTGCTGTTAACCCGCAGTGGGGGAATAATTCTGTGAATCATTGGGAAATTCAAACAACCAGGGAAACACTAGTTATAAACCTTCTTATCCTTCAAAATTTAATAGTAACCCACAATTCAAGGAGAATATGTTGTCTATAGAAGAATTGATATTAAATATGGGTAATTAAGTGCAAAATCAAGGGAAACAATTACAAAGTTAAGGGAATCAATTGCAAAGTCAAGGGACCCAATTGCAAAGTCAAAGAGCTGCTATTAAAAATATTGAAAATCAATTGGTGCATATTGCTACTACACTTAGTAATAGCCCTTTAGGAACTTTCCCTAGTAAAGTTGAGATTAACCCAAAGGATCAAATTAATGAATAACTTAAGGCTATACAGTTAAGAAGTGTAAAAGAATTGGAATCAGGGTTGCAAAAAGAGTTGAAGTTGAAAAAGAGAAGGTGGAAACTGATAAACTAAATGATAACATATATTCAAGTTTAGAATATCTGCTTAAAACGATGAAAAATACCGTAGAAAGACCACCACCTCCGTTTCCTCAAATATTGAAACAACAAAAGAGTGAAAACAATTCTCAAAATTCCTTGAAATCTTAAAAAAAATTATCAGTAAACATACCTTTTGTTGAATCGTTAGAGCAAATGCCCAATTATGTAAAGTTTATGAAGGATATATTAAATAAGAAAAGGAAGTTTACAAATAACAAGACTGTTCCACTCAGTGTCGAGTGCAGTGCAATTATTCAAAAAAAGCTTCCTGAAAAACTCAAGGATCCTATTAGCTTCACTATACCTTATGCTATTGAAGAAAAATTTTTTGGAAGAGTCTTGTGATCTGGGAGCCACCATTAATCTTATGCCTCTATCAACTTTCAAAGGTTAAGAATAGAAGAAATATCACCTACTTAAAGGAGTTGTTGAAGATGTTTTATTAAAAGTTGATAAATTTATCTTCCCTGTGGATTTTATTATTTTGGATATGGAGGAAGATAAAGAAATTCTTATAATTTTGGGAAGACCATTCCTAGTGACTGGAAGATCTATAATCGATGTTCAAAAATGATAATTAACTATGTGAGTTAATGATCAAGAAGTGACATTCAATATATCAAAAGCTATGAGGATCCAACAACAGAAAAGATTGAATGCTTTCGAATGGACATTTAAGAATATTTAGAAAATGAGCAATTTAAGGAGAAATATGAAGAGGAACATGAACAAGAAAATTTCAAAAGTGAGGAAAAAAATGAAATGGAAGAAAAATATGATGAGACAGATAATGAAGAACTGGATTATGTTCAGGAAAGATTTGAAATGTTGGATATTACAGAAAATAATAATAAAAGTTTAATTCCATCTATCATAACACCCACTGAACTTGAGATGAAGATACTTCCAAATCATTTGAAGTTTTTGTTCTTAGGAGAATTATCTACTTTAACAGTTATTATTTCAACATATTTGACCGATATACAATAGTATAAATTGCTAGAAACTTTGAAAAGATATAAAAAAGCTTTTAGTTAGACATTAGCTAATATTGAAGGAATCAGTCCTTCAATCTGTATGCATAGAATCTTGTTGGATGAACAACATAAGCCTAGAGCTGATTCGCAAAGGAGATTAAATCCATTGATGAAGGAAGTAGTAATGAAAGAAATTTTCAAATAGTTGGATCCTGGAATTATATATTCAATCTCAAACTATGCATGAGTGAGTATGATCCATTGTGTTCCTAAGAATGGAAGAGTGACTGTTGTGAATAATGAAATAAATGAATTAATTACCACGAAACCAGTCACTGGTTGGTGAATTTTTGTTGATTATAGAAATTTAAATTTCTCCACTAGGAAAGATCACTTTCCTTTACCTTTTCTAGACCAAGTGTTGGAAAGGCTTGCTGGGCACAAATATCTTTGCTTTTTAGAAGGATATACTGGCTATCATCGGATACCAATTGCTCCTGAGGATCAAGAAAGAACTACCTTTACGAATCCTTATGGAACATTTGCTTTTCGATGAATGCCCTTTGGATTATGTAATGCACCTGCAACATTTCAAAGATGTATGATGTCTATCTTTAGTAAAATGATTGATAATGGAATAGAAGTTTTTATGGATGATTTTTTCGTATTTGGAACTTCATTTGACATATGTTAAATAATTTGGAAAAAGTTTTTGAGTTATTTGAAAAAACAAATTTAGTTCTAAATTGGCAGAAATGTGAATTTATGGTTGTAGGAGGAATTGTGCTTGGGCATAAAATTTCTGAATATAGCATGAAAGTAGACCCTGCAAAGAATTAAGTTATTGTGAAACTATCACCTCCAACTACTATGAGAAGGATTAGAAGTTCTTTAAGACATAATGGGTTCTACAGGCGTTATATTAAAGATTTTTCAAAAAATACTAAGCCTCTATGATAACTTTAGAGAAGGATAAGAAATTTGACTTTAGTGAAGATTGCTTAAATGCTTTTGAACTTTTGAAGGAAAAATCAATCACTACCCCTATAAAAGTTTCACCTGATTGGGAGAAACCAATTGAACTTATGTGTGATGCCAGTGATTATACAATTGGAGATGTTTTAGGACAAAGGTATGATACAATTTTCAAAGTTATATACTATTCTAGTAAAACTCTTAACGATGCTCAAATTAATTATACAACTACTGAAAGAGAGTTATTAGTGATTGTAAATGCTTTTTGAAAATTTTAGGTCACACTTAATTGGGACTAAATGTATAGTGCATACAAACCACTCCACTATCAAGAACTTAATGCAAAAGAAGGATGTGAAACCTAGACTAATTAGATGGGTACTTCTAATGAAAAAAATTGATTTTGTTATAGTGGATAGAAAAGGTTCTGACAACCAAATAGTTGATCACTCATCTAGGCTGGAACAGCATGATCTATCTAATTTTGATGATGAAATTATAGAAACTTTTCCTGATGAACAACTTTACAATATTAAGGAATGGAATTTACCGTGGTATGTTGATATGGTGAACTATATTGTTAATGATATTTTACGATCTGATTTACTGAAGCAACAACAGAAAAAATTTATCTACAATGCCAAATTTTATTTTTAGGATGACCCTTATTTATATAAAGAATGTAAGGACCTAGTTATTAGGAGATGCGTGTCTTATGAATAAATTGAACCAATTATTCAGAGATGCCATGATTCTAAATTTGGCAGACATTTTTGAACTGGCAAAACTGCACATAAAATTTTACGATCTGCATTATATTGGCTTACTTTTTTAAGGATGTTAATAGATATATTAAAACATATTATCGATGTCAGTGAGTATGTAATATTTCTAAAAGAAATGAAAAGCCCCTAAATTTTACATTGCAAGTTGAAATCTTTGATGTTTGGGGACTAGAATTTATGGGAGCATTTATTCCTTATTTGGGAATATATATATATGATAGTTATTTTTTACTAATGTATCGAAATGGATTGAAGTCATAGCTTTATCCAGATATGACGCTCGAAGTGTTTCAAAATTTTTAATTAAAAATATTTTTACAAGATATGGAATGCCGAGAGTTATCATTACTGATGGGGAATCCCATTTAAGAAATAATTTGATTCGGAGATTGACAAAAAAATATAAATCATACACAGGATCTCTATCGCTTATCATCCCCAAATAAATGGTTTAGCTACAGTATCTAATCATGAAATTAAATGAATTTTGGAGAAATCTGTAAATCCTTATAAATTAGATTGGTCTACATTACGGGCATACATTACTTCTTATAAAACTCCTATAGGGAAAATTTGCCATTTAACAGTTGCATTGGAACATAAAGCATATCTGGCTATTAAAGAGTTCAATTTTATTTTAAAAGATGCTGCTGAGAAAAGATTATTGCAACTTAACGAATTGGAAGAAATGAGAAATGAATCTTATGATAATGAAAGAATTTATAAGGAGAAGATGAAGATATGGCATGATCGTATGCTTATTAAAAAGAGTTTTGAATCTAAACAAGAAGTTTTGTTATATAATACAAGATTAAGATTATTTCCTGGAAAACTTAAGTCTTGATGGATAGGACCTTTCATTGTGATAAAAGTCTAACAATTTAAAGCTATTGATATTGAAGATCCTAAAACCAGAAAAACATTTAAAGTTAATGTGCGTTGATTAAAACCATATTTTGAAGGTTTACAACCAAATTATAAAGAGGTTTTAATGCTAATTCATCCTGATTGAAACTAATGTTTGTCAGGCTGACAACATTAAACCAAGCACTTTGTGGGAGGCAACCCATAGTTATTTGTGTTGTTTAGTTTATTTTGATTGAGTTATAGTTGAAGTTATTATTAGGTAATCTTTTCTTTAAATCCTACTCTCTCATAATAATTCTATATGGTGCTGTTGACCTCACTTTTGGTTGAGGTCTAGTCTCTCTTTAGAAAAGCCTAGGGTCTAGCTATAGGACTCTCCTGGTGACTTTCTTAGAGGACTAGTCATGGAACCCTCCCCATAGAAATTCAAAACTCTTCTTGCTTCACTAGGGGGTTTTCATATGCTTAAGGCCTAACCTCAACCTTTTTGTAGGAAAAAGGCAAGCATAAGGAATCCTAGGGGAAGTCTCCTATATGTGGTCAGACCTTAGGATTTTCCCTGAGAGAGGTCAAGAGATCACCACTCATACACTTCACATTCACAACATACATATACTGCACATCCTAATTTCAACCCTGAACTCTTTGGAAACTCATGTGGATAGCCCAGCCCTCAGTCTATGACTAAGTGGTGGGGACCAACACATAGAGGACCAAATGAGGGTGACCCTCGATCTATAACTCAATTTAAACCATTACATCATGCTCACTTTGAAGCCATCTTCAAATCTCAAAAGTTTCAATTTCTGGCCCCCGGCCTCCCAAAATTCCCTAAATAACCCAAAATTCTTCAAATTCACCAAAGTTCCCCAAAAATAATTCCAAGATATTCCTTACCACTCAAATTGACCATTCATGACCAAAAATTCCAAAATTTTCAAAAATACCCCCCCCCCCAATACCCTCAAACTACCCAAAATCCCCTTTTTGCCCAAAAATCCAAAAAATTCCAAAAATTCTCAAAAAATTCCAGAAAATCCTAAAAATCCCCAATTTCATTTTTTTCAACTACACAATGGATCAATTTAGCCAAATTAATACACTTTCAATCAAAAATCCCAATTTGGCCCATTTACCCTAAAGGTGCCTAAACCAAACCCAATCTTGACCCAATTGATCCCGATTTTCATCAAATTCAATTCTAAACCAAAATTCAACATCTCCAATATCAACTTAGATCAAATTCAAGCCCAATGTGACCCTCATTTGAATCCAATTCCACTTAAAATCCAAAATCCCCAAATTGTTCTAAATAACCCAAAACTCTTAAAGTGAGCCAATGTCAATCAATTCCTCCAAAATTTCAATTCAAAACTCTTTATAACACCTCCTTAAACTTAATTGGATCATCAATTGCCCATAATTTGAGATCAGGTCTTACCCAAAATCCATTTTGGACCAAAACCTCCCCATTTTGACCCAAGCTAGACACATGTTCTAAATCCACCAAATTGACCCCCTAAACCTTGTCAAAACCAATTTATGTTTTCATAAAAGTTCTTAAAGACAACCATATCTACATTATTTCTGAAGACCTTGGAACCCCATTCCCACTCAAACCCAATCTAATTTGACCCGAACCCAACATGGTAAAAATAATCAAAAATCCAATCCATGCCAAAATTGAACCTCCAAATGAGCTCAAAACCATTTGGTGTCTTCATGAAAGATCTTCATTACAATCATATGGAAAATATTGATCAAGACACTTTGGCTTCATTCGAGCTCTATCCCAATCTAAATTCAAGTTAGCCCAATTTTCTTAAAATGGACCCAAAAATCCAAAACTCACCAAACTAAAATACACTCACACACCCACCCACCCCACACTCTCCCCCTCTTACATCTCACGGTAAAAAAAAAGAAAAAAAAAAAGAAAAAAAAAATTTAGAAAGTCTTCCCTCCTCCATATCTCTCTTCCATGCATTTCCCTTACCTCTCCCTCACCCCTCCCTCACCTCTCCCCACCCTACCCGCCACCTCACCTCTCCCGTCACATCCACCTCACTTCTCCCTCACCTCCACCTCACTTCTCCCTCACCTCATCCTCACTCCCTCTTTACTCCAAAAAAAAAATGTGAGCCTTCCCCTTAAAATCCCCCCTCATCCCATTTTAACTCTCCCTTACACACATACTTACACACTTACACTCACTTACACTACACACTCACTTCATCATCCACCCTAACACCTCCTAGCAGTGAGCTTCAAAAAGGATCCTCCAAGCTAAGGTTATTTCCTCCCCCTACTCTTTATTTTGTGAAATACTTAAGCTTCAAAAAGAAAAAAAAAATTCTTTCCCATCTTCATGTTTAGCTCTAAAATTTTCTTTTTCCTTTCATGCAAGCTTTATAACTTTTTCTTTTAGATGTATAAAGTTTTTCATGTACATGTTCAAACCTTTTCCATGTTTAGCCTTAGGGATTATTTTTTTATTTTTTCTTCTTTTCATGCAAACTTCCATGTATATTTTAAAAATAAATAAATAAATAAAAAAAACTATGTAGGTTGTTTATCCTTCATGATATGTAAATTTTATTCATGCATAGGTTTAGGAATCCTTTTCTTTTATGCAAAGTTATGTAACTATTTAGGCTCATTTACAAAAATGCCTACTATCTTTCAACTAGTTTTTATTACCTTAAAAAAATGAATTTTAAAATTTTTAATACAACATAAAGAAAATAAAAGTAAAAGAAAAGAGAATAAACATAAAGAGAAAAAAAATAATAAAATAATGATAAAAAGAAGAAAATGAAATAAAAAACTATTACAATGTAAATAAATAAGAGATAAGAAATGTAAAAATATAAGATATATAAAAATTGTAAGTTTAAATAAATTAAATAATAACTTTACTAAATTTTAAATAAAATAAACTATATCAATTTAAAATAACTATATTAAATTTAAACTATTAAAAATAATAATAATTATAATTATAATTATACTAAATTTTAAAATAAAAAAAAGGGGTTACACTACATTTTAGAAATCCGCCATAATAAATTTAAATAAATACTACTAAAATATAAAGAACTAAATGAATAATGTATATATGTAAATTAATAAGTAAATAGTAAAAATGATGTGTTATGAATAAAATAAATAATTATAAACTTAAAAAAGATAATGAAGATATAAGATGATAATAATAATAATAACTAAAATAATAATTGTAAATATAAATAAATAACAAAAATAAGTAAATAAAAATGTCATTCTTTTTAAAATAATATAACTGTAATTATATGAATAAATAATAATTCTAATAGCTTTAAATAATGGATAATAATTTAAAATAAAGAAAAGGATAATTTAGGAGAGAAAAAAAATGAAAAGCTTTATAAATAGAAAAATAAATAATAAAAATGGGTAAATAAAAGCATCATTCTTTTTAATAAATGAAAATACACATGTAAATAATAATTTTAAGAAATAATAAATTAATATAAAGGATAATAATTTAAAATAAAGAAAAGAATAATTTAAGAGAGAGAAAGTGAAAAGGCGTATAAATAAATAAATAATAATAAAAATGATAATAATAATTAATGTAAATTAATAACATAAATTAATAATAATAAATCAATAATATTTAAGTAATAAAAATGACATATAATTTATTAAAAATAAAATAACTTATAAGGAATAATAAAATAAATAATATATATATATATATATAAATTGAAAATAATTTAAATAATATAAATGAATAATGAATTAAATTAAAATTAAATAGTTAAAATCAAATAATAATTAAATTAAAAAAATTAAATTAAATAATAATTAAATTAAATAAATTACATTAAATAATAATTAATTAAGTAAACCAAAAAACAATTAAATAAATAATAGTTTAAATTAAATTAAATAAACTAAATAAATTAATTAAATTAAATAAATCAAAATTATATTAAATAAAATGTTGATGTAAATAAATAAATAATTTAAAATTAAATTAAAATAAATTAAATAAATTAGATTAAATTAAATAAAGTTAAATTAAATTAAATTAAATAATAATGTAAATAATAAATTAAATTAATTAAATAAAAAAATTAAGTTAAATTAAATTAAATTAAATTAAATAATAAATTAAATTAATTAAATTAAACTAAATTAAATAATAATGTAAATAAATGATAAATTAAAATGAAATAAACTAAATTAAATTAAATTAAATTAAATAGTAATTGTAAATAATAATTAACTAAATTAAATTAAATTAAAAAATAAATGATAAATTAAAATAAAACAAATTATATAAAGTTAAATTAAATTAAATTAAATAATAATTGTAAATGCTAATAAATTGAATTAAATTAATTAAATTAATTAAATTAAATAATAAAATAAATCAAAACTAAAATAATAATAAATAAATATCAAGCTAAAGTAAAATAAAATAAATAAATAACAATTAATTAAATAAATAATGATAAAGTAAATAAATCACATAAGATAATAAATAATAAATTAAATAAAACATAAAGATAATAATAATTTTAATCACACATAAAAGATAATAATTTTAAATAACCTAACATCATAAGAATAAAATAACATACAATAATGATATAACATATAAACAAAATACAACAACAACAATCCCGACCACAATACAATACAAACACGATAACGATCAAACCTAGGATTGGCCTCCTGAGGTAGGGTTTATTTTTCCCTTTATAAAGACCCCTAGGAAATCACAACTTGGTGTAGAAAACATAACAAGAATACCCTTATACTTAGTGAATGCATGGAGTAAACCAAATTTTATCTGATGTCCACATAACCTTCCCAATTCATATTCCAAACTCAAAATCCCTAGTTTTAAATCCCAGCACAAACCAAAACCAAAATAAAATCAAACCAAACCAAAACCAAAACTCAAACCAAACCAAAACCCAAACCAAAGCCAAATCCAAAACCAAAACCAAAACCAAAACCAAAACCAAACCTAGTTCAAACACAACCCAAATACAAACACAAACCAAATTCAAATCTTCCAATCCCCAAACTAAACATAAACTCAAATAAATCTTCACAGCACTCCCATAAGTCAAAATCAAACTACCAATTGCCACCAATCCAAATCCAAACTACACCTAAACCCACCTACCCCGAACACCTGTGTTCATTAAGCATAAGGGTATAGGTAGGATGAGTTGTTAAGCAACATAATAAGTTTAAATGAGCCCGGGACTTTTCATCAGGATATGAGAGGGAAGCATGGACCTGCATCCTTCTTTGACTGTTTGGATACCTCTGAGGTCTATTTAACTTAATATGTCTGCTTAACGAAACCATCCTCAATTAAATTAAAAAATTTCATTGAAACACAACATAAAAGTTTGCATAGACATCATAGGACTTGGTAGACAACCAAGATATAACATAGACATCATAAGATTGAGTAGTTACTGCTTGTTAGTCCTACTTCCTGTTTTCTGGCATGCTTTGATTTCTGCAAAATTATAAACACATATATACAATGCAATACTAAAGTTTCAGATGAGAATAACGAGAAGACCCTCCAGGTACCCTTTTACTTTATTGCAATTTACTTTATTGCAATTTATTTACCTGCACTGCGTTTTACTTTTCTTGCATGATAAATAAGATTGTTGCATGAAAACTGAAACCTTTAGGATAGCCACAAAACTGAAACCCAAAACTAAATTAAAAATCATACAACATTGTTGACCTCATTTTTGATGAGGTCTTCCCTTCTTCTTTTTAGTGCTTAGGATCTAGCCTTAGGCTTTTCCTTTGATTATCTTAGAGGACTAGAATTGGGACCCACCTTGTAGAAATTCAAACCACTTCTTAACTCCCCGCAAACTCCACAAACTTGACCGTAGACCCCTAATCACCTAGAGGGTCGAATTCAAATGTGGAAGTTTAAAGGATGAGTTCCTATAGGACTCTTTGGCCTTAGGATCGCCCCGGTGGCTCGGTCCGGTGAAGGGGCTGACTTACACACACTACATTTCCACACACTTCCTAAAACCACACCCATACCTAGCTTGACCTCCTGACTCATGTAGGTGATTCACATGGATGGTCCTTAACCCCTAAGCCCTTGGCTAAGAGGGTTAGGAACAACATAGTGAATGCCTCAAATGAGTCCCTTCATGGCTCATGTAGGCTTGATATGGCTTCATGTCTCAACAAAAATGATTTCATTCCACTTAAATTCACCCAATCTTCAATTTCCCAAATTTTCAATTTTTGACCCCCGGGACCCTACACCCGCTTAGCTTTACCCAAAACCCTTGAAATTACCCAAATTTCTCAAAAATTTCCAAATAACCCAAAATTCCCCAAAATCAATCTCAAACATCTCCACATTACTCAAATTGATCATTCATACCCAAAAATACCAAAAATTCCAAAAATACCTCCCAATACCCTCCAAATACCCAAAGTACCCCTCTTGACCCAAAAATCCAAAAATTCAGAAAATTCCCAGAAAATTCCAGAAAATCCCAAATATTCCCAATTTCATTTTGTCCAACTACACCATGGGCCAATTTTGTCAATTTACCCTACTTTTGTCAAAACCTCCAATTTGACCCATTTTAACCCTAAGGGCATCCAATGTCAAACCAAACCACTCCAATTGACCTCAATGTTGATCCAATCCAATTCTAAACTTCAATTCAATATCCCCAATATCAATTTAGACCAAATGCAAGTCCAATTTGATTGACATTTGGATCCAATTTCACTTTTGGCCTTAAAGCCCAATTTGGACCCATGACCCAAACCTAACTCAAACTCATCCAATTCAATTCCAATTAACCCCAAATCTTTTCTAAATCTTCCTTAGCATCCCCACAAACAAAACCCTAACATGATTTGCCCAAAATTTGAACCCAAACCCCACTCAAACTCAACCCAAATCTAAAAGGCCCATTTTCGACCTAAACCCAAACCTAACCCAAATGAACCCAAACCCCAAAATCAAAACCCAATCAAAGCCAAAACCTCTTTGAAACACTCCCATAAACATTTCTCAATATTAATTTTACATCAATTTCAACCCTAGCTCAACATGGGCCCAACTTGGCCCACTTGGACCTATATTGGCCCATTCACCAAAAGAATCCAAATCCAACCCAATTCAAGCCCAAACTACCCCAAACTTGCTTCAAGTCACCCATGACACATCCATGAGCTAAACCCAACAATTATTTGGCCCAACCTCTTTACAAAATTTCATCCCAAAATCCATTTTAAAATTCAAAAGCCCACTCTCCTAATCCATCTTAAAAGCCCATATAAAACCCTTCCAAAAAGCCCAAAATCCACCCTAAAGCCCACATGACATCTCCATTTACCATTCACTTAATTAAAGCCATCACCTAAGTCCTAAATTCATCATCAAATAATTCCAAATCAAGCCTCATGCCAAATCACCCCTAAATACCAAAATTTTCCTTAAATCCATTTCCAAGAAATTGACTTCACTTTTCCCAAGCCAAAGGTGAGCCATGAAGCCATGCATGAGCCACATGGAAGCCATGAGAGCCTCTTTACATGTCACCATGCCATTTTGGGCAAAAGGAGGAGGCTCTTTCCTTAATTCCTAAAGGTGATTAACCACTTCCATGACTCCACTAAACCATGCTTAAGCCTAATTGTACTTGGATTGTGACTTGACCCCACTAATCAAGCTGATCCAAATCACTTTCTCCTCAGCCTAAACCAGGCCTTGAGTGGTGCACCTAGCCCAAATGGGTGGGTTGACCCATTTAGGTCCAAATCTAGCCATGCCCCATTCCACTTTGGATCAAAGCCTTTACACATGTCCATGGCCAATTGATTGCACAAACCTCCAGCCCTAATCCACCTGACCTTGAGGGTGACCCATGCTCGGCCGGCCGGCCACCGGGCCGCCGGAAAACACCATGGCCGAGAGCTCACATGTGAGCCAACATTGAAATTCTCACTTGTCGAATCGCCCCATCCCCAGCTGGCTACCATGGTCGATCTTCTCCTCACCGCAGCAACCGATCCCAAGCCCTAACTCCCCCGGGAGGCCCCCGACCGGCTCTATTTAAACTCCACCCCTCTCGGCCATGAGAGGAGCCGAGCAAAAACCTTGCCAAAACTCCGCCAAAATTGTTCCGGACTCCTCCCCATACACGAGCACTTGATCCCCGATGAGATACCCCCGCCATTTCTCCTCTCGCGAGCTCAATTTCGAGTTGAAATTCCACCCAAAACCAGGACACTTCTCCACAGTGGACCAATCCTCAAATTGATTGGTTCTACACCTTCACCAGACCAAGGGAAGGTGTCCACCAGTAAAAGCTTCATCTCCAGGCCACCCAGTTGCTCCAGCCTCCAAGCTTTGTGATCGGGCTTGATCAAAATCATATCCAGACAATTCACCAGACCAGGAGACTTCATCCGGAGCTTCGTCGGGATCCAATCGAAGGTGCAACAACTCTCGGATTGAAGCCACACTTCTCCGAGCCAAGGTATGAGCTAATTCTTCATCCCGAGCTTCGGAGATTCTCCATTTCAAATGCCTTAGTTTCAATGCATGTCAACCGTATAGATGTGTTCGTCTCTTCAAGACGAATCCATAGAAGTATAAGAACGTAAAAATCCATCGAGAATCGAGTGAGATCTTAGGGATTTAGTGTGGACGGCTCTCGGGTGAGAACACTTGGGGACGATGAACGGATGCCGTCCATTCAATACACGCGCGGACGGACGGCTCGGATGGCGTCGGACCGGGAGACGGTACAAGAACCGCGGGGCCCGGGCCGCCGACTCGAGTGGCGGCGTCGAATGGGAGCGCGCCGCGTGGCCTTTCGGAGTCGCCGAGGATGCGCCGGCGCCGACTCTGATAAGTAGAAAATTAGGGATTTTCTCGATTTATTTAATTCCCTAAACTTCAAAAATTCATATCTCCGTGTAGAAATATCGGAAAAATAAAATAAAAATACCCTCTCGCTCGAAGTGAACGGAGGAGAATAATGTGGAAAAGAAATCATTTAATTTCATCAAGTATTTTATTTTTTATAATTTATTTACTCTCTGCATTATTTTAATTCTCCATGCATGCATACAATTCACCATGGCATGAGACCATAGTGGCTTTTGAAGCCTCCGAATTTGGGAACATTCCCCGAATTTTCCAAAGTCGGAGGCCATCCCTATGAAGAGTTCTTGATTTTTCAAGTTCAGAGTTACTGTTTTGAGTATTTTAATTCCAGTAAATAGCATGTTGTGAAATAAATTCTAGGAAAATTTGGTGATGTTCCTTATGACCAGAGAACCCTAGGAAAAATAGGTTTTGACTTAGTTCATTTAAAACAACCCTAATCGGCTTAAACACCCAAAATAGGTCTTTAATTAATTAGAGTTAACCAGGCATCAAATTGACTTGAAATCAATTCTCCACTGACCTTTAGGATCAGAGGAATCCACCATAAAAATTTGAGGTCAATTGGGCTTGGTTAGCCCCACTAATTGGGTTGATTAAGCCACTTAGCCATTTTAAAATTTAAAAATTCATAACTTTTAAAATACCTTTCAAAAATTCACCAAATTGGTTTTGGAGCCTCTCTGATATCAGGGGAACCTAAGAAAATTAAAATTTCAATTTTCTAAAAAAGTTGATTTTTAATAATATTTTAATATTTTTAATAATTAAAAAATAATAAAAATCACAAAAATAATAAAATTCACCAAAATGTCACATTTTGAATTTTAATCACACAGGAACAAATCCCACATTTTTCTTAGGTCTATTTAGTGAGATATTAAATTTTAAAGCTTTAAGGTAATTTTGAAATAAAAAAATGTATTTTTTTTAGCATTTTCACTAAAATAATTATAGTAAATCATAGAAAAATCAGAAAATTGCAAAATTTGCTTCTCTGGTTTCCTTGATATCAGAGAGATTTTTGAAAAACATAAAATCCATTTTTCAACATTTATTTTATTTTTAAATTAATTAACACTCCAAAATTTAAAATAATTATAATAAAAATAATATAATTCAAAAAATCACCAAAATTGGTCCAAGTACTTCTCTGGTCATTAGGAATGTCCCCTAATTTTCTTAAGGACAGAAACTTTCCTTTGGTCATGTTATCAAATTTTCCTTGAAAATCTCTATTTTCCACCAAAAATAATTATATAAATAAATTAAATACAGAAAAATCACATTTTCTCCTCTCATATCTTTATTGACATATGAGTGAAGTCACATAAAAATTTCAAGTTCATTTGAGTTCAATTTAGTAAGTTATGAAATTATTAAGCTTAAGGGGTAAAATGGTAATTAAACTTTTAACCCTTAATTAAAACTTTAGGTTTAATAAAAAATTAACAAGTAAAATATTTGATCCTAATCTGATTTGGATGATTGAAATTCAAATAATTAAAGGGTAGAAACCCATTAAACAATTTTAAAATGATTAAACTTTAATTAAATAATGGATTAAATTTGGAAGAATAATAAAATTGGAATTATTAAAATAAGGGATATTTATTAGGAAGAGATTTATTCTTTAATTTAAAAATCCCTAAACTAATTATCTCATTAATACTCAATTCTTAATTAAAATGATAACTCAAATTTAAAATATTAAAAGACTTAATCATTAAACTAAAATTAAATTATTAAACTCTTTTAAAAAAATTCAATTAAAAATTAAATTAAATTAAATTAAAAATTAAATTAAATTAAATTAAATCAAATTAAATTAAATTAAATTAAATTAAATTAAAAATTAAATTAAATTAAATTAAAAATTAAATCAAATTAAATTAAATTAAATTAAATTAAATTAAATTAAATTAAATTAAATTAAATTAAATTAAAAATTAAATTAAATTAAATTAAAAATTAAATCAAATTAAATTAAATTAAATTAAATTAAATTAATTAAATTAAATTAAATAATTAAATTAAATTAAATTAAATTAAATCAAATTAAATTAAAATTAAATCAAATCAAATTAATATAACATCAAATCAAATTAAATTGAACTATATTAAATTAAATTAAAACTCAATTAAATTAAGTTGAATTAAATAACAACACCTAAAACAGAAAGAAATTAAATATAAAGCAACTTGAACACTATTCCAAATTTAAACCCTTTAACTTAAACCAAATCATTTGAATACTAATTTACCCTCGAAAGCTTTGATTATTATAACTCCTAAATGGAACATTAAATAAAATGTTACTTCACTCATAGGATATTCAAATGTCCTAGTTCACTGAGCAAGATAACAACAAAATTTGAACTCCCGGACGATTAATTCATTTGTATAATTAAACTCATTTGGACTTAAAACAATCCTAGAAATATTGAAAAGATGTTTAAGATTTGTCTTAAGCACTTCCTCGATACGATAGGATGTTTATAAGAACAATTGAATTTAATTATTCTTTCGATGAAGAAAATCGTCCTTAAACAAAAAAAATATACAAAGACCTAGACGTCATAGGAAATGACTAGCTATAGGATTAGGAATTTGGTAGAAAACCATAACCTTTCCCTTAGCTTTACCTAGGAACTTGCTTAAATATTCTAATTGTGTTTTAAGTGCAGCTTGGGATGACGGGAAGACCCTCCAAGTACGCTTTTATTTTATTGCAATTTACTTTCCCGCAATTTACTTTCTTGCAATTTACTTTATTGCAAATGCACTTTACTTTTCTTGCATGATAAGACAATCGTTGCATGAAAACCCACACCTTTAGGATAGCCCCTAAAACTGAAACCAAAACTAATTTAAAAGTCATTGCAAGGTAAAATTCACCGCCACAACATTTCAAAATATAAAACAACTCAAAATTTAATCACAAATAGAACACAAAACTACAATTGCAACTAAATTAAAACGTCCTGTTGGATGATCGGGAATACCTCGGATGATGTAACCTACGTGTTGCTAACGAGATTTCCCACGGTCTAAATGAAAGTGTGGAACTCATTCAGTTGAGTTTAGCAAATTCATCCGGACTAAGTGAATCCGATAAAATAATGATGCCGAAGGATGGAACCGTGGGATCTTAACCGGTGTCGTTATAATCAACTTTAAGATTTGTTTTAATCAAAACACAAAAAACACTTGGAAATTAAGACTTCTCTAAACCAAAACACTTTTCTCATCCCCTGACTTATAACTTCTAAAACTAAACCTCTGCAACAACAAGGAGCTCGGGGCATGGTGGGCAGCACGGCCATCGTCGTCAGCAAAACTTGAACCTACTTCAGCAAAACCTTCTTAGAATTAAATAACAAAGCCATAGGACTTCGAGGTAGTTTGCCTAGTGCAACATAAATCCTCAACTCTTCGTTAGGCATTTGCATTGCAAATTAAGCCCTAACCGGTTTTAGGATTCCGAGGTAATCGTCTGATACGACATAAACCCTCACATTTTCTAGGCTATTTGTTTGATTTTATCATACAAATATAAGCCCTAATTAATTAAAATTGGCAAGATTGAAATACTAAATAAACATTAGGACTTTCCTAAACTCGAGCAAAACAACAGGATAGTCGGGAAATTACCGAAGTTCACTTCGAATCTGTGATTTCTCCTACTTTTCTTCCTTTGAATTCCCAAAATAAAATGTTCCAAACTTGATCCATTCCCTATTGAAATTCCAAAATTCAATCTTTGAAAACCCTAAACTTTGAAATTCTTGAGAGCAAAATTATTGATTATTATCGAGAGTTTTCTTAGGTGATTCCCGTCACTTAAGATGTAATTAACTATAGGGGCTTGCCCTTATAGGGAATTTTAAAGAACTCAGGTAATATAAACCCTGTTTAATACTTTCATATTAAGCAGGGGAATTTGTCGGCTTATAAAATTGGTTCGCAGACCAAACGGATGTCACAAAACTTCTAGTTTATTTGATCGAGCCCCACCATCAAGTAGTGTGTCTATCCTTAGGGATAGATACACGGTTTATGGTGCGGTGCTCGTTTATATAAACTATTTGGGATGTGAGATCGGTTTAATCTCATATTTAGAATTATTTTCAAAATCAAATACTACTTTTTCAAATTATTTATCTAGACTAAATTTAAAATTCGCCGACAATTTCTGTTAGGCGACCCCTTTTTAAAATTTCACACAACCTAAAAATAGTGCCGACAAACATAAAATTTACCGCCACAACATTTCAAAATATAAGACAACTCAAAATTTAATCACAAACAGAATAACAAAAACTACAACTTCAACTAAATTAAAACGTCTTATTGGATGATCGGGAATACCTCGGATGATGTAACCTACGTGTTGCTAACGGGATTTCTCACAGTCTAAATGAAAGTGTGGAACTCATTCAGTTGATTTTAGCAAATTCATCTGGACTAAGTGAATCAGATAAAAATAATGATGCCGGAAGGATGGAACCGTGGGATCTTAACTGGTGTTGTTATAATCAACTTTAAGATTTATTTTAATTAAAACATTAAAAAAGACACTTGAATTTTAAGATTTCTCTAAACCAAAACACTTCTCTCATCTCCCGATTTATGATTTCTAAAACTAAACCTCTGCGACAATAAGGAGCTTGGAGCACAGTGGGCAGCACGAACATCGTCAACAGCAAAACTTAGGTCTACATCAGCATAATTCCTCAACTTTTTGTGAGGTATTTGCATAGTTGTCTTATGCAGATTAAGCCCTAACCGGTCTTAGGATTCCGAGGTAGTTGTTTGGTACGACATAAACCCTCACATCTTCGAGACTGTTTGTATGATTGTGTCATACAAATATGAGTCCTAATTAATTAAAACAGGCAGGATGAAACATTAAATAAACTCCCAAATCGAAGCCAAACAATAGGATAGTTTGGGAAGTTGCCAAGATTCTTCTTGGATCTCCAGGTTCCCCTACTTCTCTTCCTTTGGACTCCTGAAATAAACTGCTCCAAATTTGATCCATTCCCAATTGAAATTTCCAAAATCGAATTGTTTGAAAATCTTAAACTTTAAAATTCTTGAGAGTAAAATCACTGATCACTATCGAGAGTTTTCTTAAGTGTCTTCGGACATTTAAGATGAAATTAACTATAGGGGCTTGCCCTTATAGGGAACTTTAAGAACCCAGGTAATATAAACCCTGCTTAATTCCCTTATATTAAGCAGGGGAACTTGTCGGCTTATAAAATTGGTTCGCAGACTAAACGGATGTCACAAATCTTTTAGTTTATTTAATCGATCCCCATCGTCAAGCAGTGTGGCTATTCCTCGGGATAGATACACAGTTTGTGGTGCGGTGCTCTTTTATATAAACTATTTGGGATGTGAGATCAGTTTGATTTCATATCTTAAAATTTTCAAACTTAAAATTATTTTCAAAAATCAAATGCTACTTTCCAAATTATATATATATATATACCTAAATTAAATTTTAAAACCTAAAAAATATGCCGACAGCTTCTGACGACTCCGCTGGGGACTAGTTCCACTCTCCATTTTGATCAGATGATTTTGCTTTCATAAATCAGTAGTAAATCCATGCCCCTAGTGGATCAGACTACCATTCTTCCGTTGACATATCTTGTTCATTTCTGTCTTGAACAAGTATGATCAACTCTTCTCGGATTTTGGAGCCACTGTTTAGACACCCCTAAACAGAGAGGTTCCGAAATTCTCCTTTTGTTACCTCTCTAAAGAGATGGGGTCGGACCCCCAATAGGTGTGTTGGTGGATAAATTCCACTTGGGCAATGTGCGTTGTGAAAAGGGATCCTCAGCAGGGTCCTTTGCTTCACCTTCTTCTTCTGCCTCTTGGATTTAACTTTCTACCTTCGGTAAGTTAATCCACCTTTAAAATTTTAAATATCATTTAAAACAAACACTTGAAAATCTAAAATAAAATAAAAGAAAAAGAAGTACAAAATATGATAAGAGAAATTAATAATATATTAAATGAAATCAAAAATTTTACCCAATTCACGGAATGATCTTTTTCATAGTGTTCATACTATGATGACAAGGTCTTTGGTCCTTCCTAAATTTTGGAATGTTTCTTTTGACAGTCGAAATGTCAACCCCTTCGCTGACTTTCTCCTGCGACCTGCCCTCTTCCCGTGAGGCTCGTCTCGCAGCACCGTTAATTCAGTTTGGAGCCAGCTTTAGTGAGTTTGAAGTCGTGCCTGGAAAAGCCCCGTTCATGGTCTTGAAAATTACCGCCCCCGAAGTACAAGAACCATCTGCCGAGTTCGGCCTGAACTCCCATGAAGACTTCTCTTCTGCTAAGAAGGTGAAGATGACTACTGTCCCCGTCAAACCAGTTGACTCCGTGACAGGGAGAGTCGTCACCTCTACTGCTTCTGGCTTTGTCGTTACAGTACCTACTTCCCCGTCTGCCAAAGGGAAAGAAATTCTGCACGAGGAGGAGTCTGACAAAGCATTCCCTGCTCTGTCGTCTGTCTTTGAGATTGGTTCCAGTTCCAGGGTTCCCCCGCTGACAAAATCCCAAAAGAGGAACCGCAACCGGAAGCTTCGTAAGGCCGCCAATGCACAAGCTGCAACTTTGCCAGTGATTGATGAGATTCCTCAGCAGGAGGAACTCGGTTTACCGAATACCTCTCCTCTCCTCCGAGGTAGTAGGTTCCATCCGTTAGCTGGTACTACTGGAAATGAAAGTCTTCATAGGATTGTTGCTGCGCTTCCAGCACTGCACAGTCGTGAGGAGGAAGGAAAGAAGTCCACACCCATCACTCGAGCTTATACTCTTCTACGGAGATTGGCCGAATTAGAAGGATGTTTTGTCGCCAAACTTCTTAAAAGGATGGGATGTGCAATATCCCCAGAAGTGAAAGAGAAAATTTTGAAAATGGAAAAGCCTAGCAGAGTTTCTGTCAAGTACCGTTTAGGAAATCGTGTTGAGACAACTACCACCGATTCGACACCCATGATACGAAGACCAGTCAAGTCTCGGCTAGGTCCAAGAATGCCACCCAAAGAACTTCTGAGAAGGAAGAGAGGATTACTTTCCTCTGTACATGGTCTGCACTCTAGGGAGCACACTTCCTCTCTTGATTCTGATGTCCCCACTGAGACATTCCGTCCCGAGGCATCAATTCTCGAGAAGAGAGTGTGGTTACCGAAAGTCGCTGCACCTGTCCGCTTCGAGAAGTCTACAAATCATCAAGCAGATTATAAGCCCGACACTCCTATTGCCACCACCCCGTTGCTTCGCAGTCGGTGGCGAAGAAGGGTTGATGGAGGATAGAATTCAGAAACTCCGTGAAGAGATTTCAAAATTAACTAAGGAGCAAGGATTGGAAGTTGATGACGAAGATTTCCACCTGTCAGATTACTTGGATAATGAATTCATGGAAATCAACATGGTCGATACCAGGGCCACAGCGTCTGCACGTGAAGCTTCTCGTGAGGAGGATGCAATAGAAGATCTTCAAAGATCTCCACTAGAGACGAAGTGATCAGCCGATTGGAAAAGAGGGTGGAGGAGATGACTACCAATATGACTACCATGGCTACATTGCATGGACAATCTCAGTCACGTCCGATAACATCTCCAGAAATCAATCAGCCTGAGATAATACACAGCACCGATGAAAGAAAAGAGGCTGCCTCTACCAACGAGAATGAGCTTCCAAAGAAGGATTCAACCCCGAATCTACCAGAAAAGGATCTTAAGCAAATCATCGAATAGCAAGTTCGGGAGGCCTTGGCCCAGTCCAAAGGCGGAGCATCAGTTTCAAAGGGTACCCGGAGGAATTTAATGTTGTACCTTACCTCAAAGGCTTCGTGCCACCGACCTTCGAAACGTTCGACGGAACAGGAAACCCTCGGCAACATATAGCTCACTTCAGAGCCAGCTGTTGCAATACAGGAGGAAGTGAAGCGCTATGGTTCCTTCTGTTTGTCAGCAGCCCGTCAGGAATAGCTTTTGATTGGTATGCTTAAATTCCTAATGGATCGGTAAAGACTTTCGCAGAAATGGAAAGCAAGTTCATAAAGAGATTCACCGGTGCTCAGCGTCATGTCACCATAGGAGATCTCGTGGTAGAACGTCAGAAGCCCGACGAGACTTTAGTTGACTACATCTTGAGGTGGAGAAACTTAAGCATGAAATGCAAACCCCAGCTATAAGAACAGCACGCGATCGATATACTACTCAAGAGTATTCACAGTCCGGTAGCTTTCATGCTTAAGGGTCTTACGATCAAGTCCTTAGAGAAACTGCTCAGCAAGGCTAGCAGTTTACAAGAAGAAATCAAGCACACGGAGCCTCCAAAAAAGACAGAGAAAACGAAACCAGCAAAGGCTTATTAGAAGAGATCTGGCTTAGTAGCACGGTCGATAAAGGAAAGCAACCGATGATGATTCAGACTGAGCAGTCACCTCAGCAATACAGTCAGCCTCAACAGTACGGACAGTCTCGTCCACCGCAGAATAATCAGCCTGTCAGCAGAAGCAGAGATCGTGACAGACGGACGGGAGACCGGCTCCTACAATATCGAACGACTACACGTAAACTACTCTTTCAAAGATGATACTGTAGTAAAAATGTTCAAGAATCTGCTAAAGAAGCCCGAGTTCAAGTTGCCCGAGCCGAAAAATCCAGAAGAGGTGAAAAAGAAAGATCAGCCCAACTTCTGTCCCTATCACCAGATGCTTGGACATACAATCGAGAACCGCTTCGGCTTCTAGGATCGGCTTCGAGCGGAATTACAAAGAAGGAAATATAACGATACGGAAGGAATATCCGAAGGAGCCTGAAAAAGGTTCTATAAATGTAATTTCTGCCGAGCCAATCTCTCCGCTTGACTCATATGCCGGTAAGGGTGGATGGAGTGCAATTTAGAATGAACTCAAGAAGGTCCTGGATCAGATTCAGTCTGCTCCAAAGAAAGCCGCTGTCCGGAGTCCACCGCCATCACAGTCCAAGATGAAAGCTTCGCCAAGGAAGCTACCGCAACGAGAGTGGAGAAAGAAAGAGATCGTGAATGAGATTAAAGACGATAGCGCGGAGGATAGGATAGGGGTCGCTCCCGTTGGGACCGGTTGTCTCGAATCGTGGGTGAAATTCCTCGAACCCCTGACTTTGTATCATTATCTTTGTACCCCTCTAGGGTCTCGTAATAAAGATATAAATGATGTTGGCTACGTTCTTACTGTCTCTAGTGATGACGTAACTAATCACAACCTATCTAACCCCATTTTTTATTCCCAATATGATCCTCAAATCATATTAACTTCTACTAAAGATAAAGAAGAAATCGACAACACCGGCTATGACAGTACGAGAAGTGAGGAGCCAGTCCTCGAGTGCAAAGGAGCTCCACTTGACATCAATTCGGACTTCTCAGATACAGAAGGACCTCTGGGTCCAGAAGAAGAAGAAATAATAGAAGTGCATTTAAGAAGTGGCAAGGTGCTACCTCCGAGAACAACTCCAGTGGACAAAGGAAAGCAGATAGTCACTCAAGAAGAAATACCTCCAGCTACTGAAGAAATACAAGTTCGAAATGAAGTTGAAAACCCAAATAAAGTGGATTACAACGTGCTAGCTCATCTCAGGAAGTTGCCGGCCAAACTAAGTATTTACGATGCTCTGATCCTGTCAAAGGAGATGAGAGAAAGTTTGATCAAGGCTCTACTTGATTCCGACATTTGCTTAGTGTGATTGGCTAGCACATCCTCAGATGGAGTTTGCACCATAAAGGAACAGCTTGGCGTGACTTTCACTGATGAAGATTTGCTACTCGGTACAGCCGATCACAATCGTCCACTCTACATTTCTGTCATCATCGGCAGATTCGTGCTTTCCAGAGTCTTAGTAGATCCTGGAGCGTCGCTCAATATAATGAGTCTACGAACGTTAGCTTACTTGGAGATCAACGCCCGAGAGCTTTTAATGGATAAAATGATGTTAAGAGGTTTCAATCAGAAAGGAGAAAGAGCCCTCGGATCTATAACGCTACAAATGAAAGTCAGAAATCTAGGAACAACTGCAAAATTCCATTTCATCGATGCGGACACTTCGTTCAATACCCTGCTTGGTCGACTGTGGCTCCATGAGTACAATATGGTCCCGTCGTCGCTTCACCAGTGCATCAAATATTACAAAGATGGACAAGAACATTGCATTAAATGGGATCTACAGCCGTTTTCAATACATGAAGTGGGCATCCATGAAGACGCCACTTACTATGCTCCTCTGAAGAAAACAGTATTTTCAAGAGACATTATAATAAGCAAAATTGAAGACTCAAAGGAACTACAAGGACGAAACTGTATGGCTCCAGTTCAACAATCTCATACCACTCCTTCTCAACGAGTTGGTAAAAGTTCTTTTAGCCCACGCATCTGAGGTCGAGGCCGGGGACGTGGTCGAGAAAGAATTTACCAAATTGTTGAACAGGCGAAGCCAACAATCAACATCGACATGGAAGAAAGCTCCGAAGAAGATAAAGAAAAAATGATGATGAGTCAGAAGAAGCCTCTGTTCGAGATCTCTCTGGACGACGAAGCAAAGGATGAATATGAATCGATGTACAATCGGACTAACCACTATGTTCATGCCATGACCCTTACTCCAATCCAATCTCAAAAGGTAGAGAGTATAGAGGTCAAGGAAGTTCATAATGATGGTTTTAAACCAATCAAGTTTTACAAAGCTTCCCCTTCCACTTCTGAACCTTGTGTAATTCTTGAAGAAAATGACTCAAATGAATTAATGGAATTACCTTTTGGCTACTTTTTGCCGTGTGTACAAAAGTTAATTCAACAAGGATATGTGTCAAATAAAATGCCAAAGGATAAGTTACAATTGTTCGAAAAATTATGGAATGTCAAAGGAAAGAAACTCAATTCGAAAGAAGGTCTTGGGTTTGGTACGCTTGGACCCGTCGATGACTCAGAATTTTGCATGGTTGTTACTAGTCAGTCAAAAGAAGATTTCCTGGACATTCAAGATGAATATGAAGATCAGCTAATAGGTGATGCTCCGCTAGAATTCGAAGAAGAAATCAAATCAACAGTCGATGAATTAAGAGAAATCAATCTCGGGACTGAGGAGCAGCCCCGGCCGACTTTCATAAGTTCGTTACTCAACGAAGAAAACGTTGCAGACTTGGTCAGGTTACTATCAGAATTCAAAGATTGCTTCGCTTAGAGCTATGATGAAATGCCAGGACTATCTCCGGCAGTCGCAGTTCACCACCTCGGAGTGGATAAGAATGTGATGCCAGTAAAGCAAGCTCCCAGAAGGATGCGCCTCGAGATAGAACAGCAAGTTACAGCAGAAATCAAGAAATTAATAGATGCTAATTTTGTCCGAGAAGAACAGTATCCGACGTGGTTAGCTAATGTTGTGCCAGTGAAAAAGAAAAATGGACAAATTCGAGTGTGTGTCGACTTCAGGGACTTAAACAAAGCATGTCCAAAGGATGAATTCTCGTTACCGATACCAGAACTAATGGTGGACATCGCATCGACACATGAAACTTTCTCCTTTATGGATGGGTCTTTAGGGTACAATCAGATCAAGATGGCACCAGAAGACGCAGCCCTCACAGCTTTCAGAACTCTGATCGAGATTTACTGCTACACCGTGATGTCGTTTGGACTGAAGAATGTAGGAGCTACATACCAAAGAGTAATGACGAGGATCTTCGATGACCTCATTCACAACCAAGTGGAATGCTATGTGGATGATTTGGTCGTCAAGAGCAAGATAAGAGGAAATCGCCTATATGATTTGAGGATCGTATTTGAACGATTACGATAATATAATCTGAAGATGAATCCCTTAAAATGCGCTTTCGGCATTACCTCTGGGAAATTTCTCGGATTCATTGTCTGTCATCGGGGAATCAAAATCGACCGAGAGAAGATTAATGCCATCTTAGAAATGCCTCCCCCTAAAACCTTGAAACAACTACGTTCATTTCAAGGAAAACTGGCATATCTGAGGCGCTTTATATCTAATCTGTCGGGTAGGTGTCAGTCTTTCTCGGCATTAATTAAAAAGGATGCCAAATTTATTTGGGAAGATAAGTGCCAGCAGGCTTTCGAAGATATTAAACGATATCTAACGACACCTCCTGTTTTAGCAGCCCCTATCCCAGGTAGACCGTTGATACTTTATACCGCGGCGTTAGATGAGTCCCTCGGAGCTCTACTTGCCCAAGTCAATGATGAGGGTAAAGAGAATGCACTTTACTACTTGAGTCGACGTCTAATACCCGCGGAGGTAAAGTATCCTCCTATCGAGAAACATTGTCTAGCTTTGGTTTTTGCCACTCAAAAGCTCAGACATTACATGTTGTCTCATAAAGTCAACTTGATTTCGAAGGTTAATCCTTTGCAATATTTGATGACCAGACCAACGCTTTCCGGACGCTTAGCAAGGTGGTCAATGATATTATTGCAATTCGATATAACCTTTGTGCCCCTTCGTGCTATCAAAGGGTAGATTCTCGCAGATTTTCTCGCAGCGCACCCACTGCTAGCTGGATTCCCGCTCAATGATGAGTTACCAGATGAGCAGATACTACAGATAGAAGATCCCAATGTTCAACATTGGGAAATGTATTTTGATGGAGCGTCATCAGCTTGAAAAGATGAAGGATCAGGAACAGTCATACCCGACAAAGCAAGAATTAGTTTAATCTTTGTGACACTAGATCGAGCCATGCTGAGGTTTTCTTATCACTTGACAGAGCCGTGTACCAACAATGAAGCGGAATATGAAGCCCTAATCACCGGCTTGGAATTAGCAATACTAATGGATATAACGGACATTGCCATTTATGGCGACTCACAGATATTCATCCAGCAAGTGGCAGGACAGTACAAAATTCTAAAGCCGAGATTAGAAGAATACCACCGGTATACAATGAAGTTACTCGAGCAAATTCTGAATGTGATATTCTATAGGATTCCTCGAGCAGACAATGCCCATGCGGACGCTTTAGCAAAACTCGCTAAAGAATTGGCTTGTCCACCCGAAGATTCTATAGATATTACAGTACAAGGACGTCAGGTGTTGTCTCAGATTGACCTCGACAGTCTACATAAAATTGAAAAAGAAAAGACAGTTGCTGCAGTGGCAGAAGATACAGAAGATTGTCGTCAGTCATTAATAGAATATTTGCAAACCGGAAAGCTACCAGAAGATAAGTCAGTAGCACACCAGATTCAGAAGAGGGCTTTGTCGTATGCCTTGATCGACAATGTTCTGTATAGGAGATCCTTCAACCAGATGTGGTTGAGATGTCTAAACAGAGAAGAAACGTAGAAAATTGTCAAAGAAGTACATGCTGGATTGTGTGGTCCTCACTAGTCAGGGCCAAAAATGAAAATGAAAATCAAAAGACTCAGATACTACTGGACAGCAATGATGACATATTGCATGGACGTAGCTAAGAGATGCCATCAATGTCAGGTCCATAAAGTGGTCTTGCACCAGCCTCCGAATGTTCTACACCCAACGATTGCCTCGTGGCCATTCGAGTGTTGGGGTACGGACATAGTGCGTCCGATAGACCCTCCTTCCTCAAAAGGACACAGGTTTATACTCGCCACTACAGACTACTTTTCCAAGTAGGCAGAAGCAGTTCCACTACGGGAAGTCACAGCGCAGCAAGTTTTACATTTCTTCAAGAATTAAATCGTCTACTGTTTTGGTGTACCGCGAAGAATCATCTCCAATAACGGGTTCGCTTTCAAGAGCACGAAGATCAACAATTTCGTCAAACGACACGGGATAGATTGGAGATACTCTACAATCTATTACCTAAGGGCAAATGGCTTAGCGGAAGCATTCAACAAGACTTTGGTACAGATTTTGAAGAAGACACTTGAAGATAGCAAGCGATAGTGGCACGAGAAACTGCTAGAGGCCTTGTGGGCATACAGGACGATAGTTAGAACGCTGACACAGTCTACGCCGTACGCTCTCGTGTATGGGTCCTAGGCAGTTCTTCCGCTAGAAGTTCAGCTACCGTCGCTCCGAATTATCGTTGCCAATCAAATTACAATAGAAGAGAATGCCAAGTTACGACTTGCAGAATTGGAAAACCTTGAAGGAAAAAGATTGCTCGCACAACAGAACTTGGAACTCTACCAAGCGAAGATGATTCAAGCCCACGATAAATTGGTCCGCTCGAGGTCGTTCAAAGTTGGTGACCTTGTGCTCGTTCTTAGAAGGCCTATTCTTGCACACCGCAAAATAGGTGGAAAATTCGAACCGACCTGGGAAGGACCATTCATGGTGGAGAAGGTCTACACAGGAGGATCTTACCAGTTGGTGGATTCTCAAGGGGATAGTCCCATGTTGCCCATCAATGGACGATATTTAAGAATATTACGCGACATGAAAAGACTGAAAAAAATGATATTCGTTCCAATATAGCTGTAGGGCTAGTGTCTGTGACTGGGTCCAAAATTTTGTAATGAAAAAAAAACTCTCCCCACAAAATGAAAACATGTTTGCCAAACTCTAAATCTAAATTTTATAAAAACATATTAAATAAAATAATGACATCAAGTTAATTGCTAAAACTTGTTTAAAGTAAATGATAATTTGCTTTTGTTTGTGCACAACACCACTCGCTGACATTTGACCTTGTTTACTTGTGTAGGAAGTGTCAAGTTTCGAGTCGGTGTTTGCTCTTTGGTACGGCTTCGACCTCGCATCTAGAAATGTATACTGAAGCGAACACGGAAAATGAAGCCAATGAAGAAATTCAGCCGCAGGGAGGTAGGACAATCCTCAAGACATGGGGGCACCGGAGGTTTTGTTGACTCACACCTCCTTACTGTGCGACGTACTCATGTCCCATCCATGGTCACCACTCCACAAGGTGATTTGGTTGCCGCTTCAGCTGGCAGAATTCCGGATGCTCCATCAGCGAATACGAGCAGAAGAAACAGAAACCGCCGTAAGTGCTGCTTCCTGGAAAGGATGGAGAGGCGACAGGCTCGGGAGGCAGCCGCCGGACTTGCACTAGTGCCTGGATAGTTTTACTGACCCGACATGAAAGAGACAGACGGCAGTCCGCCAAGAACCGATACAGAACCAAAGCCGAATCTTCCTGAAGGGCCCACACCGATAGACATGTTACAGGAGATCTTCACGGGATGCCCGACGTGCAACTCGGACATGCCTAGGCTTCCTTCCTCTTCAGGGGCATTCTCGATATGCCCGTACTACAATGTACTCCAGTTAGAAGAATACGGAACCTTCGAAGCATACGCAACTGCGTCATTAAACATGCAACTTGGAGAACGGCCGGGTGTTGAGCCATACATCCCTGAATTTATCCAGCTACCACCACCGCCACCGATACCGAATTACATTATGGCAAGGATAAGACAGATTCGAAAGAAAGACAACTTCGAAAGCTACGACATCATCCAGGGTAAAGCTGTCAAAATTTTGGAAGGCCTTGAATTGTACACCAATGTATTTTCACCGACCGATGAAGAGAAAATTTTACATGTTATAAAAGCGCTCAAAACTTTGGGCAAGAGAGGCCATCTGAGGCCAAGGACATACACATCACCGACAAAGTGGATGAGAGGTAAGGGACGAATTACTATACAATGTGGTTGTTGTTATAACTTCGCCAGAGACAAGCAAGGTAATCCTCCAGGGATCCTACAACACGATGAGGTGGACAAAATACCGCCGCAGATCAAAAAGATGATAAAAAGGATGGTTGAATGGCATATATTGCCACCAACATGCATCCCAAACATACCGCATCATTAACATATACAAGGATGGGGATTGCATACCGCCGCACATCGACCACCATGACTTCTTGAGGCCCTTTTGCACGGTCTCATTTGTAGGTGAAAGTGACATCCTATTCGGGCGAGAGATACGAATCGTCAGGGAAGGAGAATTTTGAGGTACAGCAAGAATCACTTTACCGGTGGGATTGGTCTTAGTGCTTAAAGCAAATGGAGCGGACCTGGCAAAGCATTGTATCCCAGGAGTTCGAGGGAAAAGGATCTCAGTTACGTTTAGAAGGATGGAAGAAGACAAGGCGCCATTCTACTACGAACCTGACCCTGAACTAGAAAGTTACAGACCACTACCATGGATAGGTCGTACCTCCGGGTGTCCGTGAGGGGACTTTTGTTCCGGAGCGTAACCTTAGCAGGTTGGCATGTCCCCCACAGCAGCCTTGTAGCAGTTGTTGTTACTACTTCCACAGCAACCAGATGACATGATACACCAATTTTATTCAGTTTTGTACATGCGAGCTGTTTTGTCCAGTCTTGTACACATGATCAGTTTTGGATGCTTGTTAATGTCCGATCAGTTTTTCTTCTTTTCAAATGAATCAATGAAGATTTCACTTTTCAGAAATGTTTCTTTCAATGCGATGGTTGAAAGCCGTTGGACCACTCGTTGGTTCCAAATTAAAAAAAAAGAAAACAAAATGAAATTTAAACCAAATGAAATTAAAAAAAATGAAAATTAAAAATAAAATTTAAATCAAGTCAAATTAAGTCAAAACAAAATGAAAAGAAATGAACCCAAATGAAGCAAAATCAAAATTAAACCAAATGAAACGATATGAAATCAGAAACAGATAGGTTAATAATATCCTCTCTTTCCCAAAGAAACAAAAATTCCCTAAATTTCCATCTTCCTTCCGAGATATTTTTCCGCATTCCATGATATTCTTGGATCGGAGCTTAGTCTTCCGATTTCCCAAAAATTCCCTAAATTTCCAACTTCCTTCCGAGATATTTTTTCCTCCTTCCACGATATTCTGGGATCGGAGCTTAGTCGTCCGATTTCCTAAAAAATCCCTAAATTTCCATCTTCCTTCCGAGATATTTTTCCGCATTCCACGATATTCTGGGATTGGAGCCTAGTCGTCCGATTTCCCAAAAATTCTCTAAATTCCCATCTTCCTTCCGAGAAATTTTTTCTCATTCCACGATATTCTGGGTTCGGAGCTTAGTCGTCTGATTTCCCTAAAATTACCTAAATTTCCATCTTCCTTCCGAGATATTTTTTTCGTTTTCCACGATATTCTGGGATCGGAGCTTAGTCATCCGATTTCCCAAAAATTACCTAAATTTCCATCTTCCTTCCGAGATATTTTTTTGCCTTCCATGATATTCTAGGATCGGAGCTTAGTCGTCCGATTTCCCAAAAATTCCCAAAATTTCCATCTTCCTTCCGAGATGTTTTTCCGCATTCCACGATATTCTGGGATCGGAGCTTAGTCGTCCGATTTCCTAAAAAAAATTCCTAAATTTTCATCTTCCTTCCGAGATATTTTTCCGCATTCCACGATATCCTGGGATCGGAGCTTAGTCGTCCGATTTCCCAAAAATTCCCTAAATTTCCATCTTCCTTCCGAGATATTTTTCCACCTTCCGCGATATTCGGGTTCGGAGCTTAGTCGTCCGATTTCCCAAAAATTACCTAAATTTCCATCTTCATTCCGAGATATTTTTCCGCCTTCCACGATATTCTGGGATTAGAGCTTAGTTGTCTGATTTCCCATAAATTCCCTAAATTTCCATCTTCCTTCCGAGATATTTTTTCCCCATTCCACGATATTCTGGGTTCGGAGCTTAGTCGTCCGATTTCCCAAAAATTACCAAAATTTCCATCTTCCTTTCGAGATATTTTTCCACATTCCATGATATTCTGGGTAGGAGCTTAGTCGTCTAATTTCCCAAAAAAAAAAAGAAATTTTTTTCCTTGAATTTCCGAGTCAGTACCTAAATTCTGTTTCTCCTCCTGCGAGCGATACCGAAATTCCGATTTCACTTAAAATTTCAAATTCTCACATTCCAATCCTAAAATTAAATTCAAAAAAAAATTCCAAACTTCAAATTCAAAACAAAATTTCAAACTAAAATTCAAACAAGAAACTTGAAATCAAATTTAAAATTCTCCTCTTCAAATCAAATCGGTTTGGATTCCTTAAGAGTTTGGGAAATTCAAATTCACAGCTCCAGCTGAAAGGTATTCCATTCTTCTTTCCCCAACAAGAGTCCCGGGATTTGAAGGTTTTCAACAAAACAAACCCCAGCGGAAACTCAATTGCTAAACTTTTTGCTCTGTCTTGAGTTTTCACTCAGACGGTTGTGTTGGTCTTGTTGATCTCGTCAGTCAACACCAATACGTGCGATGCAGCTCGCCCAAGCACACCACACCTATTGGGGTCCATTTGTCGACCTCACTTTTGGTTGAGGTCTAGTCTCTCTTTAGAATAGCCTAGGTTCTAGCTATAGGACTCTCCTGGTGACTTTCTTAGAGGACTAGTCATGGAACCCTCCCAATAGAAATTCAAAACTCTTCTTGCTTCACTAGGGGGTTTTCATATGCTTAAGGCCTAACCTCCACCTTTTGGTAGGAAAAAGGCAAGCATAAGGAATCCTAGGGGAAGTCTCCTATAGGTGGTCATACCTTAGGATTTTCCCTGAGGGAGGTCTGGAGATCACCACTCATACACTTCACATTCACAACATACATATACTGCAAATCCTAATTTCAACCCTAAACTCTTTGGAAACTCATGTGGATAGCCTAGCCCTAAGTCTATGACTAAGTGGTGGGGACCAACACATAGAGGACCAAATGAGGGTGACCCTCGATCTATAACTCAATTTAAACCATTACATCATCCTCACTTTGAAGTCATCTTCAAATCTCCAAAGTTTCAATTTATGGCCCCCGGCCTACCAAAATTCCCTAAATAACCCAAAATTCTTCAAATTCACCAAAGTTCCCCAAAAATAATTCCAAGATATTCCTTACCACTCAAATTGACCATTCATGACCAAAAATTCCAAAATTTCAAAAAATACCCTCCCCCCCAATACCCTCAAAATACCCAAAATACCCTTTTTGCCCAAAAATCCAAAAAATTCCAAAAGAATTCTCAAAAAAATTGCAGAAAATCCTAAAAATCCCCAATTTCATTTTGTTCAACTACACTATGGGTCAATTTAGCCAAATTAATACACTTTCAATCAAAAATCCCAATTTGGTCCATTTAACCTAAAGGTGCCTAAACCAAACCCAATCTTGACCCAATTGATCCCGATTTTCCTCAAATTCAATTCTAAACCAAAATTAAACATCCCCAATATCAACTTAGACCAAATTCAAGCCCAATTTGACCCTCATTTGAATCCAATTCCACTTGAAATCCAAAATCCCCAAATTGGTCTAAATAACCCAAAACTCTTAAAGTGAGCCAATGTCAATCAATTCCTCCAAAATTTCAATTCAAAACTCTTTATAACACCTCCTTAAACTTAATTGGATCATCAATTGCCCATAATTTGAGATCAGGTCTTACCCAAAATCCATTTTGGACCAAAACCTCCCCATTTTGACCCAAGCTGGACACATGTTCTAAATCTACCAACTTGACCCCCTAAACCTTGTCAAAACCATTTTATGTCTTCATGAAAGTTCTTCAAGATAACTATATCTACATTATTTCTGAAGACCTCAGAATCCCATTCCCACTCAAACCCAATCTAATTTGACATGAACCCAACATGGTCCAAAATAATCAAAAAATCCAATCCATGCCAAAATTGAACCTCCAAATGAGCTCAAAACCATTTGGTGTCTTCATGAAAGATCTTCATTACAATCATATGGACAATATTGATCAAGACACTTAGGCTTCATTCGAGCTCTAGCCCAATCTAAATTGAAGTTAGCCCAATGTTCTTAGAATCAAAGATTTAGAGAATATTTGGATGAAAAAATATTGGAGCAAAGTTGTGAACTGGTGCTAACGGTGCCTGATCCAGCGCCGACAACTCCTGATCCAATGCCAAGGGCATCCAAGCTGGCTTCGACGGTGGATTTTTCTAGAGAACAAGTTATTTTTAGGAACTTGGGCGCCAACGATAATGTCGATCAGAGAATGATTTTTGGAGTTTCAAATGTCAGGATTTGATGGTTTTGAGCGGCAATTTGACCCTTATAACTCCCTAAACTCAGTTTTAAACCCGCTAACTCCAGAAAAAATGAAAAGGAAGTTCCAAAACTTGCATTCCATGGCTTCCAAATTGAAGTATGAATGCTCCTAGTACTCATGTTGAATAAATTATTATGCAAAGGCATTGGGAAGAGTTTTGTTTCACCACTGCTACAGTAGTCATTCCTGTGGTGAAGGAATTTTATGCAAATCTTCATGGAATCAAACAAGGAGTCTTCTATTTTTGAGGTAGGTTGATATCATTCACTCCTTCCAAGATTAATGAACTTTTTATGATAGAGAATCTGTCAATTTGCCATTACACAAATTTTATCCCTACAAGAGATAACATGAATGAATCTATCGATATTTGACAAATGAAAGTGAAGATTGGGAGATAAGAGACGACGGGTATGTCAATTTTTCTACGACCTTATTGAATCCCGTGTCAAAGTAATGACATTTCTTTATATCTTCTAAATTACTCCCAACTATTAAAATTAGTAAACTGATGAAGGAAAGTGTGATATTAAATTATTGCATTTAGAATGATAAATCTATTGATATTGGCACTATAATTGTGAAATCTATTTTGGGATTGATTATGCATGGATCAAAATACTGTTTGGGACGTCCTTCTACAATATTTCTACTTTGCAGTCAGTCACAAGTACCATATGAGAGTTGGAAAAAAGTGCTTCTTTCCTGGAAGTCCATGGACCCAACTAATGTCTATGACTGTCTAGAACTGGGAATGAAAATGATCTGAGCATAACGGTCGATCAACCATCTCAGCATTTATTACCATTCAAACTTGTTTTTCTGAAAATGCATATTTAATTCTGAGGAAAATCAAGAAACTGGAGAAAGAGGTAAGAAAACTTATGGATGCTATTAATAATATATCTGAATTATTTGATCATTTGGATTGGAGGATGAAGGAACAGTTTGATCATATAGGGCGTATAGAAGAAGGATTGATACCATTGATGAAGAAGAAGGCTCAGATTGAAGAGGATTCAACTGATGAATTCCCTTATCGACCTTTATACAATTTGTTTGTGCACCACCAATTCATGGGAGATAATAGAAATGATAGCACCAATGTGGATGAGTAATGATTCTTTATCTTTACTTAACTTCATTAAGTATTTAGACTTTATTTGCTTGAGTTTGAGTTGTATTTGGTTTGCTTATGGTGTGATTTGAGATATATTATGCTTGATATTTGAATCTTTGTTATGTTTTCAGCATTAGAGTGGTGTGGTTTGACTAAGATGCAAAATTATTAATGTGATAGACTAATTGATGTGTGTAAGTTTGTAACTTTGGGATTTCATATATAAAATTGATTTTCTGTGTTGTTTATGTAATATTGATGTTAATTCATCTCTTATTAGTAAATTTGGATGCTTAAAAAGGCTAATTAGTCTGACATAACTTTGAAATGATTGAAATCGTGAAATTTTTTTAATTCAAAATTTGGGTGCCAACGGCGCCAAAATGGTGGCCAACGACGAGATTTTCCCGAGATTTCCTTGTATTTTTATGGTTCTGGCGCCGACAGTACCAGAATTAGCACCGACGGCACCAAAAAGGTTTTGATATTAACGATCCACTTGCAGTAGTGTCAATAATCGATCTAAGAGATCCACTAATCCATTATAAAATATTTGAATTATTAACAAATCTGGTAAAGCATGATGTGGGCACTTCCTAAGGAGATCTTTAAATCTTTCTCCTGCTTCACATATTAATCTCCTTCAAACTAACAAAAAGATGTAATATCATTTCTATGTTTAGCAGTTTTTGAAGGTGGAAAATATTTAGATAGAAATTTTTGTGATAATTCTCCCCAAGTTCTGATAGATCTAGGTGCTAACGAATTTAACCACGTCTTAGCTTTATCCCATTGTGAAAAAGGAAAAAGTCTAAGTCTGGCAGCATCGTTCATACTTCATCATATGTAAATGTAGCACATAATTCTAGAAAACTAACAAGATGCAAGTTAGGATCTTCATTTGGTATACCACTAAATCGATTATTTTGTACCATTGGATAATAGTAGGATTAAGCTTAAATGAATTAGCAGCTACATCAGGATTTTGAATAGTTAAATGTATTTCAGCTGCTGTGAGGTTCGCATAATCTCTTAAAATTCTAGGTTGATGTTCATTTTCATTTCTTTAATTGTCGAGTTTGTTCTCCATTTTGCTCAAATTTTTAAATTCTCTTTTTTGTTTTCGAATTTTCAAATAGTACGTTCTATCTCTGAATCGTAAGGTATTAAACCTTCGATCCAACACTATGCATGCACAAATACGAAATAAATGATTTTAAATACTACTAAATTCACTATTGCCTCCTCGGTAACAGCACCAAAACCTTGATTGACGGCTGCAGCAGATAAGAAGTAATAAATTTTCACAAATAGTTTTAATTCAGACACGGAATATAATCAGTTTAATAAGGTTGCAGCCTATCTATAAGCAAGTTTATGTATCGTTCAAGTAACAGGGCTCTAGCGGAGTCCTGATTATCGATCCCATAGGGAGAAAGCAAACCTTAAAGCGTAGCACAGAAATCAAACATTCAATTTGTAAAGCACTTATGTTTCACCACAAATGCTACAGTTTAACAATTCTAGAGATTTTAAAATTTTGTTAAAGTACTAAATAAACTTCAAATTAAAGTAACTACTACTATAATAAGTTTTTGTAATGCAAGATTCAAATTTAGAGAAAGTGACCTTCCCCTCACAATGATATTTTGGTGAGTGAATAATATAAATTAGTTTAATATTTGTATTGTGTCAAATAGGAGCATTCATATTCTTTACTCTCTTCTAAGTGTTATAAAGAACATTGGCTAATCTTAAGTTTAGTCCCTCAATCCGTGGTTAGGCTAGGAGGATAATGGTTCCCACTCCAGAGCTCTCACTTCCATTCCCCTGAAGGCTAACTCTTGCTTTAATTTCCAAACATTATGACGAAATTGGGGATTTTAGTCTACCACCCTAAAATCTCTAATTCTAAGCCCAATAAACATATTTTCCTATTTTTGTGCACTCAACCCCCATGAACTTCACCATCCACAGAGTTTGAATGTAATCTCCACTTTTGTTGTAGAAAGCATGGCCCTTTTGGATCGTATATTTCACAACATATTTTAACAAACCAATTGGCCAAAAAGAAAGGTAAATTAAGAACAAAGTGGAAAATCATCATAATGTCTATTCATTCGTATGGAACATCCAATCTAAATTATCACATCACAATTTATCATTACAAGGTGAAATACAAAGAAATCTACTCAGAATTCATGGAGAAGATATGACACAACAAAGATTTTATATATAAAAGCAGCGTCATACAAATAGTAAGAAGTAAATACAATTTTTCTGATTTTCTTCCCTAAGCAAATCCCTCGAAGTTCTTTGGATCTCCTTCTCTCTTCACAACAACACAATTCCCTCTTAGAATAGTAGGGTAGAAGCAATCTCTCACTTTCCCTCTCCTCCTATAACTCTTTTGAGAAGAATTCCTCACAATACTACACTAAACACCAAACCATAGACTCTAAACACTCTCTAAAGACTTCCTCTTCACTCACACACACTCCACACTGACTCTACACACACATTTCTGCCACCCAAAATAGTTTAAATTCATTTAGGAATGAATTTCCCAAGATTTGCTTCAAAAATCCCTTCAAAAAGTATCTAAATACATTGAATCTGTCTTGAACCGACATTGAGCGTCGTAGGTGGGAATAAGGGCACTGAACCCAGCTTTTAATTTTGGGCTCTCTGAAAAAATGCTCCATCGGCATTTGTTTGGGCGTCGTCGGCGCCAGAACTTCAAAAATCTGGTTTTTACCTTTTTTCTCTCCAAATTTGTTCCTTTTCGCTTCTTTTTGCTCCTTTATCCTAAAATCATTATACCTATAGTAAAACATGAAAAGTACCTTCCATTAAGTGCAATATCACCAAGAATAAGTACAAAATATATTTGAAAAATCAAACATATTTTTGGTGTATGAAGTTCTAAGGCTTGACCTTCCTATAGAGAACTCCTCTTGAGCTTCATGATGCATGGTCTCATCCTCCTAAGTACTTAGAGGTTATACTTTAAGCATTTGAAACTCCAAGTGAAGCAAAGAGCTGTTTTGAATTTCTAAGGGGGAAGAGTCTCATTACTAGTCTTCTAAGATAGTCACCAGGAGAGTCTTCTAGGCTCCTAAGGAAGAAAGACTAGACCTCAACAAAAAGTGAGCTCAACAAAATATTATTTGATATTTTCAAAGGCATGTTGGCATTTTTCATCCCATGCAAAATAGGTATGTACTCTGGTTAAGGTAGTAAGAGGTTGAAACTTACCTGACTAATTGGAAATAAAGTGTCATATATACACTACTTTTTCTTGGAAAGATCGTAATTGAGTTAGATTTTTTGGAGGAGACATATTTTGAATGGCTTTGATTTTGCGAGGATCAATTTCGATTCCACGATGTCAATCAACAAATCCTAAAAACTTCCCTGAGGTGATGTTGACCTCCTTTTTGGGTGAGGTCTAATCTTCATCTTAGTGCTTAGGATCTTTCCATAGGACTTTTCCTGGACTATCCTAGAAGACTAAAGTTGGAACCCACCATTTAGAAATTTTCAGCCACTTCTTAACTCTTCTTGGGACCCCAAATGGATGATTGCAAACTCCCAAATCACCTTGGAAGGTTAAAACAACCATGTGAAGACCCAATAGTTAGTTCCCATATGAATATTTGTAATTAGGGTAACCTTGAGTGACTTGAGCTTCTCTTGCGCACACATCCCTAAACCATTGAGTTCCCCTCATATACCCAAAACCCTAAACTTTATCCCTTCTACCCTTTAAGAAACTCACATGATTGAACCAAAGCCACTAGTCTTTGATTAAGATGGCTAGGGTCAACATGTGAAGGATCATAAAGTGGTTGTCATTTGGCTAAATTGGTCCCAAAGTGGTTAGGCATGGCTAAGGTCCATGGCCCAAGCCCCTAAACCCTCATTTCCTCATGAATTCCAATTTTTAAATCCCAAAATTCCAAATCTATTTCAAAATCTCCAAATTCATTTCAAAACCTCATCCAAATCAATTTGAAACACCATTTGGCCCAATTGCACCTAAACCTACCAAAATTGGCCAAATTACCAAAATGCCCCTGGGATATCCAAAATTTCAAATTTCTAATTTTTGTCCAATTAAATCCCAAATATTCTCAATATCATTTTATTCAACTACCACATGCCCCAATTTTGTCAATTTAACCCAATTTGACCAAAAACCAATTTGTCCTAAAGACCCAAAATTGATCAAGTAACTCAATTCACCCTAAATTGAACCCAAAACCACTCAATTTCCCCCAAAAACAAAATCTAATCTCTTCTTAACAGCCCCACAAACAAAATGCAACATTAATTACCCTCAATTTGAACTCAATCTTCACCCAAGTCCTACTCAAGCAAAAACCCCCAAATTTGCCCTAAAATGTCCATGGACCCAAACATGCCCAAATCCCCAAATTGACATCCAACCAATGTTGAGAACTCTTTTTCACATCCTTATAAACATTTTGAAACAATAAATTTGCACTTGACCAAACATTAGCCTAGATTTAACCCATATTAGCCCAATTTTCCTAAATTGACCCTATGCCTTAATCACACTCAATTGACCCCCAAATCAAATCAAAATCATCCCAAATTTGTTCCAAGTTCCTCATAACATATTCCTACACCAAACACAACATTTATTTGACCAAAATTTTGACCAAAATCTCATTCAAAATCCCTTTGAACCAAAATCCCCAAATCTAGCCCAATTTGAACCCTTCTCCAAAATCTTTCAAAGTGGTTAACCCAAACTTCAAATTGGTACCCAATTCATGTTGTGAACTCTTCATGACCTCCTCCTTGACATTTTGAAAGAATTAATTGGACCCTAGCCCAAATCTAGCTCAACCTAGACCCAAGCTAGCCCAAGGTGGCCCAATTAGACATATGACTCAAATTGAACCAAACCAAGCCAAAATTGACCAAACCCACTTCATGGCAACCAACCTTAGACCTCCTAGGACTAGTTTGACCTGACCCAACCCAAACTCCTTGAGCCATTGACCAAAGGTCCACCACTTTGGACCAATGGGCTTAGCCTTTTCGACTAAGCTTAAGTCCCCTCATTAACTCCTGCATAAGCAACCTCCATGTCAATTTAAATGCGCTGAGATCCTCCCTTACACCTCTCAGTCTGCCAACCACCTGCCCCATCCCTGCCAGCTGCCCGAGCCGCTGGAACAGGCACGCCCGAACGCCCCTCATGACCTTTGAGCTCAAAACTGAGCCATGACATTGAGCAATCACCTCACCGCCCACGTCGCCCTACTCGGCCCCTCACCCTAAGCAGCTTAGAGCACTCATTGCCTGGCCCCAAACTCCCCTCTCTGGCAAGCTCTATAAATTGGCCCCTCCATGGCCAAATTTAGGGTTCTGAAATTTTCTTCACAAAACTCTCCCAAATTACTCCTAAACCTAATTGCATCCAAGGGAAGAAGATCCACACCATTCTCCAGCCCTCAGACCCCTTGTTCGAGCTCAATTTCTCAGCCCAAATTTGAGCTAGAAATAGGACACTCCTGAAACCTCCACCAAAACCAAATTAACTTTACCCACACCATCCCCACGCCAAGAGAAGGAGTTCCCCATTGAAAGCCTCATCACTTGGCCACCCATTTGTGTTAACGGTGAACCCTCCAAATCGGTCTTGATCGAACTTGGGTCTAGGCAACTCACCACATCCAAAGGCTCAATCCTTATGCTCCTTGGATTCCAACAAACATGTCGAGCACATCTAATAGAGGCCTCCCCTCTTGGACTAAGGTATTGAAAGTACAACTCAACACGAGCCTCCATGAACTCTCCATTTTGTTTTACTTAATTTCAGTGCATCATAACTGTATCAATGTGTTCGTCTAGTCTAGACGCGTCGATATAGAACAACCACGTTTGATTTGGTTGAGTGTCGAGTGAGATGTTATGTATAGAAGGTGGACGGTTCACGAGTTAGGACTCTTGGAGACGATGACGGAGAGTCGTCCGATCTCGCGTGTATCATATGAATGATGAAGATTAAGCAGGACAGAACCGTGGGGTGAAAAGGGTGCACTGACTCAGGCTACAGCGTCGAATGGGAGCGCGCCGCGTGTGACTTCGGAGCTGTCTAGGATGAGGTGGCGCCGCGGTGGTTAAATAGAAAATTATGATTTTTTTGAATTATTTAAATAGCCTAACTTTAAAAATGCATAACTTGGTATAGAAAAATCATAAAAATAAATTAAAAATACCCCTTGGCTCAGTGAGAAGAGGAGAATAATCTGGAATTAAAATAAAAATATTTTGTTGTATATTTGATTTTTAATTATTTATTTACTATCTTGAGTATTTTAACTCTCCATTAGCATTCATGTTTCACCATTGCATAAGGTTATAGGGCATTTTTAGCCTCTGATCTTGGGAACATTCTCTGATTTTTCAAAGGTCAGAGGCTATTTCTAGAGAGAGTTATCTATTTTCTAAATTTAGGATTATCTTCTTGAAAATTAATTATAGAAATTAGCATGTTGTCTAGAAAAATCTAGGAAAACTAGGGGAGGTGTCATAGGACAGAGGACCCTAGGAAAATTATAGTTTGATTTAATTCATTAACAATAACCCAAATTTGACCAAACACTCAAAATTGAATCTAACTTAATTTGGAATAACCACACATCAAAATGACATAAAATCAACTCTCCACTGTGCTTTAGGATTAGGAGATCCTCACATAAAAATTTCAAATCAATTGGAATTAATTTAACTCATCAAATGAATTAAACAAGTGACATAATCATATTTGAAATTAAAAAATTCATACAACCCAAAATATAACTAAAAAATTCACCAAATTAAGTTTAGGAGAATAAAATTGGATTTTTCACAAAAATTTCATTTTTAATTAATTTTTAAATATTTAATAATTAAATAATCATAAAAATCATAAAAATATTAAAATTCATCAAAATGACACGTTTGGCCTCCTAATCACTTGGGAACTAATAAAAAATTTTTCCTAAGCCTCTAAGTAAAGATATTAAATTTTAAAGGCTTAAGGTAATTTCTAAAATTTAAAAGTGAATTTTTCAAGCCTTTCACTAAAAAAATTCTAAAAATTCAAAGAAAAATCAGAAAAATACAAAGTTTGTTTCTCTATGATCTTTGACCTTAGAGAGATTTAAGAAAAATATAAAACCTAATTTTTCCCTTCAAATTTATTTTATAATTAATTAATACTCCAAAACTTAAAATAATTCTAATAAATAAATTAAAATTCAAAAAATCACAAAAATTTGTCCAAGTTGTCCTCTAGTCAGTAGTCCCATAATTTTCTTAGGGATAGAAGTTTCAGCTTGGTCATGTTGTTGAATTTTCATTGAAAATCCCTATTTTACATCAAAATAAATATATAAATTAAATTAAAAATAAAAAAAACACACTTTCTCCTCTGATGTGTTAATTAACATATGAGTGAGGTGACATAAAAATTTCAATATCACTTAGGTTTAATTTAGTGAATTATGAGATGAACAAGCTTAAGAGGGCATAAGGGTAATTAAGGAACCTTAGCCTTAACTAATATTTAGGCTTAACCAAAGGGGAAGGGGAAATATTTGATCTTAATCTTCCTCTTGGATGATTGAAACATAGGGAGTTAAGGGATAGAAACCCATTAATCACCTTTAATATTAAAGAAGAAATTCAATTAATTAAATCATCAAGCTTTGGAAGTTAATTAAAGCATAAGTTGTTAAGGTTAGGGGGTTTGATATAGGAAGACTCTAATTCTCTAAATCGAATCGATAACCAATAAATTGATCAAATACCACCTAACTTTTACTAATGAAATCATAAAATGATAATTGAATTTAATAATTTAAAAGAATAATTTTGAAATCTTATGGTTAAATTAAAACAATTTAAAATATTCAAATTAAATTAATATAATTTAAGATAAAATTAAAAAAATTTAAAATATTAAGATTAATTTAAAATAATTTATAATTAAAGCATCATAATTAAATTAAAACAATTTAAAATATTAAAATTAATCTGAAATATTATGATTAAATTAAAATAATTTAAAACATTAAAATTAATTTGAACTAAAGTAATTTAAAAACTTTTTCAAATTTAAAAATAATTTAAAATGTTCAAAAATCAAGTAAAACTTTATAACTAAATTGAATCCTTTTAAATTACTAATTCAATTTCAATTAAGAATGGATAAGTTCTTTAATGGATAAATTTGCCCTTAAAGGCTTTTATCTTTATAACTCTTATATGAAGTGTCAAATGAAACATCACATTACTCATAGGATAATCAAACATCCATGTTCGCTGAGCAAGAAAAAAAACTCGACTAAACCTCAGATGATCAATTCATCTACATAATGAAATTCATTTGGACTCAAAATGATCCCAGAAGCATTAAAAAGATGTTCAGGCCCCGTCATAAGCACTTTCTCAATCCAATGGGATATTTTAGAAGAACAATTGAATTTCATTATTCTTTAATGAAGAAAATCATCCCCAACACACCTTATGAATTCACTAGTGATAGGATTAGGATTTGGGAGACAACCAGAACCTTCCCTTAGCTTTACCTAGGTGTTTCTTTCAAACATTTAAATGTCCTAACATGCGTTTTAAGTGCAGTTAGAAATGACGGGAAGACCCTTTAGGTACACATTTAAGTTTATTGAAATTTATATTCTGTAATTTATTAAATGCTTTACTTTCCTGTAATTTATAAACATATGAAAATGATTGAACCTAGCATGTTTAAACAACTCAAAATTTAATCACCAACCAATAAAACTTGCAACTTCAACTAAATTAAGACGTCGCATTGGATGACTGGGAATCCCTCGGATGAGGTAATCTATGTGTTGCTAATGAAATTTCCTATGATCTGGATGAAAGTATGGAATCCATTAAGTTGGGTTTAGTAAATTCATATGTACTAAGCGAATCTGATAAAAATGATGATACGAATAAGGGAACTGTGGGATCATAACCGGTGTCGCCATAATCAACTTAAACATTTTGTTTTAAATAAGACACTAAGTCACCTCAATTTTCAACTTTCTATAACATGATACTTCTATCATCCCCTCATTTGTCACCTCTTTAAACTAAACCTACCACAATGAGGAGCTCGGAGCAAGCGCGGTGGGAAGCATGGCCATCTTCAACAGCAAAACAAATCTTCATCAGCTTAACTTTCCTTAGAAATAAACAACCAAGCCATATGATTTTGAGGTAGTTTGCCTAGCGCGACATAAATCCTCACTTCATCCTTTAGGCATTTTCATAATCATATTATGCAATTTAAGCCCTAACCCGTTTAGGACTCTGAGGTTGTCATTCGTTACGGTTTAAACCCTCATAACTTTCAGGCTACTTATATGGTTACATCATACAAGTGTAAGTCTTAATTAATTAAAATCAGCAAGATTATAACCTTTAATAATTCTCTCAAATTGAAATTAAACCATAAGATAGTTGGGAGATCATCGAAGCTCGCTTTGGATCTATGATGTCCCCTACTCCTGTTCCTTTGGATTCCCGAAAGAACTGCTCCAAATTTGATTCATTCCCTTTTGAATTTCCAAAATTTGGTTGTTTGAATTCTAAATTTTGTAATTCTTAAAAGTGAAACCACTGATCTTTATTGAGAGTTTTCCTAAGTGAATTCTGTCATCTAGAATATAATTGACTATAGGGGCTTGCCCTTATAAGGAACTTTAAGAACCAAAGTAATATAAACCCTTTCTAATCTTTTATATTAGATAGGGGAACTTGTCGGTCAACATGAAGATGATTCGCAGACCAAACGGATTTCATAAATCTATTGGTTTGTTTAATCGAGCCCAATTATTAAGCGATGCATCTATTCCTCGGGATAGATGCATAGTTTATGGTGTGACGCTCGATTATTCAAATTATTAAAGACATGGAATCGGTTTGGTCTCGTATTTTCAAAAATCAAAACACTACTTTACAAATTATTTAAAACTATATATATATATATATATATATATATATATATATATATATATATATATATATTCGGATCATGCTCCATCGCTTGTTCAATTCTCTCATTTTATTAATACTAAACATCATGCTTTCAGATACTTAAATGTATGGTCTACTCACTCTACTTCGCTATCAAGTTGTTAAGCATAATTGGATTCTCCCATCTAATTATTCTGCTGCTAACCCTTTATTGAAGTTATGGCAACTTCATAAGTCAGTTGCTAAGGCTTTAATTAATTGGAATTGGACTGAATTTGGGAACCTTACATATAATATTCAAAAAGCAGAAACTTTGGTGGCCCAGGTTGAAATTGAAGTGGAAGCTGGGAGGAAAACTGATAAAGATCTGCTGGAAGCTAATGATTTGCTGCAGTCTGCATTTCTACAGGAAGAGCTCCTTCTTAAACAGAAAGCAGCAGAAATTGGGGATGATGCTGTTCAATATTTTCAAAACCTTTTCTCTTATCAAGATACCAACTCTGATATCTTTTCTAACAACCTTATGCAAGCTGATTTGCAGTTGGCTAGGGAATTAAATCTATCCAGAATACCTAATGAGGATGAAATATTATCTGCCATCAATTCTTTGGACAGTAACAAGACAGCTGGTCCAGATGGGTTTACTCCTAATTTCTACAAGAAATTCTGGCAAATTATCAGGATGGATACTGTTGAGGCTATTAAGCTTTTCTTTCAGGGTATGGATCTTCCTAAGTATTTTGTATCCTCTTATATTATTCTCATACCAAAGGATAAAAAGAAGGATTGTTGGCAGGACTTTAGACCTATTAGCATCACTTCAACCTTTTCAAAAATCATCAGCAAGCTTCTTGTGGCTAGAATTCAGCCTTTTATGGATACATTGATCTCAGAAAATCAATCAGCATTTGTTAAAGGAAGAAGTATTAGTGAAAATATATTGTTAGCTCAAGAAATGCTTATTGATATTGATAAGCCTTGTAGGGGTTCTAATTTGATTTTTAATCTGGATCTTTCTAAGGCTTTTGATACTATAAGTTGGTCCTTTATTCTCAAAGTGCTTTATGCTAAAGGGTTCAGTTCTGATTGTTGTGGACTCATTTCAAGGTGGTTAAGTAATAATTACTATAGTGTTCTCATTAATGGTGAGAGCAATGGGTTTTTTCAAGCAGGTAGAGGCATTAAACAAGGAGACCCCCTTTCTCCTTATATCTTCATATTGGCTTTTGATTACCTTTCCAAGCTTCTTAATAATGTTCAAATCACTCACCCTTATGCCCAGTCTCAACACAGATCCACTCAACTGATTTCCCATCTTGCATTTGCTGATGATGTCATAGTTTTCTGGAATGGTAGTAAGAATTCCATAAGATGTTTAATGAAGGTTTTGGATGAATTTGAAGAGGTCTCTGGTATGACTTTTAACAAGTCCAAGTGTCATTTTTTATTCAGTTCTAAATTTAATGTTAATACTAAAAAGTGTATAGCAGATTTCACTGGGTTCAGGGAGGCTAAATATCCTCTTAAGTATTTGGGTTTTCCTTTAATCAAAGGTAGACTTAGACATTCCCACTATGACGATGTGGTATCTAAAATTTCTGCTCAAATTCAATGTTGGACAAATTCATTTCTATCAAATGGTGGTAGAATCACTCTTCTCAAGAGTATTTTAACTACTTATCCTCTCTATATTCTTCAAATGATCAAGATGAAGAAAAGCACACAAAAATTAATGTCCATTATATTTAATAAGTTTCTTTGGGAAGGTCATCATAGACAAATGCATTGGACCAATTGGGATAAAGTATGTAAACCTATTGCTAGTGGTGGGTTGGGTTTTAAGAGTTTTCAGCAAATCAGCTTTTCCTTTTACTGCAAGCAATGGATTAACTTTAGAGCCAAGAACTCCTTATGGTCTATGTTTTTGCATGGGAAGTACTATTCTAATATTCATCCTACTCAAGTTCATTTGAAGTATGGGGATTCAAATCACTGGAAGCAATTATTGAAAGTTAGAGAAGCAGCTGAACAACTTTTTGTATGGGAGCTTGGGGATGGGCAAATTCATTTTTGGTGGGATAAGTGGATTTTTAATGAGTCTCTGATTGACCATAATATTCATCATTCCATTCATCATCCCATTCAGAAAGTAGCTGATTGCTGGATCAATTCAGAATGGGATACTGCTAAGCTTAGTAGTTATATTGATTCTGCAACCCAAAAAAAGATTTTGAACATTCCTATTCAACCAGCCAAAAGAGATAAATTGGTCACAAAGATTCCACCTAATCAAAGCTTATCTAAATTTCTATTTAGAGGTACCTGTTCTACTAATGATTGGGGGAAGAAGCTATGGAACAAATTCTTAACACCTTCCATATCTTTTTTCTGTTGGAGACTTTTCAGGAAGTTTCTTCCAACAGATGACATTCTAAAACTTAAGGGAATTCGTGGACCTTCGATTTGTCGATTCTGCCATGCTGATGAAGAATCCATTTCTCACATATTTATAAGGTGCTTTGTTGTTCAAGAGGTATGGAAATCTGTTTTGGATAATCTTGGGCTATCTTCCAAATTTTTTTCATGGCTTAGTATTGAATTATGATGGCAAGATTGGAAGGATTCTTCTGATTATTACATTCCTCTTATTATCTTCTGGTTTATATGGATGGGGAGGAATGATGCTATTTTCAACAACAAGGATTGCTCTACCCAGCATATTACCAGGAATTGTCTAATTTATATTCATAAGGCTAGACAAATAATTAATTCCCAGCAGATTCCTGTTATTAACAAGGTCAAGCTTGTTATTTGGAGACTACCTATGGCTCCTTGGGTTAAAATAAATTCTGATGGGAGTTTTTCTTCAATTGGTGCTGGAATTGGGGCTATTTGCAGGGATCATCTTGGTAATTGTAATTGGTTTCTCTCTGCTCCTGTTATGGCAGATAACCGCCTCAAACTGAAGTTATTGCTGCTTATTGGGGTCTCAAAGCTGCCTTCCTTAATAAGCATAATTATATTCATATGGAGATGGATTCATTGCTCTTAGTAAAGATGTTATTGAATGAAGTTGTTGTTCCATGGCACATTCTTACTTGGGTCAATATGATCCTCAAGTTATCCTCCAAGCTAGTTGTTATATGGAGTCATATTCATAGAGAGGGGAATCGACACCGCAAATTGGTTGGCAAGAGAGCTTCTTCTAGGAAGGAAATAATTTGTAACTCAAGCTCATCTTCAGAATTTTTATCTTCTTCTTTTTCTTTTTTTAGAACTCTTTTACATGGGGACTTATTAGCCATTCCTCATGTCAGATGTAATAAGACCACCATTATTCAATAAAAATTTTTTGGTGAAAATATATATATATATATATACACACACTTAAATTAAATCTGAATCGAAAAAATCAATCAACAGGTGACACCAAAGGCGCACTTTGAGATATTCAACTTAAGATTAAATTGTCATAATCTTTTGAAGATGAGTCTCAAATCAAACACATGATCATCTTTTTATTTAATGTTGACAACAAAATCATCCACATAACATTTGACCTAATTGTGAATGAGTTCATCAAAAATTTGTGTCATAGCTCTTGATAAGTAGCACCAACATTCTTTAATCAAAATGGCATGACTTTGTAACAATATATCTAAATTGTTGTTCTAAAATTTTTATTTGGTTCATATTCTGGAGACAATTTGATTTAATTATATCCTGATGAACCATCCATAAAGGAAAATATGAATGTGTAGATGTAATGTCGACGATCAACTCTGGGATTGATAAAGGAAATACATCCTTTGGACAAGCCTTGTTTAAGTCACTGAAATCTACACAGACTCTAATTTGATCATTTTTCTTTTTTATTGACACTACATTAGCCTGACCATGTCGGTTAATTTTCTTCTCGAATAAAGCCAGCCTCAATTAATTTCTTAGCTTTGGTGATGACTTGTTCTTCAATTCTAACATAGTTCTTCTTAGAGATTGTTTAACAGGGATTGTGGTTTGGTTTATCCCAAGTTTATGATTTATGACTTCTGGAGCAAGTCCAGGCATTTCATCATAACTCTAAGCAAAACAGACTTTGTATTGTTTTAATAGTTGAACTATTTCCTTTATTTCAATGTCGTTGAGGAAATAACTGATAAAAGTTCATTTCAAGTTTTCCTCAATTCCTAAATTTATTTATTTTAATTTGTCCATTGTTGATTTAATTTCTTCTTCAAATTTTGGTAGTGCATCGTAAATTGGAGGATCAACTGCTTACTCATAATCAGATTTTTCAGTGATAACCAGACAAAATTCTGTATCTTCTAAAGGCTCTAAGGTACCAAATCATATACTTTCTTTAGAGTTAGGATTTTATTTTCTATTAATCCACAATTATTCAAAAATATAAGATTGATCTAATGACCATTGTGCAGGCATCAAACCAATTGGAATAAATTTTTGAATACACAGAGAATAAAATTCAAAAGGAATTTTCATTAATTTCATAAGATTTTCCTCTTCTAGTTGTACATTTGTTTTAAAACTAGAATAAGTAGAACCAAGTCTAAACTTAATGGGCTTTTCATCATCACCATATACTTCTTTGACCACTAAATTCTCACTTTTAGATGTAGAGATTGGAATTAAGGTCATAGTGTGTATATAGTGATTAATTAATTCAAACAATTTAGGTCTGTGGTTGATCAAATGTTCAAAGTGGTGGTCATTGTGTCCAATATTGACCAATTTGACCAAGCTTGACCAATTTAGGTCTATGGTTGACCATATGGTCAATGTGGTGGTCATTGGGTCCAAAATTGACCATTTTGACCAAGTTTGACTAATTTGGTCTTAGGGTTGACCAGATGGTCCATATGGTGGTCTTTGGATCAAGAGTTAATCAGATCAGTGTTTTTCATTGCTAATATCATTTTAGGATGTCATCATGGTTTGACTTTAAAAAGGGTGTATTGGGATTAATCAAATTTTAGGATTTTAGGGAACCTAAGTTGAATTCAAAGGGGTCAATATTGGTAGAACCACTTTTGGGCTAATTTCAATGATCATGGTGATCATTAGAATTTTAAAGAGATGTATGGGGATTTTGAGCCAGTGTAGATGGCTCAAGACATGTCTTGTCTATGGGTGTTAATTTGGATCCTCATAAAATTGAGTTCAATAGATCCCTTCCTATCATAATGATTCCAATCAAATCTTAAAGGTTGAGCAAAAATCTCTCTGATTTAATCAAGGCTTCTAATTTTGCATTACTTTAGGATTCCTTCCTATCGTAATGATTCCAATAAAATCTTAATTGTTAAGGAGCAAGCACTTCGATTGAATCGAGGCTTCTGATTTCACATTGCATTAGGATCCCTTCCTATCGTAATGGTTTAAATCAAATCTTAGAGGTTGCGAAGTAAGCCCTTCGATTGAATAAAGGCTACTGATTCTACATTACTTTAGGATCCCTTCCTATCTCAATGGTTCCAATCAATTCTTAGAGGTTAAGGAGCAAGACATTCGATTGAATTGAGGCATCTGATTCCACATTGCTTTAGGAGCTCCTCCTATCACAATGGCTCATATCAATTTTAGTGTTTAAGGATTAAGCTATTCAATCGAATCAAGACTTCTAATTCTGCATTACTTTAGGATTCCTTCCTATCATAATGATTCTAAAAAAATCTTGTGGTTAAGGAGTAAACCTTTCGATTGAGTTAAGGCTTCCAATTCTGCATTACTTTATGATTTCTTCCTATCGTAACAATTCCAATCAAATCTTAGAGGTTGAGGAGTAAGACCTTAGATTGAATCAAGGCTTTGGATTCATCATTGCATTAGGATCACTTCCTATTGCAATGGTCCTAATCAAATCAAATCAAATCCACAGCAAAATATTTTTTCCAACAATTCCGCACAGTACAAAATCTCAAAGAAAACAAAAATTACTAAAATTGCAAAAAAAAATCAATCAAAAACAAAAAAAAATTCCACACACACAAAGTTAAAACAAAATAAAAATAAGTCAAGGTAAGTCAAAACAACACACATAAAATCCTTTCATCCCTAACGAAAACATTCAAAATATTTATTTTAAGTCTTGCCTTTGAGTTGGGAACCACCGAGTGGCAACCCTAGCTCATATCCAATTTTAACTCCATTTCAGACTCTATTGTAATTATGTCTACTTAGACAGTCCTTTACATTTTGTTGATCATTTCAGTTAACATTAATAGGTGTAGTAAGCTTGTCCAGCACACAACGTGTATTGAGGGTCCATTTGTGGACCTCACTTTTAGTGAGGTCTACTTTTTTCTCCGAAAACCTACTATCTAGTCTTAGGACTTTCTTGTCGACTATCCTAGAGGATTAGTGATGGGACCACCCCTTAACAATTCCAACCACCTCTTGGCTCTTTTGTGAGGCCTCATATGGTTGATCTCAAGCCCTCAACCTTCGATTGGGATGGCTAAGACAAAAATGTTAATAATTAATTATTTATTATCAAATGCCATCGTAACAATCTTTTTCCTTGAATCTAACCGATTTATGAGTTTAAAACCGTTGATCCCTCTGTTGGACAAATCTTGTCCATTCAATTCAAAAAAACTCACTCATTCATCCTCACATTTGATTCCATCCTGTGATCTCAAGAAACCACCCACTAATTGCATTATTTCCCACATATAACCCCTAATTTAGAGGGATTCATGCCAAAATCAGCAAGGGATTCTCTTCTCCTCTCTAATTCTAAGGATTCTCTCATTCCATTTTTTGGCTTCTCTCAAAATTTTCTACATCACTCCACAAACTCTCTTCTCCTTCATATAAAACTGTGAACCAATCCCAAAATCATTAGATAACTCTAATATGTTGAAAAATTTGCATTGTCTTTACTTTTATTTTCATATTTATGTGATGATGCTACACTGTTAGGTAGCTGAATGTTCTTCATGGTAGGCTATAACAAAAAGGAGAAAAAGAGCAAGCGAAATGGATCACAAAGCACAATTAGATCAAAATAGTGTTCTCGCACCTAGGCATTAGGAATTGGCTCCTAGACGTAGTAATTGGTGCTTATGCACTGGAATCAGCTCTGATGGAGTTCAAATTCAAAGAGCTAAAAATTTCAGCACTAACCTTGGAGCGCCAAAGTTTTAGGGAACTGTCTAGGGCTGAATATGAGGAAGAATTCCCAAGCGCTAAAAAACCAAACACTGTATAGAGATCGTTCGAGTACTAGGATTGCAGTGCCTATGCACAACGATGCTAGCTTCCAGGCACTATAGTTTGATGCATGGTAGCTCCCCGGTGCTAGAACCCATTTTTTAGCAGTTTGGGGGCAGTTTAAACTTTGGTTGGTTGAGAGAAAATATAAATATTTTGAAAATGATTTTAGAGGGCTATCACCATTTTTTTTCTATCATTTTAGAGAGGAGAATTAGAGGAGAAGGCCAAAGAATTATCAAAGAGACTAAAAGAGAAATTGGGAGGATTGAGTATGTGGATTGTTTGTTGTTAGAGAAATCATCAAACTCCTTACTTGTGGAGGAGATAAGTATGTTTATCTTGTTCTCTCTTCAGATTTTCTATGTAAAGACTGTAGTATTGATGTATATGTGTAAAACTAAGTTTATATTGAAGAGATTTGTCATGAATAGTGAGTCATATTTTTGTTTCTCTCTTTAACTGAGATAGAGATGGGATATGGCAAGGGATTTGAGATTGTTTAGGCTTTAATTTGAGTTTAAAAGTGTATTGTTAACTTGCAAACTGATCTAAATTTCAATCTTAGTTTGTTTATTGTTAAAATCTTTTATGAATATTGATATCCAGAAGGATTCTTTATGGTACAAGAGTTAATAACATGGAATAGGGGTATTGCCATTGGATTCATGCAGTCTTCTAGGATACATTTTTTTATGAGCAATTCAAGAGATTTAGGGAACTAAATTAAGGCTACTAATTTTCCTTAGACCACCGGAAGGGGCTAAGGAAATTTCTCCTGATGGCCACTAAAATTTTTAGTCTAATTCTTAGTCATATTCATCTCTTGATCAATTAAAGAGAAAAATTATCAACCTTTTTATTTGATAAAAGAAAATTTTTGCTTATTAGGATAGAAGAGTTTTTCATAGCTTTTGAATAGGTTTGAAAACTGAACTTGCACATTAAACTCTTCGGGCTTAGGTTGAAAATTGTAGGCTAGAACTTTTCTATAGAATGCATCTCGTTCTCTATAGGATCGACAACGGACTCAAACCTTGGTACTATTGATATGCCGCGTATACTTGCGTGAACCGCTTGTGCTTCACAGCACTTTGCGTGTGTCAAAATTTTTATTAGTTCTTCAATAATTCATAAAAGCAAGGAAGATCTTTAATTCAAGCAAGGAAGCTCAACAAAAGAAAAAGACATAATAATTTCCTCAATTTTTCAATTCGATTCAAAGATACATCATCCTTTTCTTTTGATATCATGCAAGTAGTTTCAAAAGCCATCAATCCATTCTAAAAATTTTCAAAATTTGTGTATGTATTTTATTTTAAATCATATGGCTTTACTTTTAATCATTCTCCTACATGTTTATTTAATATTAGTTTATTAAATTATCCATGCCTCATGTTTTAAAAATTAGGCTTTTAATATAATTATGATTTTACATGTTCATGCGATAGCATGTTAATTAAATAATTCCATACAAAATTTATTATATTTCCATGTAAATTAACTCTAACCAAGACAAATCTTGCATATAATCTTAGGATTTTGGTTTTTGTAGTGCTTGAATCTATTAATTGATTTTTGTATCATGCAATTAAAATGTCTAACGGTTTAATTATAAAAAACTAGAATAAAAACTGAAATATACAGGTGTAATTTGTTCAATTTTTTTAAAGAATTTTGTGTTAAATACCTTGTGATCCATGTACAGGGTGATAGTTTTATTAAATTTCTTATGCTTAAAATATTTCATGCCTAAACTGTGAACTTATCTGCATGTTACATGATATTGTGCTATATGAGTTAACCATAGGGCCTCCTTAAGTATTCTCTTCAATTATATTATTAACATATTTCTCTTCCTTAATAATTAAAATTACAAGCCTAATTCTCATTAAAATGCCTTAATCGAATTTTAAAGCCCAAAATTAGGCTTAATTACACTCTAATTCACCTAATCAACCTTAAGAAAAAAATTAAAACCCTAGAATAGGCTTAATTACACTCTAATTCACCTAATTAACCTTAACTTAAAGTTTAAAAGCCTATATTGCGCTTAATTACACCTTAATTTATCTAACTAGCCTTAACCGAAAGTGTAAAACCTTATATTAAATTTAATCACACCCTAATTTCATTAATTAACCCTACCTAAATTTTAAAAATTTAAATTAATCTTAATTATATCCTAATCCATTAAATTTTGCTTAACCAAAACTTAATAATATTTAAAATAAGTTTAAAAAACTAATTAATATATACATATATATTATAAAATGGCGGCGGCTAGGGCAACTTTGCTCTGGCATCCATGGCGATTCTGAGTTTCTTGGATCTTCTACTTCGCGCTGGTGAGAGATTTTATTTTCTCCCCTTCTCTTCTTCTCCTCCCTCTACTCCCTTTTGTTTGTCTCTATGGCCCGAAACTATGCGGAGGCAGTTACGGGTGTCTCTAGCAATATATGTTCCTACTTTTTTCCGCAAGCTTTCCATGATGCCTTAGAACTCGTTGGAGATTATATGTTCATTGACAAGCTAGGTCGAAAGAATGGCAAGCTTGCTTTGCATCTCTCTGATGAGGAGACAAACATCCTTGCATCCCCCTGCCGTTTCAATCTGGTTGGTAAGTTTCTCTATGGAACACCCAAAGCTTGATATTATTTGAATGGAGTTTGATTTACTTAAGCATTCTGGTAACTAGAAAATCACTTTATTAGATGGGAGGCATATCCTTATACAATTAATGAATGATCAGAATTACACTAGTGTCTTTGCTCGAAAGGTTATGAAAATCAAAAATCGTTTCATTGAGCTCCTTAAATGGACTGTAGACTTCGATCCAAAAGCAGAGTCCCCGATAATACCAGTCTGGATAAAATTTCCTAGGATAAAGGCTCACTTATTAAATTACAAAATTTTGTTCTCTCTTGCTAAAGACTTTGGTAAACCCCTTCGTGTAGACAATCCCACTTTGGACATTACCGCCCTTCTGATGCATGTGCTCTTATGGAGAGGGATGTTACCCAACCTTACCCGGATGTGGTTTGGATTGGTTCTAACCATAAAGGTTATTGGCAGTCGGTTGTCATGGGGTTTCATCCCCATTACTGTTCTCATTGTTCTATGTTTGTCCCTAATTCTACAGTATGCTATCTCTTACATCCTAATTTGCAGTCTGCTTTTGTTCAGCGGGCACAAAGAGCTGTTACTCAGGATGCACGCACACTTCTTCCTATTGGTAATCCTTCTACTACTGCGCCCAATGAACATGTTGTGCCCCTATCTGATAATGATGTAGCTGTCCAAATATTTCAGAGAAGGCTTTTCTACTGATCATGCCCCTCCTCAAACTTCACTTAACACCCCTCCTTCTATTCGGAAAAATATCCCTAGTGAATTTCTATCTTTAGCAACACCATATCAGATGCATTTCCTAATGTAAACATTTCACATGCCACCACAGCCCCTTTCATTATCCCTTCTGAAAGATCGGATGATTTACCCACTCCTTTTCTACCTTCTATTTCTGCTCCAACTATACTGAGTCTCTTATTCCGATGTTGAAAATGTGATACCTGGTGAATTTGTTGAATTGTGAGGAATGCATTTGCCACTGAATTTTGATGCCATTGACAATGCTACTATGCAAGAAGCTCTAAATTCTCCTCCTCCATCATGATATCACAATATCATCTCCTTGCCTACACACAGGAAAACCAATGAAATGGCCTTTCCACATGCTACTTCTATTTCTGCTTCTCCTGCTCTATTACCGGTGTCTCTTCAAGATGCTACTAACACTCTGGAGAATGAATGGCAAGTACAGTGACACTCTAGAAGGAAAGCTAAAAGAGAACTTGCTCAGCTTAATGTCAGTAATATTTCTTTTGAAGGTATTTATCATTTTGATGGAGAGCAGGCTGTCAATTCTACTAGATCTTCTTGGAGGATTGCCTATAGATATCATGTTTAAAAGCATGATTTGGAACATTAGGGGAGTGGCCTTCCTCCCTTAATAGGCTGAAGCATCTTTGTAGGGTCAATAACCTTTCTATTTTTGTCATTTTGGAGCCAATGGTAACTGTCAATGCAACTAGAATTCTCAACCATTTCAAAAGATTTCATTTCTTTGGCAATAAAAACAATAAAATATGGATATTTTGGAAAAGGAAAATCACTTTACCTATTATTGAGGTTGAAGAGAAATTTGTTTTAACCCATTTCAAGAAGGATGATTTCTTTGGGCGGGCCACCTTTATTTATGTTATCTCCTTGTTGCAGGAAAAATATCTTCTATGGCACAAACTAGAGATCATGGGCACTACTATAACTGATAATTGGTTTGTTGGAGGGGATTTCAGCATGGTTATGAAACCCGTTGAAAAGAAAGGAGGTGGTAGATGTGACACTGCTCTTATAAACCGTTTTTGTAATTCTATCTCTGATGCAAGACTCTTTGATTTGGGATATGCGGGTACACCTTTCACATGGAGAAGGGGCTTGCTTTATTAAAGGCTAGATAGATTCTTGGCAAACGGTTGCTTCTTAAAACACTTTCCTGTTGTTCAAGTTCAGCATTTAACTTCTGCTTCCTCATATCATAATCCTATCTTACTAACATTGGCTTTTACTGAAAAATCTACTATCTCTAGATTTAAATTCCTTAACATTTGGACTACTCATGAGTCTTTTTTGAGCTTGGTGAAGCAAAGTTGGAAGATGGAGGTGGCCGAGTCCCCTTGGTATATTCTATGGCAATTACATAAAAGAGTAACAGTTCATGTGAGGAAGTGGAACCTACAGGTCTTTGGAAATGTTCACTCCTGAGTATTAGTGGCCCAAAATGTTGTTGATCACTTGGAAACCCAAGAAGCCAGTACTTTTGATTGGGTTAAGTCTATGGCTAAAGCACACTTATCTCTCTTTGAGGCTATCAAATTGGAGGAAGGGCTTCGTCAACAGAAGGCTAATGATATATTCTTTATTGTTGGTGACCGTAACGCTAAATATTTTCATGCTACTTTAAAACACAGAAGGAACGTCAATAGTATTTTGAAAATTAGAAATTCTAATGGAGACAATTTAACTAATATGGATGATATTGGGGAAAGTGCAGTTCAGAAGTTTACTTCTCTCTATCAATCTACTATGCAGATCAATCCTTTTGATGCTACTCTTTTTTTGGATGATAGAGACTATATTAATTCCCTATCCTTATGTCGTTTTCCTGATGAGAAAGAAATTTATTCTGCCTTCCAATCCATCAATCTTAATAAAGCCCTTGGTCTAGATGGCTTCTCCTTCACCTTCTATGTGCACTGTTGGGACACTATTAAGAGAGAGGTAACTTTAGCTATACAAAGTTTTTTCCTTGGAGAGAATTCAGGTAATCATTTTAGTTTTGCAACTATTGTGCTGATTCCTAAGACTAGTGACAAGCTTACTTGGATAACTTTCGCCCTATATCTCTCACCTCTGTTATCTCTAAGGTTCCGAGTACAATAATTGTCACTGGATTACAATCTCATCTTCCAACCTTCTATATCCGCAATAGTCAACATTTATCAAAGAAAGGGAGATCACTAAAAATATTTTGCTGGCTCAGGAAATGATTGAGGATTTGGATAAAAAATGTAAAGGGAGGAATATGGTTATCAAACATGACATCAAAAAGGCATTTGATACAATTAGCTGGGTCTTCATCTTAAATGTTTTAAAAGCTAAGGGCTTTACAAACGATTTTTTTTTTTTTGCTCATTAAAAAGTGGTTAGAACCAATCATTATAGTGTGTTTGTTAATGGCAAGGCTTATGGTTTCTTTCCTGCATACAGGGGCATTAAGTAGAGGGATCCTCTTTCCCCCTCTATAGTTATTATAGCGTTTGATTAATTTTCTCGCCTTATTAATCGTTTACAAACTCATCATCTACACATGCAATACTCTCACAAATCCAAGGTTTTGGTCAGTCACCTTGCTTATGCTGATGATGCCATTATTTTCTCTAATGCAAGTAAGAGTGTTATTAAAATCATAATTAAAGTGTTGAAAGATTTTCAGAACTCCTCTGGTTTGTTAATTAATAGAACTAAATGTTCTCTTTACTGTGGTAAATTTGTTCACACTCACAATGAAAATTGGGCAACAATTTACACTAGTTGTAAAATTTCTAAACTTCCTATTAAGTATGTGGGGGTGAATATTTTTAGGGGAAGGAGGAAGCAAACTCAATTGGATGATGTGGTTGATAAAATCAAAACTAGGATCAATGATTGGAGAAACATTTTTTTATCTAATGGTGGTAGGCTCGCCTTGTTTAAGAGTGTGCTTTACAGTCTACCACTTTATGCTTTGCAAGTTATCAAGGCAAAAAAAGTACACTGAGAACTCTTAAACTACTCTTTAATAAGTTTCTTTGGCTTAGGTCTGGCTTAAAAAAAATTTGGACCAATTGGGCTCAAACTAGTATTCCTCGGACTTCTAGAGGGCTCGGCTTAAAAACTTTGCAATAGATAGTGGACATTAAAATGTATAAACTTTGGTTTAAATTTAGAGTTGATGAGTCTCTTTGGGCACAGTTTCTTTATCATAAATACTGTCACATCACACATTCCTCCATCGTGGCTTGGAAAACGGGTGACTCTAAACTCTGGAAGGCTATAATTCAGGCTAGAACTATAGCAACCGAGTTTATATTTTGGGATGTTGGTGATGGTAAGATCTCCTTTTGGCATGATCATTGGGGCACATCAAATCTTACCGCTTTCCCTCATTCTGGTTGTGATACTAACCTCTTAGTCTCTGACTTTTGGGATGATGGCAACTCGAATATGACTAAGTTAAGGTCTATGGTAGGGGATATGGCTCATTTGGTCTCCAAAACTTTTAATCATGCTGACAGGAAGGACACCCTTTTGTGGAAATTTCAATCCACAGCTTCTATAACCAAATTATTATACACACATATTCATACTAATCAAAAGTGGAAGTGGAGCCCCTTTATTTGGCATCCCTTTATATCACCTTCTACCTCTTTATTTCTTTGGAGGTATTTTCACTCCTTGTTGCCTTTGGATGATATGCTTAAAATGAAAGGATTGAAGCTAGCCTTCTTTTGTTATATCTATAAGGAAGAGGCTGAATCCTTCCTTTATATACTCTATGACTGCAGCTTTGCTCAATAAGTTTGGGATACTCTGGGTAGACTTCTTGGGGTCTCTTGGCCTCATCCCTTTAATTTGAATAAGTTCATTGGGGCTTGGCAGGATGTCACTCCTTTTCCTGTTAAGATGAAGTACTTTCCTTTAATGGTTTTATGGTTTATTTGGCTTGCAAGGAATGCTTATAAATACACTACTTCCCCTCGCCCCTCCCTCTTCAATTACCACTGTCTCATTTATTAAGGCTAATTACCATAAAGCTATTACAACAATTAACATTAGAAGTGCCACATCTAACTCTGCTGGAAGTAAGAGACCAACTTTTGTCAGATGGTTACCCTCTAACTATGGTTGGTTTAAGGCCACTATTGATGCTAGTTGGTCTCACAATGCTGCTAATGCTAGAGGTTTATTTAGAGACTGTCATGGCGCTTGCCTAGCTTTTTTTGCTTCGCCTATCATAGCCTCGTCTCCTCTTGAGGCTGAATGTTACGTTGCTTTGTTGACTTTACTGGTTGATGTTTCCTTTCATTTTAAGTATATTATTATAGAGACTGATTCAAAGAGTCTTTTTAACATTCTTATCTAGAAGGCCGAGCCAGTCTAGTATTTAACATTTTTATTACAACGTATCTATGATGAAATAAATAGTCATCATCTTCACATTCACTTCTATTTTACATTAAGAGAAGGGAACACACCTGCTGATTGGCTTTCTAAGCTGAAAAACTACTGATGTCTTGGTTGATATTGCCCCTCCTATTTGTCTTAAAATGTATTTGCTTAGTGATATGTTGGACACTCCTTACATGAGAATTTGAGATGGGGATTGCTGAAAGGTTTTTTATTGGTTTATTGATTCTTGATTTGTTCCTTCTTTCTGTTTTGTTACTTCCATTTCCTGATTGTTGAAGGGATTGTTGAATTATATAGCAGTTGGATTATTGCTTGTTGTTTTGTTGCTTTCTTTCTGTTTCCTTTCTCATGTTTCCTGGTATGTATTTGGCTGGTTGATGCTATATAATTGGGGGTTTGCTGTTTTGTTGTTATGCTTGTTTGTTGCTATGTTGGTTAGAGGTGTTAGGAAGGATTTGTTGGAGCTCATTGCTGGAAAGATTGTTGGAATATTGCTCGATTTTTTGTTGCTTTGTTTTTGTTTATTTTCTCCCATTTTCCAAGTTCTGCTGGATGGTTTCCTGGATGAGTCTGTTGGAAGGAATTGCTGCAATGCATTCACTCTTGAAAAGCTTCCTTCACCGTTCATTGTTCTGCATGACTTCCTGGACATCTTTCTTTGCATTCTTCTGCAGGACAGCTTTTTAGTGCAGTTAATGGGAATTTTGGTTTGCTGGAAGGATTTGCTAGTTGTTATGTTGATTGCTACTTTTTGTTGGAGCTGGTTGGCTACTATGATGGAAGGATTTGTTGGATGGTTTGCTGGATGTGCTTTGCTGGAGGGAAATGTTGCATTGCCTCCACTCTTCTTGATTTCTGGACAGTTTACTTCATTGTCTATTGTTTCTTGATTTCCTGGTCACCTTTCTTTACTCTATCTTCTGCAGGATTCTTCATTTCTTATCTGGGACTATTGTTTAGTGTTGTTTTTTATGGGTTTTTTATTTTTCCTGACATGTTGAACTCTCTATTGGAAGTTTCTGCTATCAGTGCCTTGCTCGATGGAACTGCTGCAATGAACTTTGATATACAGATTGATGGAAGATTTCTGCTATATACTTGAGGGATTTGTTGCTATACTGGAAGGATTTGTTGGATGATTTCATGGATGTCTTGCCGGAAGGTTTCTTATGGGATTTTGGTTTTGCTAGCATGTTGACCTTTAGGAGGGATCTATTGGAAGGTTCTGCTAGTTTGGCTTTGCTCTATGGAATTGCTGCAATGTTCTCATGGACTTCTACTCTGCTGCAACTTTATGATGTTCATTTCTGCAGCTCATCATTACTCTTAAATTTTGCTACTTTTCATTTACACTTTTGGGTGCTCTTTTGGTTCTTTTGCTTTACTTGTATAGCATTTTATACTTGTAATTTTTAGATTTTCTTGAGTGAGTTGTAATGTTAAAGGTGAAATTCTCAGGGGCGTGTCTAAATTGTATTTTTTTGGCCTTCTTTTTAGCTTAGGGATTCACCTCCCCTCCCACCTTTGTATATTTTTCCTAATATTAACAAGTAGGGAGCCACGAGTACTCTTTCCCCAATATATATATATATATATATATATATATATATATATATATATATATATATATATATAGGATCAACCAATTTATTAATCTTTAAGGAGTTTAGTACATCTAATATGAGGAATGAAAAGGAAATCCCCATGCAAAAGAAAACTAAAATCCTTTATCCTTAAATAAAGAAGATCTAGTATATATATATATATATATATATATATATATATATATATATATATATATATATATATATATATATATATATATATATATATATATATTAACAACTTAACTAATGGGAGCAAGCACAAGTGCTCTGCTAGGGTTTCTCCCTGGATGGCGGCGATGCTAGCTAGTGACTGACATTCATATTGGAGAAGGTTCTTTGGGTGGTGTTTTGCTATTGGTAGTGTTATTTGATGGTGGTTGGAAGTTTTTTGGCCTTCTCGGGCTACTCTCATTTGAATTTGTTTACTGTTCCATGGGTTCCCAAGCTTAAAATTTCATGGCTACTGATTTAACTAAGGCAGACCTAACTTTGTGGGGAGAGGTTCGTGTGCTGAAGTTACTGGGAGAACTGTAGGGGGATACACATTGGGAGACAAATTGGTTTTTCCTCGACTATTTCATGATGCCATGGAGGGGAGAGCAGAATGTGAATTCATACACAGGGGAACTAAGAAAGCTGGAAAACTAGCTTTGATTTTCACTGAATCTGAGATTGCCAAATTGTGTAAGCCTAGTGGGGAAGTTTCAGTTTGGACATTCTAAAATGGATGTCATTAGAAAGGCTTTTGATGATTTCAAGCTTGTAGGAAACTGGAAGGTGGGAGTACTTGATGGGCGCCATATCATGATAGAGAAGATGATTTTGCTCAGCTGTATTCTAAAAAGACCATAATGTTAGAAGGAAAACCAATGGAACTGTTGAAATGGACCATGGATTTTGATCCTGCCCACGAACCACTCATTATACCTGTCTGGTATACAATTCCAAGCCTGAAGCTTTCATACTTCCACCAGGAGGTATTGTATTGAATTGGAGATGTTTTGAGGATAACACTAAAGCTTCATTTAATGTGACAAGACCCTCTACAGCTAGAGTTTTAGTGGAAAGGGAAATTACCCTTCTAGCAGTGGATGAAGTTTGGATTGGAACAACTAGCAATGGGTACTGGCATCCAATTATTATGAAATACCTACCTCTCTATTGTAAACATTATAGAATGTTTGGTCACTCCATTGAGAAATGTTATAAGATTCATCCTGAATTAAGACCTTACAGAATTGAATAGCAGGGATAGGTTAGCATTGATCTCATCCAAAGAACCTTGCTGATAAAATGAACCCTCCTATACAACCCCAAGTCCCCTCCCCACAGAACAATCCTGTGAGGGTTCATCCTATAGATGATGTTTTGATTTCACCAGAGCCCCAATTGATACATATTCCATGTGAAGAGGAAGCTATTGCAGACATAATGACCTCTAACTTACATGTTGAAGGAGAATTAGAGATTGTTGCAGATGTTCCTGAAGATGAAGTACCCCTCCACACGAGGCCAGAACCTTTAAGACATGCCTTTGATGATAGTTTGGTGAATCAACTCAACACTAAGTTGGAAGGAGACTGGCAAACTTAAAAATTCAAAAAGTAGAAAAAAGGGCTATTGGAACTAAAAAATTTACAAGAAGAAGATTTTGCTGGAAGTTCAGTAAATGTTTTGTTAGACTCCCTTTCTAGAACAAGGAGGAGGGTTAAAATAAACAATGATTAACATCTTGTGTTGGAGTGTTAGGGGACTGACTCATCCTAGATACCTTAACAGACTCCTTGCTTTAAATAGAATGCACAAATTATGGATAATTGCTATACTTGAACCAATGATCACTAAACACACTCATAGAATCACTAGGAAGTTTTGTGGCTTCTAATTTTTTTGCCATTGCGATAACAAAATTTGGTTATTGGTTAGACAGGAGGTTGGATGGCAGATTTTGGTGGATAACCAACAATTTATTCACTCTTCTTTCTCACTGGTTGGGCATACTGACCATGCTACTTTTATTTTTGTAGGTTGCACAGTTGATGAAGGAAGGGAGCTTTCGCAGCATTTGATCCATCTCAGCAACTCTATGCAATCTAAATGGTTAGTAGGAGGAAATTTCAATTTCCTGGTTGCCCCTGGCAGAAACTGGGAGGAAGGATACCAAATTACCATAAAATTGCAATCTTTAATGATAACATTCAACAAGCAAGTCTACATGATTTTGGCTTCTTTGGTCCCAAATTCACATGGAGGAGAGGTAAAATTTGGGAAAAACTTGGCAGATTTTTTGTAAATGATATATGGTTAATTGTTTTCCTTCACTCATCTGTGGTACATCTCTCTATGGCTAGTTCTGATCACATAACACTTATCCTTTCTATTAATGGTTCTCAACATAACAATCCATCTCCTTTTAGATATATTAATATTTGGGCTACTCACCTAGATTTTCTAGCTCGTTGGACAAAGTTTGGCAGAGTTACAATAATGATAACCCATGGATCAAGCTATGGGTGCTGCAAAAAAAGGCTAGGTAAACACCTTAAATAATGGAACTGGAATTTATTTGGGGATTTGAATACAAAGGTATTGGAATCTAACAAATTGGTTGCACGCATCCTTGAAGCTCCTTTGTTCAATGCTAATGAGGAACTCCTGACTGCCATACAAAACCAAGAACAGTTTTTGATGCAAAAAGCTGCCACTACCAAATTATGTGAGGGGGATAGAAACTCAAAATATTATCATGCTTATATTAATTATAGAATAAAATGCAAAAATATTCACCAGATCCAAGACAACAATGGCCAATGGCTGGAAAATCCTGAATCTATTACAACCAGTGTTGTGGATCATTTTCAGACACTCCTAACTCAACCTCGCTGGGTCAGAAGGGTTGTGAATACACAATTGTTCCATTATACAAGAATTCTAGCACTCAAAGAAATCCCTTTAGAAGAGGAGATCAAAGCAGCGGTAAACTCTCTTGACAGCAGCATACTTTTATAAAAAGGCCTCGCATGTCATCAAACCTGAGATAATTAAGGCCATACAAGATTTCTTTCAAGTTGGTAACCCTCCAAAATACTTCACCTCTTCCAAACTTATTCTAATTCCTAAAGATAGAAACTGCAACAATTGGAATTCATTTAGACCTATTAGCTTTACCAATGTGATATCCAAAATTATCAGCAAGATCATAGTGCATAGATTGCAACCTCATCTTGATTCTATAATCAGTCAAAATCAAACAGCCTTTATTCAAGGGAGAAGTATTGTGGACAATGTTTTACTTGCACAAGAGCTGCTGCTTGATCTGGACAAAAGTTGTAGGGGTGGAAATATTATCTTCAAATTGGATATTCATAAAGCCTATGACACCATTCATTGGGGATTCATTCTGGTGGTTTTACAGGCTACAGACTTTTCTCCCTCTTTCACAGATCTTAGTCAGAGATGGTTATGGTCACTCTATGCTTATTAATGGCAACACCTCTGGTTATTTTCAATCTACAAGAGGCATCAAACAAGGGGATTGATCCTTGATATTTATGCTTATGTTTTATATATGAATTTATACTTCTTTTTAATGGTATCTCTTTCTTTACAACGAAGCCAAAAAATTGATGCCAATGCAAATAAGAATTTTAATTGATATTATAAAATGGGATTCTACGCAAGTATACGTATCATTATCCAGTAACATAGGACTTTCTGATTAAGCCCGAGATGTTGAACCCACAAGGAAAAATGTGCAAAAATTTTTAAAAGAAAGAGAACAGAAAAAATAACTTTTTTATTTTTTAAGAAAGATCTTACCCAAACTAAAGATAATATTTTATGAAAGAAAGTTTAATTCTTGTTGGTAATTTTTATAATTTGAAATAAAAGTAAATAACTAACTTAACTAGATTTTTGTAAGATGAAAGCAAATTCAAATAAAGTATATTTTTCCTTATTATGAATCAGTAATAAGACATGGGATTCTGTTGTGGAAGTATCTAAAATGTTTTTTGTCAAATAGGAGAAATTATATTATTTACCCTTACTAGAGATGTTATAAAGAACATAGGTGTTTTATTAATCTTGAAGACGGGTCAGACAGGAAAGATACTAGCTCTCACTCTAGAGTTTCCTCTTTTCCCTCCACTGGGGGCTAACATCACGTATCAAAACATAAAACAATAAATTGAATTGGGGGCTTTAGACTGTCACTCTAAATTTCTCTAATTCCACACCCGTTAAAGTATATCTCCTTATTTATTTGTACTCAATCATATGGACTATATTCTCACCCATATAACCTCATGTGATTCTTACTAATTGTTGACTGAGACAATATCATACTGATTCTTACATGTTCTCACATCATATATTAACATCTTAATTAGTCAAATCAAGAAGTAAATAAAGTGCAAGGTTTTGAATCATCAAAACTTCTTCCAACATTGATTTCCTATACTTCACACAACATCCATCCAAAAATTTATTACTTCTTTTTCCATAAATTTAAGGAAAAAGATAAAGAAGCTACTCAAAATTCATAAAGAAAATGCAATCACAACTTGGTTTAAAAGTAAAAATCATAGTGAAAACACAAGAAGTCTTAATTAAAACTAAATGTAATAACAAAGATAAAGACTTATATGTAAATCCTCTCCACCAAACTCTTGAAGTTCCTTTGAAAACTTTGCTTTTCCTTACGATACTCCTTAGAGGTTGGCACCCAACTCTAAGGATTCCAATTCTCACTTCTAATCCTAATACAAACTATATTAAAGTCATTAGAAATGGTGAAGTGGAGTGATGTGTTACTAAAAACTCTCCTACACAATAAACATAAACAACACACCCTCCAACAACAACCACTTTTCTGATCTTCAAGTCCTCTTTTTATAATTTTCTACAGGTGCCTTTGTATCCCTTCAATTTTTGTCCAAATTCAGTGAATCCTCTAAAAGATGCATCCATTCAAGAGTGATTTAATTTAATTTTGGCTCCAATACGAAGTTACCCGTATTTGTATCAAGAGATGCCTCAAACACCTTTTCCAAATGGCGTCAAAAATTAAATAACTCCTCTAAAATAACTGGCGCGCATAAGTGCGAGGTCTCGGTGCTTAGCCGCAAGGCTTCTGGCGTGTAAGCTCCAAATCTAGGAGCATAGCCGCAAGGCCCTGGAGCATATGAGCAAGTCCAGGCGCTTAGCTGCCACAAATCAATTTTGCACATTTCTTCATTTTGCTCCAAATTTGATTCTTTTTCAATCCTTTCATCATAATCATCCATTTAATCATAGCAACAAGAAAATTACACAAAATACCTTCCATTAAAAGGTAATATCATCAAAAATAGGTATAAAAATGTGTATAAAAATACTATATATCTTAAGTATATCGGGATCCCCTCTCACCAACCATATTCATACTAGTGTTTGATTATATTTCAAAAATGCTCAATTAGCTTGCTCTACAATCACCTCACACATTGTTCAATCACAGATCTACCTTGGCTATAAATCACCTTGCTTATGCAGATGACATTATTTTATTTACCATAGCCACCAAACCTGTTATCAAACTAATTTATAATTGCCTACAAATTTATTTAGGACTGTTCTGCCATGCAACTTAATAAGCAAAAGTGTTTGGTGCAATTTAATAAATGGACCCAGCCTTCCATAAATCAATGGATTACTGAATTCACAGGCTTTAGATCTACTCTCTCTCTCTTGAAATATTTAGGGGTAATTCTGATCAAGGGAAGGAAGAAACAGATACAATTCTTATGAGGTGGTAACCAAGATCCATCGAAACTTAGTTGTTGGACCAATTCCTTCCTACTAAATGGTGGAAGAATTACTTTTCTCAAACATGTTTTATCAACATTACCTTCTTATATACTCCAAATCGAAACTCTGAAAAGGAGCAAACAACTTCTTCTTGAAAGAACTTTCAACAGATTTCTTTGGGCTAGCCAAAGGAAACAGATGCACTGGACTGCATGGAATAGACTGTGCAAACCAATACAAAATTGAGGTTTGGGTTTCAAGAGCTTCACCCATTTAAAGCATATAAATTTCTGCAAACCGTGGATACATTTTAGAGCTCAAACCTCCTTATGGGCAATTTTTTTATAAAGGAAGTATTACAGGGATACTCATCCATCACTAGTTGGTTCTAAATTGAGAGATTCTAGAATATGGGCTATCATGTTAAAAGTTAAGCAAAAAGCTAAAGAGCTTTACATCTGGCAATTGGGGGATGGCACTATCAACTTCTGGCTGGATAATTGTTTAAGGGATGGTAAGCTGATTTCTTCCCACCTTGACCCCACTAATATAAACCTCAAGGTAGTTGACTGTTGGATTGATGGACAATGGGACCTCAATCTTGTATAGAATATAATTGGTGGGCAGCAAGCTCAGGATATTGTGAATACCCCTTTTGATAGAACTAAGAAGGATAAAGTTGTTATCAAAAAGGCTATCTCCCAATTAGTATACTCTTTCATTTACTCCTCATGTGACAATGGGCAACTTGTTCATTGGGGAAAGCATCTTTGGGGGAAATACCTTTTACCTTCCATGTCTTTTTTATGCTGGAGACTTCTCTACAAATACCTGCCTACATATGACATTTTGAAACTAAAGGGCTTCAGGGGACCCTCATGTTGTGTTCTTTGCAGACAGGAAGAATAATATTTATCACATCTCTTTTTCAACTGCTCCTTTGCTCAACAAGTTTGAAGTTGCGTGTTGTCACTGGCCAATATCTCTGCATTGAATCTCTCAATGCTTCACTTTCCTATCTGTCGGGATGATTGGAACCAAAACAAATTGCCTTCTTTTCCCTGCATAATTGCCTGGTTCATTTGTTTATCTAGGAACCAATACAAATTTGAAAGTAAACAGCTACAAAGCAAGGTGGTGGCCATTCATTGTTTATCTTATATAAAAAAGCTCATCCAACTAAAGCATTTCCCCTTATATTCTTACCTCTGGGGCACACCCAGAAGTCCAAAGTACTCAAATAATCTTGTTTTTCCGGAACAAACCTGGAGAGTGGATCAAAGCCAATATTGATGGAAGTTTTCTAAATTAAAATGCTGGTATTATAGGAATTTTAAGAGATTAGGAAGGTAACTGTCTGTTAATCTTCAAAGCTTCCACTGTGGCATTGGATGCACTAGAAGGAGAAGCTATTGCGGTATATTGGGCTCTTCACATTGTTGTTACATGTAACATTCATAGATTGGAAATTGAAACAGGCTATCAAATACTGCTAAACATTATCTCTGAACAGCTAGAAGCTCCTTGGCATACTAATATGGCTTCAGAAAATTCAACTGATGGCCCAATCTCTCCACATTAGATTTCAATTAATCCACAAAGAAGGAAACCGTCCAGCTAACTGGCTTGCCAAGTTAGGTCTACTTTCTAAACATTCTGTAATTAGCAAAGTTTTGCCTTCAAATCTTTTATTTTTGGTGGAGGGAGATCTGTTAGGACTTCCTTTTTTTGCATGCTTTGTAATTTTACATTTCAAATGAATGAATATCCCACCTAAAGGGAGCCTTTTGCCATATATATATATATATATATATATATATATATATATATATATATATATATATATATATATATATATATATATATGAAGTAGCAGCAAAATCTAGAGTTTCCATTAATCGTAACGTACAAGTTATGAATACATCATAAAATTATAGATAAGTCGTAAATAACTTAAATTATTTACTTCTCTAATGACATAACATACAATTAAAAACACAATGGCACCTAATGCATGCCAAAAAAAGAAAATTGAGGAAGAAGTTAGTCGGGGCACCAATAAACACATTGGCAACCTCTTGCTTCAACATTATACCTGCTAGACTTCATTTTTCCATGTGGACCCGAACTAGCTCCAACTGCTCTTTCATACAGCTTCGTCCAATAAACCTTTAGGATTGCCAAGAAAATAAAAAACTGATGTGCGTGAACCAGAGAACAACATAGAAAGATTTATTTTCTCCTTTTTCTTCCTTTGCCCAGTTGCCCTAATTTGAAGGCATGTTCCTGTTCTTGTAAAAAAGCCAGTGCTTTACCATATTTTTCGGATCTTTCCTCTTTCTGCAAAAATTATGTCCCTCTTTTTAAGTTCTGATATGAAATGATTATCCTTGCGTAGTTCACGCACAGCTCCTTTAGCTTCTTTCTTTAATAGTTTCTTTAATTTCTTCCTCTGTGCCCTTTCACGATCAAAATCATAATCTATACCCTTAACAAAATTCTCCTCAAATTTTAGATTCATTAGGTTGATTGGCTCTGGTTTCTGTTTTCTGATTTGGAGTGGTTTTCTTGATAATTCATGCTCAGAAGATTTCTTTCTTATTAAATCAACAACTTGTTCCATATTTGTGATCACTAGAAAATATATTAAGAATTTCATACCAATTTTATATGAAATTGCACTTTAAAGAAAGGTATTTTCTTTTTTTTATTGCAGGAACGAAGATTTATAAGTATTGAAAGCAAAAAGCACAAAAGAAGAAAATTTGGAGCAAAAAGGACTCAATTTAATAAAAATTGAACTGTCCCGCCGATGCGAGATTTAGGCTGCCGACAGCGAGTTTTTCCCAAAAGATTTTTAATATATTATAAGGAGCCCGTTGACGGTGAGATCGAGCCCGCCGACAGCGAGATCAGCGCGGATAGCCTATCTTCTAGAAGCCCGCCGACGGCGAGACAGTTGAAAAGAGCCAGAATACATTGAACATGGACGCTTTTTGAAGAGGTACATAAGCAACCTTTGGAGATTTGATCCCTTCTATAAATAGAGACAAATTTTAGTCATTTGTGTGTCATTTTTGTGTCATTTGTGTGGAAGTTAAGTGTAATTTAAGAGTCTTGAGTGAGTAGATAAAGTGTTTAGCGTTTTGGTGTGTTATCTTGGAAGGAAGAGTCGAAGGACTTGAGATACTGCTTAGGGAGAAGAATTGAGATAAGTATATTTGTTATTTGTTTGTTAACTTTAATGAAATCCATGCTTTGTGTTATTTTTTCCATGCATTCTGAGTAGTTTCCTTAGTCTTTCTCCTTGTTATTGAGATTTAGTGAAATGATGAATTAAAGTAATTGTACCTAAAAATATGAAAATAGAAATTGTGTTAATCTTTAACTTAAATCTTAATTTACTTTCAATCTGGCCAATTGATTTATTAACATATGTTGAAATATCAACTATAGTAAAGATTACATTCAAGATTCAGAGAAGTCAAAAGCCTTGGAAGGAGGGTGCAAATAAATAGGGAAATATTAACTATCGGGCGTAGAATTGGACATTTTAGTGTGACAGACTAAAATATTCAATTTGGTCTTATTGTCTAAGAGCTAAAGTGTAGATGTTAGGCCTCAGGCGAGGGGAACGTGGGAGCTCTAAGTGGCAGCCGGTATCCTCCCGAACTAGCCAGCGATTCGATAATCAAACATAAGACTAGTCGATGTTCTTTGCACTTGGACCAAAGGGTAAAGAATATGAAAGCTCTATTTGGCACAATACGATTAAAAACTTATTTAATTCTTTATTCAGCTTAATTCTCTAAAACGAGGAGAAAGATACTTTTCGAAATCTTATATTCGACCTTAAGCATTAGTTTATTTTAGTCTAAGTATTCTTAATTTCAGTATACTTAGATTAGTAAGTAAGTTTACTTTAATTTGTCTTTGAAATTTTCTAACTTCACTTGTGGGATCGATATCTAGGACTCATTAGAATACTATATTACTTGATAACGATACGTATACTTGTATTATATCCACAATATAAGTCATAAAATCCATAACATAATCATCAGTATATATTCAGTGCGGATCAAGTTTTTGGTGTCGTTGCTAACTTTTTATATCAAAAATTGTAAGTATAAATATTGAAAAGTGGATCAAGTTTTTGGCGCCGTTAACGGGGAGTGAAGTAAAGTAATTATTAAGGTAATTAATAGAATTATTAAAATAGTTACTAGAGTAACGGACTATTTTAAATATTACTTAAAAATTGTATGCGTAAATTTGGAAACGAAAATTTAATATCTTACGATTCAGAACTAGAGCGCACAATTAAAAGAATTAGAAAACAAAAGAGAGAAATTATAAATTTAGCACAAATGGCAAATAATTGAGAAATTGAAAATATAAACCAACAAAGACCATTAAGAGACTATGCCAACCCTACATTAGATGAAATTCACCTAACTATTCAAAACACTGATGTAGCTTCTTAATTCATTTGAACTTAAACTGCATGATTATCCAAATGGTACAAAATAATCAATTTAGTGGTTCACCTAATGAAGATCCTAATTTACATCTTGCTAGTTTTTTGGAACTATGTGTTACTTTTAAATATGAAGGAGTATCTAATGATGTTATTAGACTTAGGCTTTTTCCTTTTTCTTTAAGGATAAGGCTAATATGTGGTTAAATTCATTAGCACCTGGATCTATTAAAACTTGGGGAGAATTATCACAAAAATTTCTATCCAAGTATTTTTCTCCTTCGAAAACTGCAAAACTTAGAAATAATATAACATCTTTTAGTCAGTTTGATGGAGAATCCATATATGAAACTTGGGAGAGATTTAAAGAACTTCTTAGGAAATGCCTACATTATACAAACTTTTTACAATGGATTAGTAGGATCTCTTAGATCAATCATTGATGTTGTTGCTGGAGGTTCATTAATGTCAAAACCATTTGATGAAGCGAAATGGCTACTAACAATTTTCAATGGCCTGCTGAAAGAATAAATCCTAAAAAGATAGCTAGTGTTCATAAAAATGATGCAATATCTATGTTAGCTTCTTAAATTGCTGCTATATCAAAGAAATTAGATCATTTTGGAATGAATTACTCTCCTATATTAAAAGAAAACTCATCTGGACAAATTATAGATTCTCAATCTCCTTATGAAACTATAAATGTTATTAATAATAGACCCGATAATCCTCATACGAATTATTATAATCACTGGTTGGAAGAATCATCCAAATTTTAATTGGAATAACAATACAATTAATCAACGATGGATGAACAACTCATAGGAAATCCACCTAATCAAGGAAATACGAATTATAAACCATCTTATCCACTGGATTTAATAACACTCAATTTAAAGATAAGAAGTTATCTATAGAAGAATTAATATTAAGTATGGGTCGACACTTGCAAAATCAAGAAATCGATTACAAATTCAAGGAAATCGATTACAAAATCGAGAACAGACAATTAAAAATATTGAAACTCAACTCGGACCTATTCATTCCTTGCTTAACAATAGAATTCACTGAAACTTTTCCTAGTAATGTGGAAATAAATCCTAAAGACCAAGGAAAAGAACAAATTAAAGCGATACAATTACGAAGTGGAAAAGAGTTAGAAACTAAAAGTCAGAAAGAAATAGAAAGTAAAAATGAGGAAGTGGAAATTGAGAAAGAAAATGATCAACAAAATCAAAACTTAGAATATCCATTGATCCCTATGAAAATATCTATAGAAAAACCACCACCACCATTTCCTCAACGACTAAAACAACATAAAAAAGATAAGCGATTTCTAAATTCCTTGAAATTTTAAAAAAATTAACGGTAAATATTCCTTTTGTAGAAGCATTAGAACAAATGCCTAATTATGTAAAATTTATGAAAGATATTTTAAATATAAAAAGAAAATTTACAGATAATGAAACTGTGGCACTTAGCGTAGAGTGTAGTGCAATTATTCAGAAAAAGCTTCCTGAAAAATTAAAAGAACACGTTAGTTTCAACTATACGCTTGCGATATTGGAGAAAAATTTTATGAAAAAGCTTTGTGTAAGCTTAGGAACGAGCATAAATTTAATGCCTCATCAATTTTTAAAAGATTAGAATTAGGAGAAATTTCACCTACTTCGATAACTCTTCGATTAGTCGATCGTTACGTGACTTATCCTAAGGGAGTTATTGAAGATGTGTTAGTAAAAGTGGATAAATTTATCTTCCCGGTAGATTTTATTGTTCTAGATATGGAAGAAGATAAAGAAATTCCCATCATATTAGGAACACCCTTTTTAGCCACTCGAAAAGGTATGATTGATGTTCAGAAAGGAGAATTGACTATGAGAGTAAACGATCAAAAAGTAACTTTTAACATGGCAAAATCAATGAAATATCCTGCTTTAGAAAAAGATGATGAATGTTTTCGAATGAAAATACTTGAACATTTGCAAAATGAACATTTTAAAGAATATTATGAAGAAAAGTTAGAAAAAGAAAATATAGAATTAATTAAAGAAGCAGATAATGAAAAAATGGATTATATACAGGAAAAATTTGAAATGTTGGATAATACTGAAAACATTGAAAAGAATATAGTTCCGTCGATAATTAGACCTCCTGAACTCGAATTAAAAATTCTACCTAATCATTTAAAATATGCTTACTTAAGTAACCATTTAACCTTACCAGTTATTATATCAGCTGAATTGAATGAATCACAAGAAAAAAAACTGTTAGACACATTAAAAAAATATAAGAAAACTTTTGGTTGGACTTTAGCAGATATTAAAGGAATTAGACCTTGATTTGTATGCACAGAATTATTTTAGATAATGAACATAAGCCAAGAGTGGATCCTCAAAGGAGATTAAACCCAATAATGAAAGAAGTAGTTAAGAAAGAAATATTAAAATTGTTAGATAATGGTATAATATATCCTATTTCGGTCAGTGCTTGGGTAAGCCCAATTCACTGTGTTCCTAAGAAAAGAGGAGTGACCGTTAAAGCTAATGAAAATAATGATTTAATACCTATAAGGCAGAGTTCTTGGATGGCGTATATGTATTGACTATAAAAAATTAAATGCGACGCACGGGAAAGATCACTTTCCATTACCATCTCTAGACCGAATGTTGGATAGATTAGCTGGGACATAAATATTTTTGTTTTTTAGATGGATATCCAGGTTATCATCGGATACATATTGCTCTGAGGATCAAGAGAAAACTACATTTACTAGTCCTTATGGAACATTTGCTTTTCGAAGAATGCCTTTTAGATTATGTAATGCAGTACATGACATTCAGAGTTGTATGATGTCTATATTTAGTAAATTGATTGATGATGGAAAAGAAGTATTTATGGATGATTTCTCTGTATTTGGAATGTCATTTGACGCATGCTTGAATCATCTTGAAAAAGTATTAGAAGTATGCGAGAAAACTAATTTAGTTCTAAATTGGGAGAAATGTCAATTTATGGTTGCAGGAGGAATTGTATTAGGGGATAAAATTTCAGAAAATGGCATGGAAGTAAACCTCGCAAAAATTCGAGTTATAGCTAAATTACCACCTCCAACTACGATAAAAGGGGTAAGAAGTTTTCTTGGACATGCTTGGATTCTATAGACGACTACATAAAAGATTTTTCAAAATTACTTAAGCCTCATGCCAACTTTTAGAAAAGTATAAGAAATTTGAATTCATAGCTGAATGCTTAAATGCTTTTGAATTATTAAAAGATAAATTAATCATAAAACCTATAATAGTTTCACTTTGATTGGGAGAAACTATTTGAACTTATGTGTGATCTTAGTGATTATGCTTTATAGGAGCGATACTTAGCGAAGATATGATAAAATTTTTAAAGTCATATACTTATGCTTAGTAAAACTCTTAATAATCTTTGAATTGAATTATACGATTCTTGAAAAAGATTTATTAGCAATTGTTTATGCCTTTGATAAATTTAGGTATTATCTAATTAGAAATAAATGTATTGTGCATATCGATCACTCTGCTTATTAAGTATCTAATGCAAAAGAAAGATTCCGAACCAAGATTAATTAGATGGATATTACTAATGCAAGAATTTGATTTTGAAATCATTAACAAAAAGGACCGATAATCGAATAGCAAATCATTTATCGAAGACTAGAATATAATGAATTATACGATGCGATAATGAAATTATCGACGATTTTACGACGAACAATTACATAATATAAATGAGTGGAGAATATCATGGTATGCTGACATAGTAAATTATATTGTAAGTGATATTTTAACACCTATGTTAACTTTGCAACAACAGAAAAAATTCATTAATGATGCTAAAACATATTTTTGGGATGAACCATATTTATATAAACGATGTAAGGATCTTATAATTAGAAGATGCGTGCCTTATGAAGAAACAGAACAAATCATTCACAAAAGTCATGATTCTTATTTTGGAGGACATTTTGGAACAGATAAAACTGCTTATAAAATTTTACAATCTGGATTTTATTGGCCTACTCTTTTTAGAGATGTTTATAGATATATCTAAACTTGCGATAGATGCCAACGAGTAGAAAATATATCTAGAAGAAATGAAATGCCTCTAAATTTTATATTAGAAGTTGAGATTTTTTATGTTTGGGGATTAGATTTTATAGGACCATTTGTTTCTTCATTTGGAAACTCATATATATTAGTTGATGTTGATTATGTTTCTAAATGGATTGAAGCACAAGCTTTACCTCGTTGTGACGCTAAGAGTGTTTCAAAGTTTCTAATGAAAAATATTTTTCTTAGATTTGGAATGTCGAGAGTGATTATCAGCTGACGGAGGTTCTCATTTTAGAAATAAATATATTCACAAACTAGTAGAAAAATTTAACATTATTCATAAGATATCAATCGCTTATCATCCACGAACCGAGTGGATTAGGTGAAGTTTCTAATCGAGAGATTAAACGTATTTTAGGAAAAGACCTGTAAACCCTAATAGATTGGATTAGTATATAAGACTAGACAACTGCATTATGGGCATACGGGATTGCTTATAAAACTCCGATTGGAATGACTCCTTACGAGCTTATTTATGGAAAGACTTGCCACTTACAGGTTGAATAAGAACATAAAGCTTATTGGGTAATTAAAGAATTTAATTACAATACGAAAGAAGTTTGGTGAGAAAAGATTATTGTAATTAAATGAATTAGATGAATTAAGAAATGAATTTTATCATAATGATAGAATTTATAAAGAAAAAATGAAATTATGGCATGATCGGAAAATTAACCTGAATAAGTTTGAGCCAGTACAAGAAGTTTTGCTTTATAATACAAGATTAAAATTATTTCCTGGGAAATTGAAATCTCGATGGTTGGGGCATTTCACTATAACACAAATATTTTCATATGGAGCTATAGAAATTGAAGATCCAAAAGCAGGCATAGATTTAAAGTAAACGGACACGGATTAAAACCTTGTTTTGAAGGGATAAGACCAAATTTTGAAGAGGTTTTAATGCTCGATCAACTCGATTACTAATTAAAATAGGTCGAGTCGACGACGTTAAACCAAGCACTTTGTGGGAGGCAACCGCATAGTAGTTATTAATTATGATCTATTTATTATAGTTATTAAAAAAATTAAAATATAGAATGAATTCTACTCATTTTACTTTTTAGAATCATCACAAATTTGAATCTATACGAAGAAATCAGAAAATATTCGGACAGGAGCGAAAAATTGGGCAATTTACCTAATCTCGCCGACGACGAGATCGGCGTGCCCAATTTCAGTTTAAATTAATTATCCATCCCTCCGACGGCGAGATCGTTACCGCCGACGGCGAGATAGTTCAAAAGTGGTTTTTGTGAGTTATTTTGCGGTTTTGGACAGTTCTAAGGGCATTAATCTATATAAAACATTTAAAACTTCATTTTTTTACTATCTTCTTCCTTAGAAACGACTAGAGTCCCTCCAAAACAATTTATTATGGCCTCCATACTACTTGAAACCACAAAATTTGAAGTTTTTAACCGACGAAATTTCGTCAGTTCTGAGGCTCAGCGACTATTCAACAAGGTTTTGATGAAGAAACGTCTGATTAAAAAAGAGGATTTGTAAACAGAGGAGCGGAGAATTCAACAACAACAATTGAAGAAATGATTGTTCAGCGACGTTGGGAGATTTTCTGTTATACCACATCTGTTGTAGTCATTCCAGTAGTTAAAGAATTCTACTCTAATCTGCATGTGATCCATAATGGAAGTGTTTACGTAAGAGGCAGATGGGTAACTTTCACTCCTTCTCGAATAAATGAATTATACTCGATTGAGAATACCCTTGTTTGCCACTATTCAAATTTTGTTCCTACAAGATACAACATGAATGAGATCTACAGATATCTTACCGACGAACCTGATAATTGGGAATTACGAGAAAATGGGTACATTAGTTTTTCTGCGTCACTTCTTAACCCCATCTTAAAGCATTGGCATTTCTTTATTTCATTAAAGTTATTACCCACTATGAGGGTAAACAAAGTTTCGAAGGAATGCGCAATCTTAAATTACTGTATTCAATCTGGATTGCCTATTTATGTTGGATCTATCATTGTGAAGTTTGCATTAGGATTAATTGTGCATGGGTCAATTCATGGACTTGGACACCCATCAACTATATTTTCTTTATGTAGTGAGTACCAAGTTTCCTACAAAGCATGGGAAAAAGTGTTATTGCCTTGGAAACCACTTAGATCCAGACGAGATATGTTTCCTACATTGGATAACGATGATGAAACGAGTAATTATTTACGATCAATCATCACAAAACAATCATTTAGTTAAGCCACTGATGATAGAACAAACCTCATTTTACGGAAACTTAAAGGATTGGAGAAGGAACTACGAGAATGTGATGAATTCTATTGATAATATCTCCGATTTATTCGATCGCATCGATTGGAGAATGAAGGAGCACTTTGACCATACAAGACACCTGGAGGCAAGTTTTATACGACTATTGAGACGAAAGGGTGGATTGAAGAAGATTCTACCGTGAATTCCCTTTCGGGCCTTTCTATAATTTATTTGTGCACTCGCGTTCTATTGGAATCGGAGAAGAGAACAGTTCAGATTCCAATGAGTAGCAGAGATTTCTATTCATATTATAGGTATGTGTGTTGATGTGAATTTAGTTTTTGATATAAATTGAACTTTACATAGATAATCTCAGTTTATATGAGATTGTATGTTGTTTGTTTAGTCTCAGCATTTAGAGTATCGTGGTGTGGATTGGAATGCTGAGTTAAATGTGTTTGGGTTAACTTGATAAGTCAATTGTTAGTTATGTAGTGTTTAAAGTTTGTAAGTTCATGGATTTCATTTATAAAATTATAATGTTTGTGTTGTGTGAATTTATGTGTTAATATAGTATCTAATCTTAATAAAAAAATAATAATAATAATAAATATATCAAATTTAGTGATCGGAACAATGAACAAGGCTTAATCTAGATTAAAAACATTGTAAAAATTAAAAATATTAAAAATTTTTGAAAACTCCGCCGACAGCGAGAAAATCCCACCGACGGCGAGGAAAAGTCCGCTGATAGCGAGAAAACACCGCTGACAGCGAGATTTTCCCTAAACTTTGGCCTTGGTGAATTAATTAACTCGCCGACAGTAAGATCATGAAATATACTTTATTTGACCGGTCAAACGACACTATTCATCGTCTCCTTCCTCAAAACTTAAAAAAACCGACCTAGGGCTTGGAGAATCTTGGATTTGAAGCGATTTCAACACATTTTGACGTCAGATTTTATCTTCTCTTGGTAAGAGCTTCACTCCTATGTAAATTTTTTTTATTTTCACCATGAATTTCTTCTACATTGAGAAATTTTGGAAAAATTCGAAATGAGAAGAAAAGAATTAGAAGAAATTCATGAAATTTGATTTAGATTGATTTTAGTAACTATTGGAAGCCATCTTAGTAATATTTAGAAGTTAAGTTAAGATTTTTGTGAATTTCACAGATCGAAAAATGGCTCCACGATAAAAGAGAAGAATGGATTACGACGAAACTCGTTTTGTGAATGCAAGGGCACAATCAAGATATTTTCACAATATTCAAGCCAGGAAATGCATTCAGGATCGAGTTTTCAAAAGTCCTGGAGGTGAAGTAGAGCGAATAATTAAAAAAAGAGGATGGGAAAACTTCTGTTTCATAACCAACAGAGCCGCTGTGGAAGTAGTAAAAGAATTTTATGCCAACCTGACACAGGCTGAAGATGCACCGGTTAAGGTTAAAGGATTTTTTGTGGAATTCAGCGCTACAAGAATAAATACTTATTACGAAGTTCAAGACACCTACACCAGTGAGTATGATACATTTGGAACTATGGAAGGACCACTAAAAGAAGTAATCGACTTTCTCACTAACGGGAAAGGAGTTTGGAAGATGAAGCAGCGAGAACGGGTAAACTTCCCTTTTTCTATGTTGAATGCATCATCTAAAGTCACGCATTATTTTATTTGTTCTACCTTGTTACCTACTTATCACCATAGTGAGGTAACAAGAGATAGAGCGATTACGAATTTACGCATTCGAACCAAGAAGTATTAATGTGGGAAGTATAATTTAAAAGAATATATTAGCCACCGCAAGAAGTGAAAGTGGAGGAGGATTAGGACATCCTGGTCTTATCTATGCACTCTGCCAATTATCTGGGGTAAAGGCAAGAGATGATGAGGAATGGGTGGAGCCTATGAAACCCATTTCTCCTGCTAATATTAAGAAATATGAATCCCACGAAGGATGGAGATCTGGGATAAGGAGCTATGTACCTTCTTCGAGTAGAGATATTCCCTCTACCAGTTATGACCCTCCTCCCTATAGTGCTCCTACCCTTCAGGATTTGATGAATGAGATGACTCTACAACAGAAAAGTATGGAGAAAATAGAAGAAAAACTGGAGCATATTGATCAGAGAATTGGAGGCTTAGAAAGAAGACATGATTATAACAGCGAGTATCTCCAAAGACATTCAGAGTATGAGATAGCCTATTATGATGCTGAAAATCGTTACAGTAGAGAAAAGCTTAATGTTGTATTTCCTAAGTGCCCCCAATATACTCATTACCAGCCTAATCCACCCACTGATCAAGGAAATGACGATATAGTTTGGGACTTTGATGCAGAATATTAGATGTTATGTTTATTTGTTTAGTTATAGATTCTGATGTTGTTATTGTTTGTTTATTGTTTTACATTTTAGTATTGATGTTTTAGTTTATAGATTTTATTATGATGTAGTGTAGATTGTTTTAATATTGTTGTTAAAGTTAGACAGTTTTTAAATTTTTAATGTTTTCAGAACTATTATTGTAACTTTGGATTGAATTAGTAAATGTATGTGGATATAATATAATATGTTAGTATAAAATGTGGTAGTATTGTGCTAGACTTCTTTACCCAGCACTTTCTTTAATATTTTGTGTGTAGAAAAATACTAACAGTACAGGGTAATTAAGTAATGGAAAAAGCCTGCAGAACTTTAAAAAGAAGAAATACCTAAAGCTCAAAGGTATGATTTAAATATTACAGTTTATTTCATTTTCACCCTTTATAGATAGATAGAAAAATTTAAGTTTGGGGGAAGGGAAAAATACAAATTTAATTATTAAATTGTTCTCAATTTACATTTTCAAAATTATTATAAAATGATTTTCTGTAATAATTTTAATTCAGTAAACTAGAATTGATTTATTTAATTATTGTAGAAAGTTAAGAGAAATACTTTTAATGATTAACTAATTTAATAGATTAAGATATTTAGTATAAGAGAATAAGAATATAGTTAACTATTTAAAGTAAGGAAAACTATATTTTCAAATATGAAATTCTTGAATATTTAGTTAAGAAAGAAAAGATTGAAACTCAATGAAGTAAAAAAACTTTGAAATACAAATAAGAGAAGTAAATGTTTCGAGTTTCAAATTTAGGAAGAGAAAAATGAAGTTCAAAATTATTAACAGACTAACCAAAAATAGTGATCCTCACTTAAGAAAAAAAGAGTAAAGAAAAAGGGATTGAAAATCAATCGAGAAAGAAAAGAAAAAAAGAAATATATATATATATAAAGTGAGGAGAAGCTTGAGGAGATGCCTTATCAAAAATTGGCTTCATTTGAATCAACCTAAAAGATAAACTTCAATTACATTTCTGAATTTATATATATGGATTAGCCTTTTACTAAGTTGTGTTGTCATGAAATTCCAATCATCTGAATATCTTAAGTAATTTAGTATTGAAAAGTATAGTCATTCTTGAAAAATAAATAGCAGACTAGAAATCTTAAACTTGAGAACTAAATAGCCTTATATCTATAGAATTAGTTTAATTATTTTAAAATATTTCTAGAAAACTTTACTATAATACTTATTTAAATCCAATTCATAGTATTTCTGAATTAAAACTTTACTACAAATAATCATTTACTTTTATGTAGTATCTAAATTACTTGAGGACAAGTAATAGTTAAGTTTGGGGAAATTTGATCACTATAAAATATATTAAGAATTTCATACTAATTTTATATGAAATTGCACTTTAAAGAAAGGTATTTTCTTTGTTTTATTGCAGGAATGAAGATTTATAAGTACTGAAAGCAAAAAGCACAAAAGAAGCAAATTTGGAGCAAAAAGGACTCTATTTGATAAAAATTAAACTGTCCCGCCGACGGCGAGATTTAGGCCACCGATGGCGAGTTTTTCCCGAAAGATTTTTAATATATTATAAGGAGCCCGCTGACGGTGAGATCGGCGCGGATAGCCTATCTTCTAGAAGCCCGCCGACGGCGAGACAGTTGAAAAGAGCCAAAATACATTGAACATGAATGCTTTTTGAAGAGGTACTTAAGCGACCTTTGGAGATTTGACCCCTTCTATAAATAGAGACGAATTTTCGTCATTTGTGTGTCAGTTTTGTGTCATTTGTGTGGAAGTTAAGTGTAATTTAAGAGTCTTGAGTGAGTAGATAAAGTGTTTAGTGTTTTGGTGTCTTAGACTTGGAAAGAAGAGTCGAAAGGAACTTCAGCACTACGCTTGGGAGAAGAATTGAGATAAGTAAATTTGTTATTTGTTTGTTAACTTTAATGAAACTCATGCTTTGTGTTATTTTTTCCATGCATTCTGAGTAGTTTCCTTAGCCTTTCTCCTTGTTATTGAGATTTAGTGAAATGATGAATTAAAGTAACTGTGCCTAAAAATATAAAAATAGAAATTGTGCTAATCTTTAACTTAAAACTTAATTTACTTTCAATCACAGCAATTGATTTGTTAACATATGTTGAAATATCAACTATAAGTAAAGATTACATTCAAGATTCGAGTGTCAAAAGCCTTGGAAGGAGGGTGCAAATAAATAGGGAAATATTAACTATCGGGCATAGAATTGGACATTTTAGTGTGACAGACTAAAATATTCAATTTGGTCTTATTGTCTGAGAGATGAAGTGTAGATGTTAGCCCTTAGGCGAGGGGAATGTGGGAGCTCTGAAGTGGCAGCCGGTATCCTCCCAACCTAGCCGCAGATTCAGTAATCAAACATAAGACTAGTCAATATTCTTTGCACCTGGACCAAAGGGTAAATAATAGAAAAGCTTTTATTTGGCACAATACAATTAAAAACTTATTTAATTATTTATTCACTTAATTCTCTAAAACAAGGAGAAAGATACTTTTCTGAAATCTTATATTCAACCTTAAGCATTAGTTTATTTTAGTCTAAGTATTCTGAATTTTCGTATACTAGATTAGTAATTATGTTACTTTAATTTGTCTTTGAAATTTTCTAACTTCCCTGTGGGATTGATATCTAGGACTCCATTAGAGCCATATATTACTTGATAACGATACGTATACTTGCGTAGTATCCACAATATAAATCATAAAATCCATAACAGAATCATCAGTATATATTCAGTGCGGATCAAGTTTTTGGTGCCGTTGCTAACTTTTTATATCACAAATTGTAAGTATAAATATCGAAAAGTGGATCAATTTGCTTGTAAATTTCTTGGTAGTTTGGCACCCTGCAGAACATCATCAAGCATGGCTGCAATTGGCAAGAATATTTCTGGAAAGGAACTCAATCTTTGATACATATTGATGAATTCTGTCAAAATTTTAACCACAATTGACAAAATGCTTGCCTTGAAATTGTCATAAATAAAATTTGGTAAGTCATCCTGTAACTGTAAGACACTGAAGAAATCAATCTGATGCACAGTGCACCCATCATCATGGATACGGAGCCATGGCTTTGATACTTTTATTTCCAGATGACACTGAGAAAGTTGATTGGTTTTGGTGTTTCTCTCCATGCTGGACATTATAAGAATTTGGACAAAACTTATAACCTCGGGGCAAAATTTTCTCGACTCTTTAGAATCAGAAAGCAACATGTGACACAAAAAAGACCCAATAGTTGTATCTCGACCGCAAGTGATTGGACAATGCATTAGATATTCACACATCAAGAGAATCAAAGGAGTCATTACAACATGACTGAAGCCTGAGCAAGGAAAAGTTAGAGACCAAAGTCTGAACAAAGTAGAGCCTTCAAAGAAGGTCAACTGCTTTTCTCCAGCACCTAATTTAAAATATAAAAAAAAAGCTATATATATATATATATATATATATATATATATATATATATATATATAAATATATATATATTTGTTGATTAGGATGAAAGAGAAGCTCCGAATTTTATGGTGGGTTCTTGAAGTTTTTTTCAAATTCTTCTTCTGCTGTTCTCGTTTTCTGGGTGATTTCTAATCCTTAAGGGTTGGTTTTCTTTCGATTTTTGATTCTTATTGCATTCCTTATTTCATGGGTGAATTCAAATCTTCTTGAATTTGCTTCTTGTTTGGTGAATTGTTTCTTTTGTGTGAGAATTCGAATTTGTTTCCCGGGTTTTTTGGTCCTTTCTTTTCTGGTTTGATTTTTGGGTAGTTCGATTTTTGGTTGTTGTTTCTCTACCTTGTGGTGTTGCTGTTGGTTGTTTTCTCCTTTCTTTTGTTCAATGGCTACTCCTCCTATGAAGGCTTCTTTTCTTGAAGTTGTTGGTACTGATCTTGGTATTCAACATGACAAACTCATTTTCCCTCAAATCTATCATGATTCTGCATGTCGGGAAGGGTGGCTGCCCTTTCATTAAGCGAGTGGTCAAGAAGGGGGTAAACTCGCACTTATTTTCTCCGAGAATGAACTTTCCTCTTTGGTAGATCTGCACAAATTTACACTGATAGGTAAATTCCAATATGGTCATCCAAAAATGGATCTTATTAGAAAATGTTTTGAGGATTTCAAATTATTGGGTAATTGGAAGGTTGGCCTTTTTGATGGGAGGCATATAATGATACATTTATCTAGAGAAGAAGATTATGCCAACCTTTTCTCTAAGAAGGTTATGGTTATCGAGGGAAAATATATGAAGATTTTGAAATGGTCTCCAGATTTTGATCCCAATCAAGAAGCTCCAATAGTTCCTATTTGGTATAGACTACCTAATCTGAAATTGCATTTCTTTAATCATCAAGTTATTTATGCCATTGGGACTGCCATAGGAAGGCCTTTGAAATTAGATATGTCCACTTTTAACTTGTCTAGGCCTTCATTGGCCAGAATTTTAGTGGAAAGAGACATCACTCGCCTCGATATTGATGAGATTTGGCTAGGTTCACCTCATAATTGGTATTGGCAACCTATTGTAATGGAACAAAGACTCGTGTACCGTCACCATTGCAAAATGTTTGGTCATTCCAAGGACCTTTGTTACGGTGCTTCAGCCTAATCTGAAACCCATTAAAAACAAGGATGTTAATTTAAATATTGATGCTGGGAAAGAGAATCTGATGGTTAATACTCAAGATGTTATTTCTGCTGGTGGTATCTCTGCTGGAATTGCTGAGAAGGAAAATTTGATTATTTCTGCTGGAGGTATGTCTGCTGGAGGTATTTCTGCTGAAGGTATTTCTGCTGGAGGTGCTGAGAAGGATAATTTGATTACATCTGCTGGAGGTATGTCTGCTGGAGGTATTTCTACTGGAGGTAATGAACAAAATTTGATTTCTGCTGATGACAACAATGTTGTTAGGAATTCCATTATTGCTCACAATCCTTTAATCAGTGAATTGACTACTGATAATTTACTTTCAACTGAAACTGCTTTAGATGATTTCATTCCCCGTAATTCCGTTGGTTTAATGAATAATGTGGAGATTGATCCCGCTCTCGGATCCACAAAAGAGAAGTCTGATGTTCCTGTTTCTGCTGTTACTAAGGCTCTAGCTGCTGTTCCTGATTCTTCAACAGAAGCTAATCATAATGTTTCTAATCTAGATGGGGAGCCATTACATCAACATACCAATTATCCTATTTTTCAGCATAAAGATCAAATTGGTGCTGAAATGACTTTAAACACAACTTGTTATATCTAAGGAATTGCACAATGATCGGGTGGTGCGAGAAAAATAAGAAGAAAAAAACCTTAGAATTGAAGCATCTTTCGAAGCTAATATCATTCATTCAAGTGCCTCTACTTCTTCCCTTTCTAGGTTGACTAGAGGGGTAGAGTAATTATCAATGATTAAATTCATCCGTTGGAATATTAGGGGAGTAGCTAATCCCGGCTCCATTAATAGAATATTGAGTTTAAACAGGATTCATAAATTCGGGTTGTAGTTCTTCTTGAACCCTTGGTAAAATCTAATTTTGATAGATTCACCAATAAATTCAAAGGCTTTAACTTTTATTCAAACACTTCCAACAAGATTTGGCTTTTCACGTAGGAAAGATATAAAGATTGATATTATTAGGGATCATTCCCGCTTTTGCATTTTCATTTTGAATTGGAGCATTTCGGTGGTCCGGCAACTTTTATTTATGTCGCATCTTCTATCAATGATAAAAAGGAGCTTTGGAATAATCTACACATTGTTGGGCGGAATGTTAATCAAGGCTGGCTTGTTGGAGGGGATTTTAATTCTATTGCTCATCCTAGTGAGAAGAAGGGTGGTAGAGCTCCTAAATTACAAGATCTTCTTACCTTCTCCAATCATATTAAAGATTCTAATTTATTTGATCTTGGGTTTGAAGGATCTCCTTTCACTTGGAGGAGAGGTAATATTTATGAAAGTCTTGATAGGCTTTTAGTTAATCAAGCATGGTTGGATATGTTCCCTATTTCTAAGGTAAAACACCTTGCCAGGCTTGGATCTGATCATAACCCTTTGTTAGCCATCTTTTACGTATTGCCTGTCGTTAAAAATCGGTCTTTTAGATATTTAAATGTTTGGTCTTCTCATCCCTCTTTTCATAAGGTAATTGAAGACAATTGGGTTTGTCCTCAGGCTTTCTCTAATGATAATCCTATATCCCAACTTTGGCAATCCCAAAAGGCATTGGCTAAGGTTCTAAAAGATTGGAACTGGAATGTTTTTGGACACTTGATCGAGAATGTTATCGAAGGTCGAGAAGGCTGGTTAAAGATATTGAGATAGAGGTTGAGTCGGTGTTTGTGCTTGAATCCCGGTTGTATGAAGCCAATGAAAAATTAAGTTCTGCTATAGCTAATGAGGAGCTTTTCCTATTGCAAAAGGCTTCTGCTAATCATTTTCTCTATGGTGATCGAAATTCCAAATATTTTCATGCTATAATCAAATATAGGAGATCTCTTAACACCATTCTTAAAATCAAATCTGATCAAAAGGGTTGGATATATAATTCTCAAGATATTGCTGAAGATGCTATTGATCACTTTCAAAAGCTATTTTCTTTTAAATCCACCAATGCTGATTTCTTTTCTGCTGATTTATTTAATGATGGTATGTTCAATGGTAATGGAGGTATGCTGGTCCAGATTCCTGATGAGGAGGAGATAATTAATGTTATTAATTCCATGGATGTTAATAAAACTGCTGGTCCAGATGGTTTCTCATCTGATTTCTATAAAAGACATTGGGATATAATCAAAGGCATAGTAATTCCTGCTGTTCATGCATTTTTTCAGGGTGTGGAGCTTCCTAAGTATTTTGCTGCATCATCCATTGTGCTTATTCCCAAGGATAGAATTAAATCTAGATGGAATGATTTCAGACCAATTTGCATATCATCCATCCATTCTAAGATTCCTAGCAAGATTATTGTGGAAAGATTGCAGCCTTGTTTATCTGAAATGATTTCGGCCAATCAATCTGCTTATATTAAGGGTAGAAATATCTCTGATAATGTGCTTCTAGCACAAGAATTACTTACTGATATTGACAAATCTTGTAGAGGCTCTAATTTAATCTTTAAATTAGATCTCTCCAAAGCTTTTGATTCCATCAGCTGGGCTTTTGTTTTGAAGGTTCTTGCTGCTAGGGGATTTGGATCTGATTTTTGTCACTTGATTTCTAGATGGCTTCAAAATAACTACTATAGTCTTTTGATCAATGGTAGGAGTTATGGCTTCTTCAAATCTGGTAGAGGGATTAAACAAGGGGATCCCTTATCTCTTTATATCTTCATATTGGTATTTGACTATTTTTCTAGAATGCTAAATTAGTTACAACATAACCATCCTCATGTCCAATTCCAGCATAGGTCTAATCTCTTGGTTAGCCATCTAGCTTATGCAGATGATGTTATTGTCTTCTATAATGGTAGCAAAGGCTCAATTAAACACATTATGAAAACTTTGGCCAGATTTGAAGATGTTTCTGGTATGACTTTCAATAAATCAAAATGCCTTTTTCTCCCTAGCTCTTGTATGAATGTCCATGCCAGAAACTGGATCTCTGATTTTACTGGATTTAAAGAAGCTGTTTATCCATTTAAATATTTGGGATTTCCTTTAATTAAAGGTAGAAGAAGGCTTTCTCATTATGATGGTGTGGTCTCTAAGATTTCTTCTCAACTTCAATGCTGGTCTAACTCTTTTCTATCCAATGGGGGTAGAATAACCCTACTCAAAAGTGTTTTAACCTCCTTTCCTTTATACACTCTTCAGATGGTTAAAATGAAGAAAAGTACTCAGAAGTTACTTTCCCTAATGTTTAATAAGTTTTTGTGGGAAGGTCGGCATAAGAATTATCATTGGTCCAATTTGGGAGAAGTTATGCAAACCTATGTCTAGTGGAGGTTTGGGCTTTAAGAGTTTTCAGCACTTAAGCTTTGCTTATTTACGTAAACAATGGTTAAATTTCATATCCAAATCTTCTCTTTGGGCTAAATTTATGCATGGTAAATATCGCTTTAATACTCATCCAACTCGGACTCTTGCTAAGCTAGGTGATTCTACAACATGAAAGGAGCTGTTAAAAATCAGAGAATATGCTGAACAACTTTTTGTTTGGGAGGTTGGTGATGGTCAAATAGACTTCTGGAATGATAATTGGCTATTTAATGAAACTTTATTATCTCAATATAAATCGTATACCGCCATTAAGAAGGTCTCAGATAGCTGGATTAATGGAACCTGGAATACATCTGCCCTTCAAAATACTGTAAACAAGGAGACCATGGAGAAAATATTAACTGTGCCTATCCTGAAAGATAGAAATGATAGATTGCTTACTAAGGTTCCTGCCTATCAAAGTCTATCTAAATTCATTTTACTTTCTAATATATCTTGCTCGAATAATGACTGGGGGAATAAAATCTGGAATAAATTCATCTCACCCTCCATGTCTTTTTCTCGCTGGAAGCTCTTTAGGAATTTTCTTCCCACTGATGATATATTGAAATTAAAGGGTATTAGAGGTCCTTCTCATTGTGTCTTTTGCTGTTCCATGGAAGAATCCATCCATCATCTTTTTCTTACTTGTCCTGTTGCTCAGTTAATTTGGAATTCTGTCATTAGCCGTAGCTTCTCTAAAATCAAATTCTGCTTGTGGAGATCCATTAAAGATTGTTGGATGGATTGGAAAGGGGCTACTGACTTTTATATCCCATTAATAGTATTCTGGTTTCTCTGGCTTTCAAGAAATGATGCTATATTTGCTGATAAACAGTTCTCCCCTCCGTTGGTGACTAATAACTGTTTGACTTACATATTCGGGATAAGGAAGCATTTTAACATAAATTACAAAGTGTCATCTAAACCAATGTTAATTCAGTGGGCTCCTCCTTTATTCCCATGGATTAAAATCAATGTTGATGGTAGTTATAATAATGATGCAGCAGGTATTGGTATTCTTGGAAGAAATTGTAAGGGAAAATGCTTATGGTTTCTAGCAGACTCTATCATTGCCAGCAATGCTCTTATGGATCGAAGTTATAGCTATTTTTGGGGTTCGAAAGCGGCTATGATTAATAATCATACCCTTGTCATTATTGAAACTGATTTAGTAACCCTATTAAATATTCTATTAAAGAATGCTATTGCTCCTTGGTACATTCAAATCTGGATCAATAAAATCATTCTCATCGCTTCTTCTATACAAGTTAGGTGGAGCCATGTGTATAGAGAAAGAAATCAACCAGCAAATTGGCTTGCCACCAAAGCTTCTTCATCAAATTTGCTAGTTTGCTGCCCTTATGATGATCTTTTTTATAGATCTTCTATTTTCTTTGATTTTAGATTACTTTTACATGGGGATCTTTTGCCTATTCCTCATTTGAGATGTAAATAGACTTTCTTAGATTTAATAGAAAAGGTTTTTTTTAAAATATATATATAGATATATAGATATATATACAAGTGTGTATATATATGTAGATGCCCAAAGGCACTAATCTTCCATAATTCTAAAATGGGGGACCTGAAACAGACCAGCCTCCGGCTGGAATAGCAGCTGTGGAGGAGGTGAGGAAGAAACAAAAACTTCCTGAGAAGCTAGACCCCTTCTTGCAAGCCAGTTGGCCGGCCTGTTCCCTTCCCTGAAGATAAAAGAAAAGTAAATTTGTTGGTTGTGTATCAGTGCCTTGATTCTATGTATCCAGTGGGAATGATGTCAAGGTAGGGGCAAAACGTTCTGCATATATTGTAGCAGTAAGGTTGAGTCTCCCTCCACTTTAAGGTGTCGCCAATTGTTTGAAATAGCAAAGGAATTGCCCAATAGACAGCAGCCAGCTCTGCCTCAAAGGGGTCAGCAACAATAACAGGTACATGGAAGAAAAATAAGCATTGGCCTTGGTGGTCCTTGAAAATACCTCCAATACTTGCCCCCACAGCAAAAAAAGTACCATCAGTGTTAACCTTGATGAAGGGGTAGGCAGGAGCATTCCACACAATTTTTATAATTCTGGATTGTTTAGGTAAATCCGAGGGAGACTCTTTGAGAATGTTTGGGAACTTCTTGAATCTGATCAACTTGGAGATGTAAGAGTGACAATGTCCCACCATAATGGCTACTTTGCTAACTTGTCTTCAAATTTCACACTACTCCTGTGCATCCATAGGAACCAAGCAATAATAAAAGAAATTATACTCACCTTTGCTTTCTGCTAAGATTGCAAAAAGTTAAACAAACCCTGCCAGTCCAACAGCAAGGTATTGATTTTGAACAGACCAGTGACCTTAGTCCAAACCTCCTGAGAGAAAGAGCAATAGAAAAACATGTATTGGATGGTTTCAACTTGTTGACCACAAAGGTAGAATTTGGAAGGTCCCTTTAGACCTTTCAGCTTGAGAATATCATCTGTGGGGATGCAGCTGTAGAAAATTCTCCAAATTAAGAATGACATAGAGGGGGTAAGGAAATTATTCCATATCTGAGTCCCCCATATATCTATATTATATATATATATATATATATATATATATATATATATATATATATATATATATATATATATAAGCAAATGCATTAAAAGGAAGGAAAATTACATTTGATGTGGGGAAGATCCAAACAGTCCCCAACAAGAAAAAAATTCAAAAAGGGGGAGGGGATGTTATATATATATATATATATATATATAATTGAAAAGAGCATAAAGGCTTCTTACATGTTAGCAAAATGAAAGGTGCAACAAAAGATGGGGAAGTGAATCCCAACAAACACCAAGATTAAATACATTTGATGTAGGGAAGAGCTAAAGAATCCCCTTTAAGTAAAATTTTTAAAAGACCAAAGGGGATATACATAAAAGAACTTGTTCATTTAAAGAGGCTGATTTGGAAAGCCAATTTGTTGGTTGGTTACCCTCTCTATAGATGTGACTCCACTGCACCTGGATCTCTAAAGTGAGAATCTGAATTCTTCTTATCCATTAAATCAGTTGCCAAGGAGTAGATGATTTACCCCTTAAAATGTTGATGAGCTGCAGTGCATAGACTCGATCACTATAAATCTATAATTCAGAGCAATGGCTATCATAAGATCCCAAAAAATTGCAGAAACTTTAGATTCCCTAGCTGGTTAGAAGAAGATTGGGGACTGAAAGCACCAAAGACATTGTCCCTTATGGTTTCTACATACACCACCAATTCCTGCAGCATTTGGAAGGTAACTCCCATCTATGTTAATTTTAACCCATGGGGAAATAGGTGTGCACCATTAAACCATAGACGCCTTAGAGCTAGTATTAGAAATCAAGGTAGAAGCAGAATTGGATTTGTGAAAATAGCTATAGCAATTTGTTGTTATATGTCTGGCATTGCTAGTGACATTATTATACTTGGCTTTCTTTCTAGCCATCCAAATGAACCAAGAAATTGTCAAAGGTATGTAAGACATCTATTTATCCTTCCAATCCCTTCAGCGGTCTATCAGGGAGCACCAGTTAAACAGTGAAGTACTAAGTTGAAGAAAATCTAGAGTATTACTCCACATCGCTTTAGATATAGGACAGTCAAGAAACAAATGTTGTATTGTTTCTTCTTGAGAATGGAAAAGCCAACACCAAGAAGCACTCCTCAAACCCTTTAATTTGAAAATGTCATCAATAGGTAGAAAGTTTCTAAAAGGTCTTCAGCTGAAAAAGGACATGGATGGAGATAGCTTCTTTCCCCGATTTTCTTTACCTCATGTGTTACTTTGCCGAGGACGAGTAATTTGTTGCATGTATGCATTTAAAGATTGCCTGGGAGGGTTCTTGGTAATCATTTTATCAGGTTTTGAGGGATCAATAGGAATTGTAGTAATCTCTTTGAGCACATCATCATTCACCAGTGAGCTGCGCGCAGGGACATTCCAATGGTTTCCTTGCCAAAAATCTAAAACTAAAAGGTTAGGGTCCACTTCTAAAGAAGATAAAGGGGGAATGACATAATCATTAAGTCAACAATCAAGCCTAAAACTAACTTTTCCAGCACCAATTTCTCAGCAAAACAAATTGTTGGCTAGCTCTCTAACTTTCAATAAACTTTTTTAGTGTTTGGAGTCAACTAGCTTTGTCAGGACCATGTTTGGATGAGATTTCTTATAGTACTTATCTCACAGATATAATGACCATAGGGTGTCCCTCTGCCTGAACTTAATCTACTATTTACAATAAAATACATCACTCATCTATTGAAAGCTCTTAAAGCCCAGTCCTCCAACTGCAGCAGGTTTACACAGTTTGTTCCACATTGCCCAATGCATTTGCTTATGTTGTCCCTCCTAAAGGAATTTTTTGAAATTTTTTTCTAATAATTTTTTAGTGCTTTTCTTAATCCTAACCATTTGGAGAGTATAGAAAGGTGGATAAAATGCTTCTGAGAAAAGTAACTCTTCCCCCATAATATAAAAAAAGTGTTGGTCCAGCAGTTGATGTAAGAAGTAACCTTGTTGACTACTTCATCATACTGTGTTTTCTTCTATCTTCCTTTCATCATTTGGATCCCTAAATACTTTAGAGGTAAATCTGTAGAAGAGAAACCAGTGAAATTCTTAAGCTTCTTTCCATTTAAAATGTGGCATTTATCCTTGTTTAGTTCCAGTCCAGCCACCTCCTTCAGATGCTCCAGAATTTGCATGGTCTTCTTAACAGCTTGCTTACTGCCATTAGTAAAAACAATCACAGCATCAGCCTAAGCAAGTTGGCTTACTACTGGGGTAGAGCTGTGATGAAAATAAAGGTAAGGATAAGTTAAATGAGCATTGTTTAAAACACTGGATAAATAATCAAAAGCGAGAATAAAAATAGTGGGGGACAAAGGGTCCCCTTGTTTGATGCCTCTGCCAACTGGAAAGAAGACATGTCTTGTTCCATATATGAGAACACTGTAATTAGTGTTTGAGATCCATCTCCTAATCAGATTGCAAAATTGAGAGCCGAAACCTCTAGCTGCAAGCACCTTGTCAATAAATTCCAACTAATGGAGTCATAAGCCTTCTTTAGATCAAGCTTGAGAATTAGATTTTGCCCTCTACAAGGTTTTCCTAGGTCAAGGAGCATTTCCTGAGCAAGCAAAATGTTGTCTGAAATAATTCTCCCTGATCCCAGATATTTATGCTTACCTTATTTTTCCTTTTAATTATATCTCTTTCTTTATAACGACGCCAAAAACTTGATGCCGATGCAAATGAAAATTTAATTGATATTATTATAAAATGGGATTTTACGCAAGTATACGTATCGTTATCAAGTAATATAGGGCTTTCTGATTAAGCCCCGAATATCGATCCCACGGAGATCGTGGTTAATCACATTGGCTTTCAAGAGAAGTTCTAGTCTATAATAACACACCCTTGCATGGAAAGCCGATAAAGGTTTGGTTTTAATTAAATCCTAAAATTATTATTGCAATACTACTTATAAAATAAAACACTTAGTGAAAATCAGAAAAGTGGAGTTTAATATATTAAAAGTACTCTTCCTCATGCAATGAAATTAGTGACATGTATAAAAGTAAAACAAGTAGCGAGAGAGATTGTGGCAAGTAGGAGAAATTATATTTTTTTACCCTTACTTGGTTCTATAAGGAACATAGGATAATTTGATTATTTGAAATTTTGTAGATGGGTTAGGCAGAGAAGATACTAGCTCTCACTCTAGAGTTCCCTCTTCTCCCTCCACATCGGGGCTAACATCTCATAACAAAACTTTTCACATCAAACCAAATTAGGTGCTTCAGTCTGTCACCTAAAGCCATCTAATTCTACACCTCTTGAACATGCATATCTCCCTATTTATTTGCACTCAATTATATGGACTACATTCTCACCCATATAATCTCATGTGATTCTTACAAATAGTTGACTGAGACAATACCGCATTGGTTCTTACATGTCCTCACAACAAATTTTAACATGCAAGTTGATCATGTTTACAAGTAAATGAAGAACAAAGTAAAATCATCATAATATATTCTCACTCTACTCAATTCTATATCCTACACATGCATACTAATTCATTGTAAGAAGAATGAGTAAAGAAAACTACTCACTACAAATGGAGAAACAACAAGAACTTTTCATTGAACAAGTCTTTGAAACCACACAAACAAAGTACTAAATTCAAATCAAAATACAATGAAAATATTTATTATTGATGGAAATCAAACTCTCCTTGTATATTAAAAGCAATCTCCTTACAATCCTCTCCAATAAAAAAGTGAAAAGAAAAGAAGAAATTCTCACACTCTCTCTTTCTCTCTCACCTTGTCGCCCTACTCGGGGCTCACGCCCAAGTCTTCTTCTTCTTGACCTTCTTCTCCTCTTCTAATAGTTCCTCTCCCTTCTCTAAATCTTCTTCTTTAAGAGTTTGCAAGCCTTAATTATAATTTTCCAAGAGATGCTTAAGTGTCTCTTCAAAAAGAGTCCACATTCAATGAATCATCCAAAGGGTGCCTTAAGTACCTTTTCACTCCAAGAGACACATCCCTTCAATAATAACTCCATCTAACCAACCCAAACTCTTCTAGAAAGTTTATTTTATCATTCCCAATGAATTCCCCATGAAATAAGCTTCGTGATGCTTTGAAAATTGTTCAAATACGATGTTTCTACAAAATGTTATGCCAAAAACCGTTACCAACCGTCACTGTCGGCTATGCACTAACTGTTTGGCGTAGAGGTGCCACTGCCTGGAGGCTAAGCACCAATTTTGGCGCTTAGGTGCCATCTTGTGCGCAGCTCCATCATTTTGCTTCGTTTGACTCCGTTTTAGCTTTGTTTCGCCCCGTTTCAGTTGCGTTGTGTTTCTAACGGATAGCCCTAGAAAATAGACATAAAAATAAAGTGTAATTTCATTCAAAAATATGTGAAAAATGTAAAACATTTTAAGCATATAAAGTCTTATCAAAATGTTTCAGGTCATAATTTTCTTCCTTGCTCGTTTTGGCTCCAAATTACACTGTTTTACTTCATTTTTGTTCCTTTTGCTCCAATCACTCTAAATTCTTCAATTTGATGTACCTACAACCAAAAACACAAGAAAATATACCTTTAAAGTGCAATATTATTATAAAATATGGCATAAAAATTAGTACATTTTTAGGTTGATCAAAATCCCTCAAACTTAAACATTACATGTCCTCAAGTAATACTACACTTTTAAAATATTTTTTATAAATTAGAGTTAATGGGTCACCCTTTAGAATTGTTAAAATTTTGTTCTAAAAATGTGATAGTTCAACTTAGAAGACCTTCTAGTGAATTGTACTAGCCTGTGGTCTAAAATATTTATCATCAAACTTGAGAATTTGTTTTCTTATCTAATTCAGAAAAATATGCAGATTTTTCATACTTCAGATTTTATGAACTTTACTTTCTTGACTTAAGAACTCTCTTAAAAATAATTTAACAAATATATGAATAAAAAGCAAGCTGAGGATTGTTCTAAATTCTTTACTATAGAAAGACTTAAGTGAAACCAATTTTAGATTAGGACCTCTCCTCAAGCTTCTCCTAACATTTTTTTTTCTTTTCTTTTTTTATAAGGATCTTTTTGATCAATTTTTTCTGCTCTTTTTTTTATGTGAGGATTACTATATCTGGAGAAGTCTTTAAATGATTTTGAATTCCACTATCCTCCTTTAAAGTTAAAACTTATTACTTTCCTTTACTTAAAAAGATATGCATATATATTTTTTAAAATACTTTCTGAAAAGACCTTAAATGTTTGAAAATAAAAATTCTAATAATCCTTAATTTTCTAAAAATACATTTCTTCCTACTAAAGATAGTTATTTATTTTCCCATGTTCTCCACTAAATTTCTTTAACTCTAGGTTCACCCTTTCACTAAAAATATCAACTATGTTTTTTTTACTCCATTTCTATACTTAAAATTCTAACATTCTTAAGATGACTCCACATAACAATAATCATTAGAAATAAAATACAAATTTATTTGTAGTATTTTTGAAAATAAGTAAGGTTTAAATTTGAAACATTTTTCTTTCCCCCAAAAATTTAAGCTCAAACATGTGTCATATTGAAGTACAAAAATATGTGGCAGGGAAAGAACACTTTTACAATTTACTACATATCCTACAAAAAATATCAACAAATAACACATGGTAGAAATTATCAGTAAAAAGTAAATCTAACCTAAACATGCTTGACATAACACTATAAAGGAATTTTAAATTATAGAATAGGTACAAACTGAAGATTAAATAGGAACACATTTTAAACTTTTTAAAGGAATAGCTAGATACTAACAAGTTTAAAATATTAAGATAAGTTCTGTTGTCTCTAATGACTCATTCAACTTCACTCACAAACATAGACACACAAACTCCAATACATAGACTCAAAGATTTCATAAACAAATAATAACTGAGGTTAATTTGATCTCCTTTCTACTCAAATTTCCCCTCCTTACTTTCAATTTCTAACAGAAGAAACTACACTAATAACATGGGTGTATTATAAGATTTTTTATATGGTTATCTCCCTCAGACTAGAATTCCCCTATTATAAAAACTCATTTGTTTCCAATTTCAGGTTTACTCTAAGTCTAAGGTATACACAATTTGGTAAATAAAAGTAGTGCAGTTCATTCAGATGTTTTTCACTAAGTAAGTTCATGACCTTACTTAGTAAATACAAAGTCAGATAAAGGAAGTAATAGAGTTGACATGGAGTGGTCCAATTCTAAACTCTACATGCTTCAAGGAAATGCTCAGCTCCGAAAACTAAGTCGTAACAGACTCGTTAGTCTGCTACTACCAGAAGTCATAAACAAATTTAGTCAAGACCAAGGCATAACCGCACAACATTAACCCAAACTATTCTTACACATTAAACACCAATTAAACATCAATCAATCTGATCAATCCACGTAAACACAATACAACACTAACAATCATAACTCTCAAGCACACTAAATCAAGCCACACTATAACTATGGGTTGTCTCCCATAAAGCAATAAGTTTAGGTTTGCCAGCTCGACAAATGATTCCTCCTGGATCAAAATTCCATTTGAGTAATCCTTGATTAATCGCCCAATCTTTTTTAGATCCGGGGATTCCTACAACATCCTCAAATTGTAATTTTTCTTTCAGCTCTTCCTTTTCGGATTGATTCATATCATTGTTCCACATATTTATTTCTAGATCCAATAATCTTCTAATGATTTTCTCGATTTTCATATTAATATCTTCCTTCAAACTTATAAGAAATGGATCTCTATAAGATACTTTAAGATCTCCCAAGTTATGAATCGGATTCTCTCTAGATAATTCAGATTCTGGATCAAATTCTTCTAGGATATTCTTCCGTCTAATATTATTTTCTAATGGTCTTTCAAAATCCTTATCCTCTTTTCTCAACTCAAAGTTCTTTTGAAATATATCCTTAAAATATCTTCCAAGTCTTAATTCGATAACTTTATCATGTTCATCATTCAATTTAAGTCCTTGTGATTGAGTGAAATCTAAAGATATAAAGACTAGTGGAGATGAATTCCCTAAATAGGTAGGCTTTAAAATTGTATGGGGTGCATTCATCTTAAGTTCATGAGATTTTTCAATAGATGGAATTACAAGTTTACTATTTTCAGTAACATCCATCATTGTACACCTCTCCTGAACATACATACATTCTTCTTTAAATAAAATTTTCAACTCGTCATGAAAGTCAATTTCGATCTCATCTGAACTTACTCTCAAAAATCTTTTGGAAATGGTCTTTACTTAGATAATCAATTTCATCCATCCAAAATAATCATCATATTTTCTCTCAGTTGGATGTTTCATAGTCTTTAATACATCAAAAGTTACTTCCTGATCATTAATATTCATAGTCAACTTTTCTTCTTGCATATCTATCATAGCTTATCCAGTAACAAGGAAAGGTCTCCCCAAAATAATTGGATTATCTTTATCTTCCTCCATATCTAATACAACGAAGTCAAAAGGAAAGATAAAATTATCAACTTTTACAAGCACATCTTCTATAACCCCTTTTGGGTAAATGATAGATCGATCAGTTAACTGAAAGGTTACAGTAGTGGGAGAAATATTGGCTAAACATAACCTTTTAAATATAGATAGAGGCATCACATTAATGCTCACTCCTAAATCACATAAAGCTTTTCCACATAATTTTTCTCATATTACTCAAGGAAATGTAAAGCTACAAGGATCTTTAAGTTTCTCAGGAAGCTTTTTCTGAAGTATAGCTCTACACTCCTCACTTAGTGCAACTGTCTCGAAATCCCCAAGTTTCCTTTTCTTGTTTAATATCTCCTTCATAAACTTTTTATAATTTGGCATCTATTCCAAAGCTTCAGCGAAAGGAATATTTATCGTTAACTTCTTAATTACTTTCATGAATTTTAAAAATTGTTTATCCAACTCATGTTGTTTAAGTCTTTGAGAAAATAGAGGTGATGCTCTTTCTAAATTGATTTTAGTTGGAGAAATTAATTTTTTCAGATCCTTAGAAACAAGTTATTCGGGTCTTTTAGTTTTCTTTGTTTCTCTCACAATTTCTTTCTCTTTATAACCCCATCTTCTATCTCTCTTCCACTTCTTAATCGGACAGCTTCTACATGTTCCTTAGTGTTCTCTTTAGGGTTGATCTCAATGTTGCTAAGAAGTGTTCCTTAGGGTATACTGCTAAGTGAATTAGCAATTTGTCGCAGTTATATTGATTCCCCTTCATACTGACAAAATGAGATAATATTGTTTCTAAATTTAGTAGTCCTTGAAGGTGGAAAATACTTAGCTAGGAATTTTTGAGTTAACTCCTCCCAATTTTTAATAGAGCCAGGTGTTAATGAGTATAACCGCATTTTAGTCTTATCCCTTAGTGAGAAAGGAAAAAAGACTTAGTCTAACAGCATCGTCTGACATACCGTTATAACGAAATTTAGCACAAAGTTCTACAAAAATTGATAAGTGTAAATAGGGATCCTCCAAAGGGGTTCCCCCAAACTGATTGTTCAACACCAGTTGGATAATATCTAGATTTACTTCAAATGAGTCAGCTTCTACGATAGAGTTTTGTATGCTTGAGTGAATTTCACCTATCATAGGATTTATATAATCCCTCAATAGTTTATGATGATTTTCCAAGTTATTATTTTGAAAGTTTTTCATTTCCATTTCAAGTTTTTCAAGTTTTTTTTGTTTTTTGATTTTTTTTCATTTTTTCTAACTCGGGATCATAAGGCACAAGTCCTGCAGATCCTTTAGTTCGCATACATAACACAACATACAATACATTAACAATTAAACAAAAAATATTTTCAACACAAGAAAACATTTTCACAAACACCTTGTTTTTCACACAAACAAATTATTCAAAACATTTTTTCATACAAAAAATACTTTTTCACACAAAATAGCTTTTACGACACTACAATTTTCTAAGTCTAAGACTAACTATTCAACCAAAATCCTCCTAAAAATCAAGATCAACTATTGCGATCCCCGGCTAACGGTGCCATAAACTTGATCTCAGATATTTATGCTTACGTTTTTTTTTTAATTATATATCTTTCTTTACAACGACGCCAAAAACTTGATGCCGATACAAATGAGAGTTTAATGATATTATTATAAAATAGGATTTTATGCAAGTATACGTATCATTATCAAGTAATATAGGGCTTTCTGATTAAGCTCCGAATATTGATCCCATGGAGATCGAGGTTAATCACACTGGCTTTCAAGAAAAGTTCTAGTTTATAATAACACGCCCTAGCATGGAAAGCCGATAAAGGTTGGGTTTTAATTAAATCCTAAAATTATTACTATAATAATACTTCTAAACTAAAATACTTAGTGAAAATTAGAAAAGTAGAGTTTAATATATTAAAAGTACTCTTCCTCATGCAATGAAATTAGTGACATGTGTAAAAGTAAAACAAGTAGTGAGAGAGGTTATAACAAATAGGAGCAATTATATTCTTTACCCTTACTTAGTTCTATAAAGAACATAGGATAATTTGATGATTTTAAATTTTGTAGATGGGTTAGGTAGGGAAGATACTAGCTCTCACCTAGAGTTCCCTCTTCTCCCTCCACCTGGGGGCTAACATCTCATAACAAAACTTTTCACATCAAACTAAATTAGGGGCTTTAGTCTGTCACCCTAAAATCTTCTAATTCTACACCTCTTAAACATGCATATCTCCCTATTTATTTGTACTCAATTATACGAACTACATCTTACCCATATAATCTCATGTGATTCTTACCAATAGTTGACTGAGACAATACCGCATTGGTTCTTACATGTCCTCACAATAGATTTTAACATGCAAGTTGATCAAGTTTACATGTAAATAAAGAACAAAGTAAAATCATCATAATATATTATCACTCTACTAAATTCTATATCCTACACATGCATACTAATTCATTGTAAGAGGAAAGAGTAAATAAAACTACTCACTACACATGGAGAAACAACAAGAACTTTTCATTGAAAAAGTCTTTGAAACCTCACAAACAAAGTACTATATTCAAATCAAAATACAATGAAAATACTTATCTTGGATGGAAATCAAACTCTCCTTGTATAGCAAAAGCAATCTCCTTACAATCCTCTCCAAGAACAAAGTGAAAAGAAAAGAAGAAATTCTCACACTCTCTCACCTTATTGCTCCACTTGGGCTCATGCCCAAGTCTTCTTCTTCTCGGCCTTATTCTCCTCTTCTAATAGTTCCTCTCCCTTCTCTAAATCTTCTTTTTTGAGAGTTTGCAAGCCTTAATTATAATTTTCTAAGAGATGCTTAAGTGCCTCTTCAAAAAGAGTCCACATTCAATGAACCAACCAAAGGGTGCCTTAAGTGCCTTTTCACTACAAGAGACACATACCTTCCATAATAACTCCTTCTAACCGACCCAAACTCTCCTAAAATGTTTATGTTATCATTTCCAATGAATTCCTCATGAAATAAGCTTCGAAACGCTTTGAAAATCATCTGAATCCGACGTTTCTACAAGAAGTTATGCCAAAAACCGTCACCAACCGTGACAAGCGGCTATGCGTCGACTGTTTGGCGCATATGTGCCACTGCCTGGCGGCTAAGTGCCAATTTTGGTGCTTAGGCGCCATTCTATGTGCAGCTCCAACATTTTGCTTTGTTTGGCTGCGTTTTAGCTCTGTTTCGCCCCGTTTTAGCTCTGTTTCGCCCCGTTTCAGTTGAGTTGTTTTCACAAGGAATAACCCTACAAAATAGACATAAAAACAAAGTGTACTTTCATTCAAAAAAATGTGAAAAATGTAAAACATATTAAGCATAGAAAGACTTATCAAAATGTATCAGGTCATAATTTTCTTCCTTGCTCGTTTTGGCTCCAAATTACACCGTTATTACTTCATTTTTGTTCCTTTTGCTCCAATCACACCAAATTCTTCAATTTAATATACCTATAACCAAAAACACAAGAAAACATACCTTTAAAGTGCAATTGAGCAGTAAAGTAAAGTAAACAGCGATTAAAATTCAGTGCAAGTATAAAAATGAATTTCTCCTTTTCAACTAATCCAAGATTTTTAGAATAGTTATCTTTTGTGGGGAATTTAGATTATGGTATTGTGTCAAATAGAAGCATTCCTATTATTTACCTTTTGGTCCAGGTGCAAAGATCATTGACTAATCTATAGATCGGTTCAGGATATTTTATTAGTAGAACGGGTTAATCTAGGTTCACACTATCAGTGAACCGTTCCCTTTCTATAAACCAAATTATTAGAATTTAGTCTGTCACTCTAAAAACTAATTAATTTTACTCCCAATAAATAATATCTTCCAATTTATTTGCACTTTATCTTGAATAACCTGCATAAAGCCTTCGACTACACAAGGATTCATGTGATATCTACTAATTAAGAATTTATCTTCGGATAGGTCTCAAAATTCTTCAACAGGTTTTAACAATTTAAATGACCAATTTAATAAGTAAACTAAGATCAGGTATTAATATCATCACAATGTTTTAAATATTTTAAATTTAATTCCCCTACAAAATTTAATTAATTTATTATCTTTTCATAGTTGAAAGGAGAAAGATAACTAACTACTCAGAACACATTGAAATCACACAACAAAACATATTTATAAAACTTTCAACCAAGGTACAAATACTTATCTGAAGTGTTCCTTCAAGTGACCCGCTAATTTCTACTGACTCCAAAGTAATGATGAAAGACTCCAACAGCAACAACACGTAATAAATACTCAAAATAAACTCATTAGATACAAAGTAAAGTGGCACCCTAAGTGTGGAAGAGACTAAGTAAAACTAGAGGGGGGAGAGAAGGTGCCAAGGTGCTATGGGGTGCGATTTTTTCTGTAGAATGGGCTCCTATTTATAGAGCTCTGAATTTGACCAGGGGTTGCTTAAGGCACCTCTTCAAAATTCATCCAAATTTAATGCATCTTCTAGAAGGTAATTGTCGCGCCTAGGCGCCGGGATCTGACGCCTAGGCGCCGGACTCCGTGACTAGGTTTTCGCACCTCTTCACTTTGGATCGCACCTCTTCGCTATTAAAACTGTTTCCTTGTGTCCAACTGCATTATATCACATGCCCTATATATTAGTAGTAACTTCCAGTCTTCTAGAAGCTCCAATAACTGCTTAACTCCATTAAAATAACTCCTCAAAATCATCAAAAAATCTTAACAGCGTCTGTATCGAGCTGGTGCTTAGGCGCTAAATTTTGGAGCCTAAGCGCCAGGCAAATAATTCCAATATTTTGCTCCATAAGCTTCATTGTGCTCCTTTTTGCTCATTTTTCCTTTTTTTTCTTTTTTGCACTCTTTTTTAATCATCTACATCCAAAAACATGAAAATACATTTCATTAAACCATAATATCCTTAAGAATTGAATCATAAATAAGGCATAAAAATTGGTATTTTTTAGGTAGATCAGGTGCCAGGACTTGAAACCCCCCTAACATTCCAGCACAATATATTAATCATGGTGTAAGGATTTCTCTGCCCTAGTTAGCCTAGGTAAGGATGCCTTTAATGAATCAGTGGGAACATCCACTCCTATGATTTTATCTTGAGATAAATGCATGAGTTCTAATACATCCTTTCTTCTTCTTCTGTGCCTTTGTACTAACCATTCCTCCTCCAACGTGTGAGCCATATCTCTCAATTTTTCCCCCAATGGATCATCAGTTGTCTGCTCAGGTTCAATAGGAGATTCAGGGGTTATGAAGGTCCCACCCACCTCAGAACTAGGATCTTCCCTTTCTGATAAATGTTTTGCACAAGGAGGTTCCACCACATTAGGAGCACGGGGGTTAACCCCTTCTCCAATTAGAACAGGTTCAGATATTTCTAGATTGTTAGTGAGCCCATTGTTGATGGGTAAGGGAGGATTAGCTTCATGCACCTCCTCCCCCTCCTATAGGATTAATATCCTCCATAGTGAACTCCAATGGAGGGTCAAGTCTCTCACCAGGGACCTGAGATGGTAGACCTGTGTTAGACTGATCCTTTTGGAATTTTTTAAAAGGTCGCGAGTTTGGGTGTAACCTGTAGCACTGCTCCAAAAAATGTCCAAACATTCTGCAATGTTTATAATAAAATGGTTGATGCCCCACAACCAAAGGCTGACAATACCCATTATTGGTTGTTCCAAGGAAAAGTGCCTCCATTGGTGGAAGGGTAATATCCCTTTCCACTAGAACCCTTGCTGTGGAAGGTTTAGTGACATTGGCTGAGGAAATATCCACCTTCATATATATATATATATATAATTTAAATATATATTAACCACATAGCTAAACAATTAATTTATACCTTAACTCTTTAAATAATAATTTATATTAATCAATTAATATTGTAATCAATCAATTGACAAGATAATTAAATTATTAAGACTTTTAATTAACAAATAATCTGATCTATTAAATAACATTTCAATTTGATGATAATTAATTCAATTAAATAATTAATAAATTAATAAATTAATTAAATTTTCTATTAAATTTTTAATTATATCAATTAATTAAATAAAACTTAGAGTTAACTAATTCATAAATAACATAACTGATTAATCAATAAATAAATAAATAGATTAATAATTTAATTAATAATAATTTATTTAACTTAAAGCGATTAGTTTTAAATTCATCTTAAATATTAAGGTTTTTAAAGAAAGAAAAGAAATATGTTTATAATATATTAATTTATACATACATTCATGTGTGTGTGTGTGTGTGTGTGTGTGTGTGATAAATATACATGTATATAGTTTAAACAGATGCGCATGCGTGCCCTGACCCCCCCCCCCCCATATATATATTCTCTAAAAGAAAATCATATTTGAGAGAGGCCTAAATATCGATTTCCCATGTGCAACTTTAGGCCCCATGATGAGGGCCCACGCCATGTGCCTAAATATTCGATACCCCCGTGGACAGAGGCCAAAATATCGATTTCTCATGCACAACTTTAGGCCCCATGATGGAGCCCGCGCTAAGTGCCTAAATATTCGACCCCCCACGCACCACAGGGGGATGAACCCTCACCAGAGGGGACTTACAGTGACCCCGCCATCAACTGGACAAGGAATGAGGGGCACACACACACACACACACACACACACACACACACACACACACACACACACACACACACACACACACACACACACACACACACACACATATATATATATATAGGTGGTATACTGACAACAGAGCTGCCTGCCATCTTGCCAATCAAGGGCGTAGCTGCCTGCCAACTTGCCATGCAAGCGCGCGTGCACACACACACACAACTATATATATATATATATATATATATATATATATATATATATATATATATATATATATATATAATCTTGAATATAATTATATATATGTTATGTATATACATATTTTAATATCCATAGATGCGTATAATATAACACATGTATTAACATTATATATGTATAACTATATATATGTCGTAATGACTTGTATATTTACTTGAATATGTATGTTTGTATATGTAAGTTATCATATACACTTAATATATGTATATTATATATCATATATATGTGAATATCAACACATATGTTAAATATGTATAAGTTACACATCTAAGTGACTTAAGAAAAGCCCTATGAATCCCTCATTTAACAATCTAAATAGGTGTGTATTTACTATTCATCAATACGATACAATGTGATTGTACTTGTATTTGTAAACACATGAAACTGGCGAAATCTGTGATGTAATGGTAAACTGCATGAGTTACATGTGAATGAGTATTTATTTATTTTTCCTTGCATGTGGGAGTGCCTGCATGTTTATTTAGTGTTTTTCTGGGAATAGATAAAATAATAAGAAAAGTTCAAATTGATGAATAAAAGATATATGAAACGAATAAAATTCCTCTGTGCTGAGTGAGATTAAAGGAGGTTTGGTAATCTTTTAAATATTTAAAAGATTTACATATTTTTATAACATAATTTAAAAGTGCTAAAAAATTTTAAAAAAAGTTTCTTTTATTTTCTTATTTCAAAAAAAAAAAGTCATTTAAGATTCAAAAACCCATGAAAGGATTTTCTACTACAATAAAGTACTCTAAAATTTATAAGTTTTTTCAAATTAATAAGATCATCAAAATTATTTTTTTAAAATGAAACTTTTAAAGGAAACTTAAAATGAAAATATCTTTAAAGCTTTAAATCAAACTTTTATACTAAATGGGCTCTAATCTCTTAAAATTTTAGATAAGTTAAAGGGGAAAGAATTTCAATCTTCTTCAGAATTCTTTTTTTAAGATCTTCTAAAAAATTATTTTAAAAAACTCTTTTCAAATTAACAATTCTATTTTCAAAATTTAAGACTTCGTTTTGATGGACTTCTCATAGGAAGTTATTCTCTTAGGAAATCCTTCATTTAAAACTTAAAAAGAATTCATAAAATCCTCTTTTAAGAAACTTATTCTCTTAAAGAGTCTTATCCAAAGTTTTAAAAGGAATTATTTTTAAAGAACTTCTTCTTTTAAATGTTATTTTTATAAAAAATTAAGAGATCAATCAAAACTAATTAAATCTTTTAAAGCAACTCATCTTTTATTTAAAAATCAAGTTCCTTTCCAAAGATATTTTTCTCAAAAAACCCTTCAGCTTTAGGAATCTAAAATATATTATAAAACTGTCACGCTCCTTTCACTTGCTTAGCTTAGGCAAGACTTATATATTCACTTCGGCTAAGTGACTATATGAATAAATATGTTTATCCCCAGAAATGTAAGATTTCATATACTTTTGAATGTTAAAATCATTTTTAGAAAAATCTACATATTTTTGTATGAAAAAGAATATTTTTTTAATACTTTAATGGGAATAAAAGTAAGTCTTTATTATGAGAGTTTAAATTAAGAAGCTTAGCTTCATTTGTTCAGAGCATATCTCTCTATCAAAATTAGAACTTTGTGAGAGAGAACAACTGAAAATTGAAATCTAGGATGGAAAAATAATATCTGATTGATAATTTGACCAGAAATTCACTTAGAACAGAAAAAATAAATAAACAACACAGAAAACCTTGATTTGTCACCATGTCTGACAATTTCAAGAAGAAAATAAATTACTATAATTATCAAACCCCAAAAACAATTAAAATTGACGAACTCTAATATTTATAAACCACATCTTGGGATAGTTCCAAACTATGTGCCTAAGGTAGCGAATGTATAAAAAACCTAGGGCCATACACATTCCATAAATTAGTCTAGTCTAGAAGCCCTATGTTAATTCTAATTTCCCCCATAGAATTAGAAGGACTAGGACCTACAAAATAAATTGATCTACCACAAAAGATTATTAGTGTCCTAGAATAAAGTAGCCCATGCTTTTGATGAAGATACTCACAAAGACTTTTGTAGCGGGAAGGCTTACCTTAAGTTATTGTTATAGTGATAAAGGAGAACTTCAGTTATTCAAATGGTTAATAGTCTAAGGCTACCAATCTAACCGGAATGATGGAAAGTCTTGGGCATCTTGATCGGGCGTGTTATTCCTAAATTTAGTTTAGGTCACCTATAGTTTTCTTTTTAGAAAAATTTAGGTTAGGGCTTCACCTTCATCTAAAAATTATACCCTTTTCCTACACTTTAGATTAGGATATCTCTCAAATCAATTCACCCTAATTAGACTAAAACTTACTTGACTTAATACAAACTCAAATCAACCTTGTCAATTTCAATCCAACTTAATTAAATCTCAAATCAATTTCAAACTCAACCTGATTTCAACCTAATATAATTTAGTTCCAATCCAAACTCAACTTCAAATTAATTCAGACCTATGACCAAATACAATCCAATCTTACTCAAATCCAAATAATTTCACAATTGTGATTCATTGATTTAAGCTCTATATCACCTCAATTCCCAATTATTGGGCTCAACCCTAAGGATAAACTATTTTGAAATTCAAGTGAAGTCAACATATTGACATGCCTAAAATATATACGCTTTTTGCTATATAATTTTACTTGATATTACACTTTAAAGAAAGGTATTATATATATATTTTTTTATTTAAGTTACAAGAAATGGTTATTGGAGAAAAAGAAGCAAAAACGGTGCAATTTAGAGCAAAAACGAGCAAGAAAGCAAATTTTGGCCTAACACCTTTCGATAAGTCTTTCTATGCTTAATCTCTTTTACACTTCTTGTATATTTTTTAATGAGATTGCACTTTAAAGGAAGCGTGTTTTTATGATTATTTTGTAGGGCTATCTGTTAGGAACGCAACGCAACTAAAATGGGGCGAATCGGAGCTAAAATGGAGCCAAACGGAGCAAAATGTTGGAGTTGTGCAGAATAGGGCACTGGCGGCTCCCTATCGAGTGTGGGCAGCGCCAGGAACCAGCGACCACAATTTTTGGGCGCTGGCAGTGCCCAAGTACGACGTCGGTGGCGCCAGGAGCGGTTATTGGCCAAATACATTGAATCTAGACGCTTTTTGGAAGGTTTCTTGATGCACCTCTTGGGAAATTCGTCCCTGCACTATTTTAAACCGAATTTGAAGCCAAAAAGAGGGAAGTAGAAGTTAGAAAAATGTAGAGAATGATTAGAGATCTTACAATTGGAGTAGAAATGTAGATTTCTACCTTTTTTGGAGAGATTGGAGAGGGAATTTTGAGAGAATATGTAAGTGAATGTTCTAGCATTGCATGGATCGATGGGAGACTTTGTGTGAGAGATTTTCATCTTTCTTTCAAGGGAAAAAGCTAAGTATTGTGTTCTTCATCATCTTCTGGTTTTGTAAACACTTATTTGTTGGATTTACTTTGAAATGAAGTTTTCCGTTGTATTTTCTTCGTGCTTTGCGATGTCTTTCTCTTACTCATTCTTCTTCTTTGGAAATAGTGGCATAAGAAGATTTTGTCATTGTTTTCATTCTACTTTTCTTTTGCAATGAGTAGGATTCATGATTAGGATATTGGGATGCTTGCTAAAAGATGTTTTAATTATAAATGTGATGGTTTTTACTTGCACTTCATTTACATTACAATAAAGGCTTTTTGTAGTGTTAAAATTTGTTGTAATTGCATTGACCCGAAAGGGGAGGTGTAATTCTCAACAAAGTGGAACCACATTCAATGTCCGTGAATGAATTGCGTAGTTCATGGGGATTGAGTGCCAATAAATAGGGAAATGTATTTTGATGGGCTTCAAATTGGAGGTTTCAGGGTGACAGACTGAGATCCACAATTTGGTCCTAAGATTGGTAACTAATCATGTGAAGGGTGAGTGGGAGCTCCGTAGTGAGAGTCGGTATCCTCCTAGTCTAGCCTTAGATTTAGTGATTGAACTTAGGATATGTCAATATTCTTTACATGCTTGGAAGAGGATGTACTCTTTTGAGGGTAAAGAAACATTTATGCTCATATTTGGCACATACAATATTTAATGTATCTCATTCCTAAACTTTATCCAATTCATTACATAAGATTAGTAGATTTTATTATCTCAAAATTCACCAAACCAATTTCCCCAAAAAGGTTATCTTTAGAAGCAATATTTTCCTTTAGTAGTATTTATTAGTTATTTTAAAATTAATATTTACCTTTAGGAGTAGTTGTTAAAGAAAAACCACTTATATCGACCTTTCAAACTAAAGTCTGACAGTAGTAGACTAGAATTTGACTAAGGACCCTTTTACCTCGCTTCCCTGTGGGATTGATAAATGAGACTTCATTAGAGCCCTGTATTACTTAATACGATACGTATACTTGCGTTTAAAATTGTGACTTTACAAAATCATTATAAATATATAAATCTGGGGTCATAAATTCTTGCATATAAATAAGTCGCATCAAGTTTTTGGCGCCGTTGCTGGGGAAGCTTTGGTAAGAACTTTAGGAGAATTTTAGTTAAACATGTAAGACTTAGATTTGGAATTTATAGTATTATATAGTGTGTTTAATTATTGCGTGTTTATTTTCAAGAAAAAAAAAATCCAAAATGCCAAAAATATTTTTGATATCTGTCCTATTAGTTAAGTCTTTAAATTTGTATGCATAGTTCAGGAGCTGGAGATCTTGAATCTTACGACTCGGATTTAGAGAGAACTTTTAGGAGGATGATGAATTAGAAAAGACTCCATGAATTTAATGTAGAAATGGCGGATCGACAATATAATGAATATTCATATTTGGATTATAATTCTAGTAATTTTGAAAGAGTAAACCCTAAGAGAGTAATGAATTTTCAAGATGATATGCTTACTTTATTAAGTTCTCAGGTTGGTGATATTGAGAGGAAATTAGATCAATATATAAAGAGTTTGACTAAGGACCTTTTTACCTCGCTTCCCTGTGGGATCGATAAACGGGACTTCATTAGAGCCCTGTATTACTTGATATGATACGTATACTTGCGTTTAAAATTGTGACTTTACAGAATCATTATAAATATATAAATCTTGGGTCATAAATTCTTGCATATAAATAAGTCGCATTAAGTTTTTGGCGCCGTTGATGGGGAAGCTTCGGTAAGAACTTTAGGAGAATTTTAGTTAAACCTGTATGACTTAGATTTGGAATTTATAGTATTATATAGTGTGTTTAATTATTGCATGTTTATTTTCAAGAAAAAAAAAATCCAAAATGCCAAAAATATTTTTGATATCTGTCCTATTAGTTAAGTCTTTAAATTTGTATGCATAGTTCAGGAGCTGGAGATCTTGAATCTTATGACTCGGATTTAGAGAGAACTTTTAGGAGGATGATGAATTAGAAAAGACTCCAAGAATTTAATGTAGAAATGGCGGATCGACAATATAATGAATATTCAGATTTGGATTATAATTCTAGTAATTTTGAAAGAGTAAACCCTAAGAGAGTAATGAATTTTCAAGATGATATGCTTACTTTATTAAGTTCTCAGGTTGGTGATATTGAGAGGAAATTAGATCAACATATAAAGAGTTATCCTCAAGGTCCCCAAGTTATAAAGAAAAATTCATTTGGACAATTGATTGAGCCTAACTATTTTGAAACTGGCCCTGAGATGTACAATCCTTATTCTGATTATTGCAATCTAGGTTGGAAAGATTATTCAAACTTTAACTGGAATACTAATTTTGGAGGAGAAAACCAATTTTGGGAAGATAATCAATTTAATCAAATATGTGATTGGAATAATCAGGAAAATTTTAGCGAAGGAATTTCTTTCCCTTATAAATTTCACTCTAACCCACAAGATGAGGAAAAGGAATTACTATTAGAAAATGATGTGATTCAATTGGCATGTGAGCAAGAAAGTCAAGGGGCGGCTATGAAGAATATAGAAAACTAGTTGGGGCAGATTATGAATGCAATTAACAGTTACCCCCAAGAGATTTTACCTAGTGACCCTGAGATAAACCCTAAGAAGATGAATGATGAGCAATTTAAAGTTATTGAATTTGAGGATATGATTCAAATAAATAATAAGTTGAGAAAAGAAGAAAAGGAGATTGAAAGACCAATGGAAGAAATTCCAAAGGAATTAGATAGATATATAGAAAGACCACCTCAACTCTTTACTCAATACCAAGGGCAAGAATTGGAAGATAACTTGAATCATAGGAGTAACGTAGAAGAATTTGATCCAGAATCTGAATTATCTAGAGAGAATCCGATCCAAAATTTGGGAGATATTGAATTATCATATATATATATATATATCCATTTATTATAAATTTGAAGGATGATATTAATATGCGGATTGAGAAAATCAATAGAAGAATATTGGATCTAGAAAGAAATATGAGGAACAATGGTATGAATCAATCTGAAAAATAAGAGCTAAATGAAAAATTAAAATTTGAGAATTCTGTAAGAATCCCTGGATCTAAAAAATATTGGGCGATTGATTGAGGATTACTTAATTGGAATTTTGATCCAGGAGAAATCATTTGTCTGGCCCACGATGTTAAAACCAAGCGCTTTATGGGAGGCAACCCATAGTTATCAGTGTGCTTTGATTTAGTGTGCTTGAGAATCATGATTGTTATTGTTGTATTGTTCTTGCTTTAGTGTGGATTGTTCAAGTTTGATTGTTGTTGATAGATGTTTGGATTGTTTGTGTTTTATTTGATCTTTGTGTGTCATGAGGGAGTTGATTCCTTAACTTCTTATTATGGTTAAACTTTTATGTTCTCTTGTAGTAGTTGGATTGACGAGTCCACTATGACTTAAGTCTTACCCGGATTTAAGTTTTACAAGAGACATCATGAATTTAAACTGTAACAGATCCATCTTAATTTTGTTACTTCATTTCTATGACTTTGATTTCATTTGGTAGTCGCGAACCTATTAGATGAATAACTTGTGGATGATCTTACACTACAATTTATAATTGTTAGAGGTGCTTAATTAAAGAGATTAGATGATGCCTGAGATTGGTGTCTAGGAGCCAATACATCAGGGATAATTTTATTTTTAGGATTATAATCTATAAAATCATTTGAAAGTACCTAATTTATTAGTGTAGTGATTCCGTTAGAAATTGGAGGTAATTTAGTGAGATGTGATAAGTTAAAGGAAGAATTGTCCTCATTTATCATGTGTGTTTATGTTTGTGTTACAACTTTATATAAAACTTGAAGAACATTTTTATATTCTCTTGTTAATACCTGCTATGCTAATTAAAATTTTATTTAGTGAACTTCATTCTGTCATGATTAATTTAGATTTACTTTCTACTGCATATTGTTTTATCCTAATGAATACTTGTAAATGGTTTTGATAGACATTTGTGGTAAATAGAATTTCTAAATTTTTTTCTTCCTGCTTATATTTTCTGTATTGAATGCTATATATGTTAAAAATTAAGTTTGGGGGTACGAAGAAAAATAAAATTTTAATGTGAAAATACTTCCTTTTAGTGTAATTTTATTACAAGCATGTTTTAGGTTAAATTTACTTTCTCCTACAGTCATTTTATCCTGATTATGCATGAATATGAATTTGATAGGATGTTGTAGTAGTAAGTAAATTCAACCTTTACTTTTTCTTCCTGTAATATTTTATGGAATTATTTGTAAAATATTTTAAAATTTAAGTTTAGGAGGAACAAAAATATTAACTCTTATTTGTTCTCAATTATTATATTTTAAAAAAATTGTTTGCATAACTTCTAGCAATTGAACCTCGTTTGAGATAACTAAAACTTTTTATTTCAATTGAATATTATGGAAGGATTGGATGAAAGTTTTTAGTAATATAGGTTAATTTTATAAGGGTAAGATATTTGGTATGAAAGAATTTGAGTATAGTTAACTATTTAAAGTAAAGAAAACTGTTTTTTGAAATATTAAGAGACTTAAAGTATTGTGTGTTAAGAAGAGATTGTGACTTTATGATGAATAATAAAGCTCATACCTAATTATAAAGTAAGGGTGTGTTTCAAGTTTGAACTTTAGAAAGAGGAGAGTGAAGTTCAAAATCATTACAGGCACTCCAGATATAGTAATCCTCATTAAAAAAAGAGAGAAAAAAAAGAGAGAAAAAGATAAATGTGTTTTTTTTTTTTTTAAAAAAGAAAGAAAATATTTATGAGGAGAAGCTTGAGGAGATGCCTAATCAAAAAATGGCTTCACTTGAGTCACGCTAAAGGAAGAACTTGATTTCATTTCTGAATTTATATTTAAAGTATTGGCCTACATTCTAATGAAGTTTGCATGAACTCTTTTTTCACATAATCTTTCAAGACATTCTTAATGTAATAAATTATAGTTTATCTTGAAATAAATATAAGACTAAAACCCTTAGACTTGATTGCTGAATATTCTTACACTTGTAGTGTTAACCCGAGTTACTGAATTTCTTTCTAAAAGTCTAACCAATATATTCTTTTAAATAAAAAATTTTAGTGTCTTACAGGTGAAAATTACATTGTCTTGAGTTATATTTTTATGTAGTAAAAGTGTTACTTAAGGACAAATAACAGTTAAGTTTGGGGGTATTTGACACGCCTAAAATATATACGATTTTTGCTATATAATTTTACTCATTTTTTATGATATTACACCTTAAAGGAAGTTATTTTGTATGTTTTTTATTTTTAGGTACAAGAAATGATGATTGGAGAAAATGAAGCAAAAATGGTGAAATTTGGAGCAAAAACTAGCAAGAAAGCAAATTTTGGCCTAACACCTTTCGATAAGTCTTTCTATGCTTAATCTTTTTTACACTTCTTGCATATTTTTGAATGAGATTACACTTTAAAGAAAGAGTGTTTTTATGCTTATTTTTTAGGGTTATCTGTTAGGAATGCAACGCAACTGAAACGGGGCGAATCGGAGCTAAAACGGAGCCAAACGGAGCAAAATGGTGGAGCTGTGCAGAATAGGGCACCGGCGGCGCCAGGAACCCGCGACCACGATTTTTGGGCGCCGGCAGCGCCCAAGTACGGCGCCGGCGATGCCAGGAGCTATTATTGGCCAAATACATTGAATCTGGACACTTTTTAGAAGGTTTCTTCATGCACCTCTTAGGAAATTCGTCTCTACACTATTTTAAACCGAATTTGAAGCCAAAAAGAGGGGAGTAGAAGTTAGAAAAATGTAGAGAATGATTAGAGATCTTACAATAGGAGTAGAAATGTAGATTTCTACCTTTTTTGGAGAGATTGAAGAGGGGATTTTGAGAGAATATGTAAGGAAATGTTCTAGCATTGCATGGATCAACGGGAGACTTTGTGTGGGAGATTTTCATCTTTCTTTCAAGGGAAAAAAGCTAAGTATTATGTTCTTCATCATCTTATGGTTTTGTAAACACTTATTTTGTGGATTTGCTTTGAAATGAAGTTTTCTGTTGTGTTTTCTTCGTGCTTTGCGATGCTTTTCTCTTACTCTTTCTTCTTCTTTGGAAATAGTGGCATAAGAAGATTATGTCATTGTTTTCATTCTTTTTTTTTGCAATGAGTAGGATTCATGATTAGGATATTGGGATGCTTGCTAAAAGATGTTTTAATTATAAATGTGATGGTTTTTACTTGTACTTCATTTACATTACAATAAAGGCCTGTTGTAGTTTTAAAATTTGTTGTAATTGCATTGACCCGAAAGGGGAGGTGTAATTCTCAACAAAGTGGAACCACATTCAATGTCAGTGAATGAATTATGTAGTTCATGGGAATTGAGTGCAAATAAATAGGGAAATGTATTTTGATGGGCTTCAAATTCGAGGTTTCAGGGTGACAGACTGAGATCCCCAATTTGGTCATAAGATTGGTAACTAAAGTCAAAGGTTAGCCTTCGGGTGAAGGGTGAGTGGGAGCTCTATAATGAGAGCCGGTATCCTCCCAGTCTAGCCTTAGATTTAGTGATTGAACTTAGGATATATCAATGTTCTTTACATGCTTAGAAGAGGATGTACTCTTTTGAGGGTAAAGAAACATTTATGCTCCTATTTGGCACATACAATATTTAATGTATCTCATTCCTAAACTTTATCAAATTCATTGCATAAGATTAGCAGAATTTATTATCTCAAAATTCACCAAACCAATTTTCCCTAAAAGAGTTATCTTTAGAAGCAATATTTTCCTTTATGAGTATTTATTAGTTATTTTAAAGTTAATATTTACCTTTAGGAGTAGTTGTTAAAGAAAACCCACTTATATCGACCTTCCAAACTAAAGTCTGATAGTAGTAGACTAGAATTTGACTAAGAACCTTTTATCTCGCTTCCCTGTGGGATCGATAAACGGGAGTCCATTACAGCCTTGTATTACTTGATACGATACGTATACTTGCGTTTAAAATTGTGACTTTACAAAATCATTATAAATATATAAATCTGGGTCATAAATTCTTGCATTTAAATAAGTCGCATCACCTATCCAATCTCATCTATTTCATTGAAGTCTTTAAATCCTATTATTTGATAAACATTTCATTAATGAATAGGAAATATGTATGGCATAACTTTAATCAAAGATTTTCTCAAGAGTAATTCTTGAGTAACTATGAGGGAGCCCCACATAGGGATAACCGATCCCATAATTAAAATAAACCAATTCCGCAGATCCATAAACCCCTAAAGATTTTCCTCATCAGAATGATTAGATCCATTTGAAAATAATATTTATATTTCTTGAGATAGTATATTATTCCTTGAATATAATATCTTATCATTTAGATAGAAGTGATTTGAGATCAATGTTAGCCCTCATCAATAAAAAAAATCACACCAGGCTATAACATGTCCATCATCCCCTTTCGAACCGTCTTCTTTTTCCTTATTAGCTAGAGTAGAGAGAACATTAGTTAATTCTCTCAAATCTGACCGCTTGGTGTCGATGAGCCCATGCTTCATGAACTCACTGGTCACCAAAGAGAGGTCGATCTAGACTTTTTGAACTATTTTTGCCTTGTATTCTTTCACTGTGATAGACTTCTCTTATTCTTCTTTTAAATTTTGATTTTCTTTATTTAGTATCACCATATTTTTTGCATACTCAAGGGCATCTTTATTAATTATGGTGAGGGACACCTTCATCTGTTTGCTAACTGACTGCATCCTTTTCGGTGCTTCATTAACCTGAGCACTCAAGGTTTCCACCATACCCTCAGCTTTAACCTGAGCACACTCAGACTGAGATAGATCTATGGATTGAATATGAGTGGTCTCCATTACCATCAGGTGGTATTGTGTGGAGTGTTGCTCAAGTTCATAATGGTCAAGTTATTTCAGAGTCTTAACAAATTGGACAGACCACATAACCTTGATAAGTAGAGCATGAATATGATCCACCTTTGAGGACACTAGAAACCAATACTTTTATGTATCGACAAAGGCATGCCTTTGGTCATAACTTATCTTGAACTTCCCACTCCCGTCACGGGTCGAGATCCATCTAATGGGATAGCCTGTCCTCTTCCGAGAAGGAGGAGGGGGGTGCTCATACTCTCAATGGGGAACTTCCACCTTTGTTGGTTATTCTCTCTCTAGAAAGGGGTTCAGACACCATCCCGATAGTAGACAATGAAGGTGCAAACCACATAACAGTTTCCATCTCTTACTAAGCATGGTCTGCCTCTTGTCAATCAAGGTCCTCACAAAGGGTAGAGTACCCCTCTTGCTTGGATATGGAATCAGATAGAACTACAGAAATGGGCAACTAACCATAGCTCTCGACTGTAAATCCATGAAGGAAGGATCAGCCGATTGTGCAACAGTCACAAATTCCTTTCCCTTAGCTGAGAATGCTCCTTCAAAGGTGCTCATATGCAGCATAGATGAAGACTAACAACCTCAGAGATCGGAACTAGTTCATCTAGAAAATTCTCAAATTTTCTAGCTCTGAAGTGGCAGCCAGTATCCTCCTAGCTTAACCTTGGATTTAGGGACTAATCCTAGGATTTGCTAATGTTCTTTATAGCACTCTGAAGATGGGGTATGCGGAAGAGGGTAAAGAATAAGATTGCTCCTATTTGACAGTACAATATTTAATGCATCTCATTCCTATACATTATTTATCTCAAAATTCACCAAACCAATTTCCCCAAAAAGGGTTATCTTTAGTATTAATATTTACATTAAGGAGTAGATATTATTCTTACATATAATCATCTACATTTAGGAGTAGTTGTTAGAAAAACCACTTATATTACCCTTCCAAACTAAAGCTGTTAGTAGTTGACTAGAATTTGACTAAGAACATCTTACCTCGCTTCCCTGTGGGATCGATAAACGGGACTCCATTAGAGCCCTGTATTACTTGATACGATACGTATACTTATGTTGGATCAATGTGACTTTATAAAAATTATTATATATTTATTGTTCATAAATCCTTGCAAATAAAAATAGTCACATCAAGTTTTTGGCGTCATTGTCGGGGAAGCTTTGATAAGAATTTTAGGAGAATTTTAGTTGAAGTAATTAGGCTTAGAATTGGAAAATTTTAGTATCGTAAAATTGCGTTTGTGTGAAAAGTGTTTTTTTTTAATGAAAAAGTGTTGTGAAAAAAAAACTGTTTGTGTGAAAAATAAGGTGTTTGTGAAAATGTTTTGTTGTGTTAAATATATTTTTTATTTTATTTATTTTATTGCTAAGGTATTGTTTGTTGTGTTACATATGAAAAACAAAGGATCTGTAGGACTTGTGCCTTATGATCTCGAGTTAAAAAAATGAAAAAAAAAATAAAAAATAGAAAGGACTTGAAAAACTAGAAATGGGAATGGAAAACATTCAAAATAATACTTGAAAAATCATCATAAATCATTGAGGGATTATGTAAATCCTACGATAGATAAAATTCACTCAAGTATACAAAACCAGTTGTAGAAGCTGACTCGTTTGAACTAAATCCAATGATTATCCAACTTATGTAGAACAACCAGTTTAGGGAAACTCCTTCGGAGGATCTCTATTTACACTTATCTAGTTTTCTAGAACTTTGTGCTACATTTCGTTATAATGGCATGTCAGACGATGTTGTTATGCTAAGGCTTTATCCTCTCTTACTAAGGGATAAGACTAAAAAATAGTTATACTCATTAGCACCTGGTTCTATTAAAAATTGGGAGGAGTTAACTCAAAAATTCCTAGCTAAGTATTTTCCACTTTCAAGGACTATCAACTTAGAAACGATATTATCTCATTTTGTCAGTATGAAGGGGAATCAATATACGAAGCCTGGGAAAGATTTAAGAAACTTCTAAGAAAGTGTCCACATCATGCTCTGCCAGATTGGTTAATCATTCAAACTTTTTATAATGGATTAGTAGGATCCCTTAGGTCCATTATTGATGTTGCTGTTGGTGGTTCGTTAATGTCAAAAATATTTGATGAAGCGTATGCATTAATTGAAGAAATGGCTACAAATAAATTTCAATGGCCCTCTGCAAGGGTAAATCATAAAAATGTAGCTAGTGTTCATGATACAGATGTGATTGCAATTCTTGCATCTCAGGTTGCTGCAATATCAAAGAAGTTGGACAAATTTGGAATGAACCAACCTCAATTTACTCCTGTAAGTGAGGAAAGTTCATTAGGGCATATGATTGATTCCAACTTATTATATGAGACTTTAAATACCATAAATAACCCATATTCTAACTTTTACAACCCATGTTGGAAGAACCATCCTAATTTTAACTGGAATCATACTACTGAGGGTGGAAACCAACAATGGGAAAACAATCATGCAAATCCTAATAGAAGTTGGAATAGGCAAGGTAACACAAGATATAGGCCTTCACATCTCCTGGAATCTAATATTGATCAACAATTTGAGGATAAGAAGATGTCTATAGACAAAGTGGTATTGCAAATGGGAAACCAGTTGTAAAGTTAAAATGTTGTGATTAGAAACATAGAGAATCAACTGGGAGAAATTGCTAATTCACTTGGCAATAGACCCAAAGGAATACTTCCTAGCAAAACTGAGATCAAACCTAAAGAGAACGATAATGAACAAATATTCCTTGTTGCTGGAAAAACTATGATAGATGTGCAAAAAGAAGAGCTGATTATGAATATTAATTACCAGGAAGTCACTTTTGATGTGTTGAAGACTATGAAATTTCCAGCTGAGAGAAAATATGATGAATGTTTTTGGATGGATGAAATTGATTATCTAAGTAAAGACCATTTCCAAGAAAGTTTTGAGAGTAAGATAAGAGATGAGGTCGGAATGGATTTTCATGATAAGTTGAAAACGTTATCTTAAGAAGACTGTATGTATGTTCAAGAGAGATGTGAAATGATGGAAGCTGCCAAAAATAGTGAACTTGTAATTCCATTTGTTGAAAAATCTCATGAACTTAAGATGAATGTAACCCATACAATTTTAAAGTCTGCCTATTTAGGGAATTCATCTACACCACTAGTCTTTATATCTTCATATTCAACTCAATTACAAGAAAAACCTGAATTGAATGATGAACAAGATAAAGTTATTGAACTAGGACTTGGAAGAGAATTTGAGGATAAATTTCAAAAGAACTTTGAGTTGAGAAAATAGGATAAGGATATTGGAAGACAATTGGAAGAAATTCCTAAGGAATTAGAAAAACCTATTTCCTTAATTAAGATAGATCCTCCATCATTTAATAATTATAAAGAGGAAGAATTGGAAGATAACTTGAAACAAAAGAGTGACATAGAAGAATTTGATCGTTAATCTGAATTATCTAAAGAGAATCTGATCCAAGATTTTGGAGATCTTGAATTATCTTATAGAGATCCATTTCTTATAAATTTCAAGGATGATATTAATATGCAAATTCAGAAAATCAATAGAAGAATATTAGAAAGAAATATGAGGAACAATGATATAAATACATTTGAAAAGGAAGAGCTAAATGAAAAATTACAATTTGAGGATTTTGTAGGAATTCCTGGATCTGAAAAGGATTGGGCGATTGATCGAGAATTATTTAATTGGAATTTTGATTCAGGAGGAATCATTTGTCCGGCCCGCGAAGATAAAACCAAGTGCTTTATGGGAGGCAACCCATAGTTATCAGTGTGCTTTGATTTAGTGTGCTTGAGAGTCATTGTTAGTGTTGTATGGTGTTTGCTTTAGAGTGCATTGACTTGATCTTTATGTGTCATTATGGATTGATAAGTTTGATTGTTGATTGGTAGATGTTTGGATTGTTAGTAGTTCATTTGATCTTTTTGTGCCATGAGTGAGGTGATTCCTTAACTTTTTATTATGGTTAGACTTGTATGTTCTCTTGTAGTAGTTGGATTGACGAGTTCACTGTAACTCGGGTCTTACTTGAACTTGAGTTTAACAAGAGATATTATGAATTTGAACAATGACAGCTTCATCACAATTTTGTTACATCCTTTCTCTAACTTTATTTTCATTTGATAGGAGTCATGAACCTTTTTTAAAAATAACTTGTGGATAATCTTACACTATGATTTATAACAGTTAGAGGTGCTTAATTATAGGGATTAGATGATGTCTGAGATTGGTTCCTAGGAACCAATTTATCAGGGAAATCTTATCTTTAAGATTATAATCTATAAAATCATTTGAATGTACCTAATTTATTAGTGTAGTGATTCCATTAGAAATGGAGGTAAGATAGTGAGATTGGATGAGTTAATGGAAGAATTAACCTCATTTATCTTATGTGTGTTAATGTTTGTGTTACAATTTTATATAATAATTAAAGAACATTTTTATATTCCCTTGCTCATACCTGTTATGCTAGTTAAACTTTTATTTAGTGAATTTCATTCTGGCATGATTAGTTTAGATTTACTTTTTGCTGCACATTGTTTTGTCCTAATGAATACTTGTAAAATGGTTTTGATAGACATTTGTGGTAGATAGAATTTCTAAATTATTTTTCTTCATGCTTATATTTTCTGTGTTGAATACTATATATGTTAAAAATTAAGTTTGGGGGTAGGAAGAAGAATAAAAATTTAATGTGAAAATACTTCCTTTAGTGTAATTTTATTACAAGCATGTTTTAGGTTAGATTTACTTTCTTCTACAGTCATTCTATCTTGATTATGCATGTATATGAATTTGATAGAATGTTGTAGTAGTAAGTAGATTCAACATTTACTTTTTCTTCATACAACATTTTATGGAATTAATTGCAAAATATTTTAAAATTTAAGTTTGGGGGGAAGAAAATTTTTAAAATGTAACTTTATTTGTCCTCAGTAGCCTGTCTTTAATTTAATATCACTTTAAAATGACTTATGGTATGTGGTGTTACCTTTAGGTTAATATAATTTCGATTGAAGGAACGTTAGAAACATAACTTAATTGAAATCCTATGTGAAGAAACTGTTATAGAGTTAAGATATTTTGTAGGAAACATTGGAAGAATGATTTTTCTATTTATGGTAGAAAGGAGTTGAATATTTGAAAAACTAAAATTCTTAGATTTATACTTAATGAGAATTGAGCCTTTATTGAAAAAAATTTTCGAACTAATGCTTACACTTATAAAAAGTGATGAAAAGTTTAGAGTTTTGGATTTTAGAGAGAGGATAGTGAAATTCAAAATTATTAAAGGTCTATCCAGATATAGTAATTCTCACATAAAAAAAAAGTTAAAAAAAAGATTAAAAATGATCCCGAAAGAAAGAAAAAAAAAGTAAAAAAAGGGAATTGAAAATGATCCCGAAAAAAAAAGAAAAAAAAAAGAAAAGAAAATAAGTGAGGAGAAGCTTGAGGGGAAGCCTAATCAAAAATTGGTTTCACTTAAATCTTTTTAAATGAAAAGACTTAAAAACAATCCTAAGTTTATTCTTATTTCAAAAGGTATTGGTTAAATTGGTATAAATAAGGTGCCTAAATTCTATTTTTACACTTTCTATGAATTTTTAGTTTGACAGTTTTCAATAACTTTTGAAGTAAATAGAAAATCAGGATTTCTAAGTTGACTATGAGATATTCTTACACTCTACTCCTTGGTTGATTTGCTAGAATTTCTCCTATATTATACTATAATATTTCTGAGATGAAATTATAGGAAACTCTATTGAAACCCACAACCACAAGTCAACATATTTTATTTTTAAAGTTATAGTGTCACTTAAGGACAAGTAACATTTAATTTTATTTTTAAAGTTATAGTGTCACTTGAGGAAAAGTAACAGTTAAGTTTGGGGATATTGGCACGCCTAAAATATATACGGTTTTTGCTTTATAATTTTACTCAATTTTGATGATATTAAACTTTAAAGGAAGGCATTTTGTATGTTTTTTGGTTTTAGGTATAAGAAATGGTGATTGAAGCAAAAAGAAGCAAAAATGGTGTAATTTGGAGCAAAATTGAGCCAGAAAGTAAATTTTGGTCTGACATATTTCGATAAGTTTTTATAAATTTAATCTCTTTTACACTTCTTGCATATTTTTGAATGAGATTACACTTAAAAAAGGTTATTTTCATGCTTATTTTGTAGGGCTATCTGTAAGGAATGCAACACAAATGAAACGGGGCGAAACAGAGCTAAAATGAAGCCAAACGGAGCGAAACGGTGGAGCTGCGCAGTCTGCTTGCCGACGGCACCCAAACCAGCACCGACGGCGAGATTTACCCGAGTAGACCGAAAAATGACACAAAAAACTAGCCGATGGAGCCCTTGATCCCGCCAACGGCGCCCGAGATAGTTTGGGCGCGTTTTTGGGCGGTTATTGCGAAATTCAATGTATTTGGACGCTTTTTCGAAGGGGTGCTTAAGAGAAATCTTAGAAATTCATCCATTCTCTTTAAATTAGTGATTTTAGGTTAGAAAAGAAGAGAAGGAGATGATAGGAAAAACGTGGAGAATGATTGGAGATCTTAGAATATGAGTAGAAATGTAGATTTATATCTAAAATGAAACTGCATCATCTAATCCTTGATTTTGTTTTATAGACCCAACAATTGAAAATTATAACTAGCTGAGACTTGAAAAATGTCATATCAGCTATCCCTGAAAGCAAACATGTAGTTGAAGAGGTCTGTTAACTAAGGGATCTCTATCACTGATATAGAGTTGGGCATAATCTTGGTGGGGATAACTCTGCAATGATTAAACATATCCCACAACTCCGTGCAAAGTTGTAACCACAGTCCACAACAAAATTGATCACAGTAGAACACAAGATCCTTCCTAAAGCAACCAATTGCTTGATCCTAATTCCCCACCATTTGAAGTTTCACCATTGAGTCAAACACTAAATCAACCTCAAGTTTGGTCACATCTTCTGTGATCAATGAGGACGCCTCATTCGCAGGGATCATGTTGAAAGCTTAGGGGAGAATGTATGAGCCATTGCAAGGAAGAGAAGAGAAGGAAGAAAAGGAGAAGAAAGAGCCCGAAGGGATAAGTGCTCAGTGTAACACACAATTTCAACATTCAAACCCATTTACAAAGATTGAGAGCGGAAGTCAAAGTGCCATTGTACTTTGATCTATCGTAAAGCGCTTTGATAGAAGGTACACTAGACATTAAAAATGATTTGAGGTAAAATTAAAATTTTATTTCCAAAATATATAAATATTTACAAAAGGTCAATCATAAAGAAAAAATTATAAAGGAGTCTTCTACCGCTTCAACAGAGGCATATCCTTGTTGAAGCAACCTTCTGAATAAAACTTCTCCCCCTAACTTAAATTGGTCCACCGTGTCAATCTCATTTTGGATTTGATTCATGGTGAGTGGCCAATAACACAATTCAAAGAGCAATTGTCTTACCACAAAATTGAGTGATCTCCCATTCCATCTTCTCAACACGGGCATGCAACTCTCGCATAGCTCCATCTTCAAAATCACCAGTTGTCCATGTGAAGTAATAAGCCGCCTCATCCATTCGAAGCCCAAGGGATCCCAAGGAACGAGGCATCTCTTACTTACCTCTTGAAAAATCCCTCAAGGATCGGTCTCCTGTCTCTCACAATTGCTAATCGTGATGACTACCCCCACCCAATCAACCCTTGGATTTCCGCCACAAGGTCAACGACAGGAGCAACGACAACTCCTGAAAAAGGCAAGCCTCTCGTGGACTCCATCGAAGTTCGGAGACATGCATAAAAATACTTGTATGAAAGAGATTTGAAAAACAAAAAATCAATATCAACACTTCATACTAAGTGTTTGGTCCAAAGGAACATAAATTGTTGATATATCCTCCTCACCAATTAATGATGCGGTGCTAACTTTTGTCCGCGCCTCTGGTTGCAATTCAACCTCCACTGCTATTGACGTCCCCGATTGTCCCAAAGCACTAGGAGCTCAAGGGTCAGTAATGCTACCCAGTTGAGCAAGTTTTTCAACTGTCAGGACATCCTGTCAACCCTCATAGTCCGTCATGATTTTCTCCCACCGATATCACTAGGGTTTCCCGATAATGCCACTTGGTCATGTAGATCCAGCTCAGATTCATTCCTCTTTTTCACACACACTTCTTCTTCAATCTTCCACTCACAAGAGAAGGCGAAACACTCATTTCTTCAAGAAACATGAGAAGTACAACTTTATTGAAGTGACCCTGAGTCCTCGCGCCATACATGATGATGCTTGAAATTTGCAGGAGGGGTGAAAATGGAACAACCCTCTTGACCCTATTTATATGGGACACGGGCACAAAAATCATGGAGTGTTATTATTCAAATATAAAATTATAAATGAAATTTACTTTCATTAAGATTCTCTTGTTCTTTGACCTTCAAGAAGCAAGAGAATTGGAAAACTAATTTGTATATAGGAAAATTACTAGTATGAATCTTAAGGAGATCAAATGATTTAGATTAATAGGGAAAAGAAGAGGATCAACATTTTAACGAAAGGATACAAGTATTGATGAAACCAACCAGCTAAATATCGCCAACCGACCGAAGGTCTGCCAATTAATTGAAAACTTGTCTGATTACCAAAAGACCACTTATGCCAACAATAGATAGACATCCATGCAAACGGCCGGTAAAGGTCTAACACCCTAGCAAACTCACACATCAATTTCAGATTCTCTCAAATGAGGCTGATTGACTACCACTCTCAAAAGCACCCGATTCCCAAAGTGAAAGTCGATCGATATCCAGACCAAATTGCCAAACCAAACTAGTTAGTCGATTGACTTGAAGACCTAACTAACCGGAAGGCTTAGACATAGAGAACGAAGCCAAATATTAGATAAGGATACGGGAGATGTCAATATCAATTATGGATATGAAAAAGCGTCAATGATATTTATGATTATGAAAATGCGCCAAAGAGGTGATAATGATCTGTAACACAATAATAACAACATCTAACACACCTATTGAAGTGGGACCAGCATATAAATTTACTAAGGGTACTTTATAATTATAAATATGGAATAATTTGCAAATAAAAGACCTGCTAATTTCTCTGAAGTGTTCATCGTGCACTCTATATTTTTTGTTATCTCTTATCTTCCTCAGCACTCTATATCTCTAGATGTGATCCCAAGCACGAATTTGAATTCAACATTATGTATGAAAATATGTATTTTATTTTTTAGAAGTTCAAAATACGATATTTTTAACATGATATGAAATAATTGGATGGTATGAATGTTAAAAAGTAAATTTTAGATGATAGATTTGTAAATACATAAAAAATGAGTGATATTGAGTGATATTTATGTAAATGGGGAGACAATTCGGTCATCCCACCCCCCACCCACACCTCCCCTTCTTCTTGAATACATCTCCTTGCCCAAATGCCCTTCGCACCGCCCGGCCACGCTCTTAGGGCAAGCCGCACGCCTCGGTTTCTTCCTCTCTAGCACGCCGAAGTCATCCCTGTTCCCTCTCTTCACTGTGAAGATATTGGAATCCTCCATTGAAACCCTGCCGGTCCTCTGCTCGGAGCGCGTAATTTGTCCCCGTCCCGTCTTAAGGTTCGCTCCTCTCTCGGCATTCCAGTCTGAGAAACCCTGCCGGTCCTCTGCTCGAAGCGATGATGCGTTGTTTGAGTTTATTTGTTTATCATCTAATCTAATTTGGTACTCTTCATTTGTAATTTCTAAGACATTGAAATTAGATATTTATTTGATTTACTCGTTTTCTGTGTTCTCTTTTTGTTGTTTACAGGTGTGAATGGCTGCACTTTTGCTACTTGTCCCTGGTAAAATTGTTTATTTGATCCGATCTTTTGTTCAATGTGTAGTCAAATGATGGGGCTTTTTTTCTCCACCTTTTATGCTTTATTGAGATTTTGGGGAAGGGAATACAGATTTTTTCCATCACGAACAATCTGATAAGATTTCTTCTTAGTGATGAGCGTATCTTTATATTAATTGGTTAATTTTGTTGCATGCTAGAGAAGCTTCTAGGAAATTATAAAGTTCAAGTACCTTTTTTGTCTTACTTTAGAGCAATTTCAGTTCACATGTACCATGGAAGAGACCTTAGAAGGGAAAAATGTCATGGAGCCTAGCTTTGTTGTAATGATTTACTATTTTGTAGAAAAGCAGTATAATGTTTGTCCATCTTCAAGTAATTGGAAGTACTTTGTACTAGATGCCTCTCAAGCAATTAGAAATAGTGATGTTGAGGGCCTAAAGCTTGACCCTCACATGTGAAGGTTGTTTACTTAATTATCGGCCTGTTTTAATGCCGCCTTATTTTGAACTTCTAAATTTTCACAGGCTACCATATATGACATTAGGGTTATTTATGTGATATAGATGCATTTAAGTGTCACTTTATTTAGAGAATTATTTTAGGAAAAAAAAAATTGTTTTTAAATGATCCATGATTTTTTTTATTATTTTTGGCTTCCTTTGGTTACTTTATTTTTGTTATTTCATCACTTTAGCTTGTTAGCAAGCTTCAATGGATGATTAATGAATACTAATTTAATGAGCAAGATCCTTCCCAACTTTTTTTTATACTAAATGTGGTCATCCACCTATTCTTTGAAATACTTTGTATGGGTTGTGTATCCATTGTCCACTCCATCTCCGTTTTTCATCCACATTTTTTTTGTCCAAGCGAAGTATTCCTATATCAAGAATGCATCTTGGATGCATTGACTCCCCCTCATTATCTTTGTTCTATTTTCTACACTCAATACCTTAAAAATTTTATGTTCAATACTTTCACTTATATGATATATATACATTCCAAAATTTTTAGAATCTGATGATTCTACATTGCCTTGTAATCTAAGCAATTTACATTGTCTCTTACCTCCATCACCCTTATATTTTTCTGCTGCCAACAATACTACACCACCACCAATCACCACCACTTGCAACTTGAAGTAAACCTGTTAAAAAAATAATTCAAGTTTTCAACTTCCTAAAATTTTGATCCAACCTTCGCTTTTGGTAAGACATAAGTTGCGTAAGGTTTGTTTTCATTATCAACTTCTTAATTTAAAATTATGATATGTATTCTTAATTAGTTCTCGAATCTCCATCAAAATCCTTACAGTCACTTTTCAGTTCTCCCACAAATTCCTTTCCAAGTCCTCAAAATGAATTAGTGATCAAATCTCTTCCATACATTCACTTACCATTGTTTTGTTATTCTCTTTCTTTTCGTCCAATCATTTTTTGATGCTCTCTAAATCAATAAGATTCCTTCTTTTAAAGAGAGGTAGCAATAGATAAATTTGTCTTCTCATAGAAGAGTTGCTTTTCCTCTCATTTTTGTTGACTACATCAAGAGTATATTGAAATTGCTTTCTTGTGTTTTTCTTTGTCATCAACTTTCTCTTTAAATTCAAATCCGCATGTATTTTTTGTTTTAATTATGTTATGCAGATGAAGGCCCTTGAACTTGCATGCGTTTGGATTTATTTCATATTGTCATCATGTGATTAAGCATTATTTAAGATTTTTATTGTAAAAGTTCTCAAATGGTTTCTTTTGATGACTTGATGCAATTTAACATATGACCCACATGTATTGTTTATTGTTTTTTTTTCTTGAAAAGAAAGTTTTACATTTATGGCATCCATGTTGCATCGATTACATCATTGAATATGGCATATTATGGTAGGTTTTTTCATATATATCATGAATCCATATTATCAATATTATCATCATCAAATTGATGGCAATGATTATTATTATGTGGCACACACTATCCTTACATATTCTTAGATTGTCTATATGACTTATGAGCTTACTATGATAAATATCACTTATCAAAATATTTCTAAATTGAGTTTGATGGGGTCTAAGATTAAAGTTTTTGTTAGATCAATTTCTCAAAAGGTTGATAGACATGTTGTAAGTTTTTGGTTTCACATGAAATGCAGCTTATATAAGAATTTATATTTGTTTACTTCTAGAAAGTTTTATTTACTTAAATTAACCACCACAGATAATATTATCATAATATTTCTAACATTATGACAAGTTTCACATCTGACATGCTAGGTATGATCACCAATAACCCAAATTAAAACCCTTTTAATATTGTCTATACTCATAAAAGGACTAAGGTTAGGTATTGCGAAGGAATATAAATTTAATTACTCTAAAGCTCCCGTTGGCATTTATCATAGGGACATAAAGATGGGGAATTTTCTTAAGAAGCCCTTTCTAGGATCACTTTACCACTTCTCGCTACTTTTAGAAATATTTTATCTTCATCTACATTAATGTCTATTACTTTGACATTTCCCACACCACCACCACGACAACTTAAATTTATGTCTAAACCTATCGAAGATGTTGGCAATAATGATACTCTTTTGTATGAAGAAGACATAGAGTTAGAGGATTGTATGTTGACACCCTTGAATTAGAATTTGAACTAGAGACAAATCTTGAGCATGAGGATTAATCCAAAGTCCGATCTACTCAAATTTGATATGCTCGTGGTTCTTGAACGTTTCTAATTTTGAATCTGGTTTACCTGGTGATATTGTGTTATTTTTATATAATATTTCTATATTTTCACTGCATGAGTATGAACATTGTCATCAACGTTCCACCAACATTGAAATAGATACTATTTGCAATAATGAGATTTCTGATGATTATAATGATATTAGGAAGTTATCCTTTGATATTATTTTTCACCTTCAAATGGTTACTTTTTTTACACTTTATTCCTTTTTATTGATTATAAATCTTTTAAATTATCCATTACCAAGACAAGTCTTAACTACGTTTCAATTACTTTTTTCTACTATGATGTTGAACTTATGGATCACATAGTATCTATATATGCAGTTATTATTATTGATTCTGACCAACATTTATTTCTTTCAAATTTTGAATCATTTACATACTGAACTTATTATCCAACTAATTATTTTTGTTATTTTTGTGTACAATATACTCATAGAATTTCCAAGTATTTTTGTTTTGAGCATGAGGCAATTAAGATAACATCTCAAATGTATGAATATAAAAATGCAACCAAGTATTCTTTATAGGTTTATTTATTCATAATAGTCATCAAGATAATTATCACTCATGTATGAATATTTAAGTGAAATCAAGTGGGGTTTTCTTACGGTTTACATCTTTAGAGCTTTTGAGAAATATTTAAATTATAATTTAAAAGATATTCAAATTATTTAGGCTTCACAAATTTCATTTTTATTATGTTAATAACTATATCATGTCAGCATTACTTCTTTTGTAGAATTATAACATGTCATAATTTGGGGATTGGTAGTAATTTAAGATAGTTCATTCGTTCAGGCATGATGATGAATAATATTTGATTTCAAAAATGGTTGATATTGTGCTTTTATTCTTAAAAATGATCGATAATGTAATTTTCTTTAAAAAAATGACTATCAAAATGCTTTTGTTCTTAAAAATGACTTCTAGTGTGCTTTTACTTTAAAGAAATTATTGACAGTGTATCTTTATTTTAAAAATGATTAATGGCGTGCCTATATTTTTTAAAATTTTTTGCTTCTATTTTTATTTAAATGTTGCTATATATTTAATTATTAGAGTTTGATTGATTTATTTGTTGAAACTATATTATTTTAACATTCATGTTAAAAATTTTTTATTATAAAATTTTAAACTATCTATATTGATATTATAATTTTTTTTCATATAAAAGTTTTGTAAATAGATCATTATTTGAAAAATAAAAAATGAGGGAAAATAATATTGGTAAGCTTTTAACCGACTGGACTTCATCATTTGGTCTAGAGTTATGATGTTAATTACAAAAAAAAGTATGAAGAATGTATTTACCCAAGGGACCACTTCAGGCAAAAAAAATTTAATTTTCCCTAATAATAATATGTAACGTTGCATGGAAATTTAGGTCAAAATGGTTTGAGTATTCAGCTTGATTAGATTATAGCGTGTACAAATATGGATATATTGTCTCTGTTATTATCGATGTAAGTGTCAAGAATAAGTTGATACTCAAGAAAGTGGAAATCCTTTATTGATGAAAGATTAAAAATTAAAATGAAAAAGGTTTTTTAGCTCACAATGGTGTATATAACAGTCCTAACAGTAAGGTAAGACAAAAATATGAGGATCTATCTCAAGTGCATAATATTTATGTTTATGTTTATGGTTGAGTAAGGATGAGAAGAATAAAAAATATAATATTTTGTTGATTGTAACAGTTGATTGTATTATCTTTCTTCTATGATAAGGATTATTATTTCATGATTATGATGAATCAGCTGAATATGTTAACCAAAAGAAATATTTATAGCCACTTCATTTATTGAGAATCATAATAAAAAATTAAAATAAAATTATATTTGAAATGCTGGTATAAAATTATAATGGTTGAGAAAGAATTTCTTCAAGCACTAACAACTTAAATTTTAGGGTGCATTTGGGGCAGTAGTAGCTATTTGAAGAAGTAGCTGTGAAGTTGTTAAAAAGCTGCTGATTGTTTTCCAGTCTATATATTTGGATGATCTACTATTTTGTAGCTATTTCTGAGAAAAAATACTATAATGACCTTATGGATATGTGTTAGTTGTAAGTCTGCAGTTTTAGTAATAATTCAAACAAAATAATATAAATAAATTTCAGCAGGTCAAAAAAAATTCAGAAATTCATTTGTGATACTACATTAAGTTTAATGCATCATCTAACATATAATAACACAATAAATATAATAATAATAACAATTAGCACTATTATAACATTATCCTTTTTTGTCCAAACATCAAGTTATCGAGAGAATTTTTTTCCAAACTTTTCTCTAGACATGATAACAATTTAAAGAGAACTTATCGCTATCATCAGCCCATCGAAAAAATTTTGCAATCATCAAGTGTTTTATTTATGGGGCGCTTATAGAATCTTCTCCCATAGCTACTTTCTAGTCTTGATGTATACTCATAATATTGCATACCGCAAATGTAGTACAATACTTTAAAATAATTTGAAATCTTCGAACTCTTATTTCTTAAGAATGCAATATTTAATGTTTTTTAATTGAGAAATTAGACTATATGTGCGATAGAGCAAAGAAAAAAATTAATGTCAGAATCAACATAAAGAAATGCATAAAAATGATATTTTGTTGCCTTCAAGCGTTTATTATCAAACTCATATATATCGAAAAGCAAAGCAGCTTAATGATCTAAAAGAACCACTAATGTCATATGACTAACCATAAACCTCAAGAAATAAAATGCAATTGTTCACATAAACCACAAGACACTGAAAGCTGTGAACGAAATCATTTAACTTCATAAACTTCAGAAATATGTGGCCAACACATACATAGATGTGCATAATAATATCATTCACCCATATTTTATATGAAAAAACCATCACCATACAACTTCAGAAAAATATGCATCAACCAATAATCTTTAGCTCAACAACAACAACAACAACAATAACCAATAATCTTTAACACAGCTCAACAAAAATCAAAATTCATACTAAAAGACACTCCAAATATTTCTTACAAAAACCTATTTTCATCTGTGATTTGTTTCCTCAAAAGATCAGTTATAAATATTTGACGCATTAAGTAAAGCATTTGTGAGTTGTTACCTCAACTAAGTCATCTCCTAAACACCCTCCCCATCGGATATCTCAAAATCATCAACTCTCAAATCTTTCTCTATTAATGATTGTTCTGTTCGATGTTCGAATGCTTCAACTGGTATGTATGTGGGATGCTCACCAATACCACAATTGATGCTTATTGAAACCATAGCAAGCCCACCAAAACCTAAGCCTCAACAATAATTGATGATCTCAATGAAGAACAACTTTTCGTAAGGGGAAACAAAACCTCTACCCATAATATCCAAAACTATGGCATGAACTGCACTCAATACAACCAAGAAAAAAAAATCATGCATAGAGCTTGGACCAACAATGGGGAAGAAAAGCCCCAAACACTTATGAGCATCTGCATACTACTTATATAGATTAATTGACAAAACACATAAATCAACCAACTAGCAAATGATGCAAGCATTACAGAGATATATATAGAAGTTTTCTAAAAATCTTCAAATCAATTTCAACATAAGGAAAACAAAGTTAAAATCCATTTGAAGACAATAATCAAAGGCATAAAGAACGACGAGAAAGAGGATGCGACACAGAGCTTCCGCCGAGCTTCCGCCGACAACTTAGAAGAAAAGCCCTATGACATTTCTTTCGTGGATATGTGGATGTATTGGATTTCAGGCGATTAATTTCACAATTTAGCTAGGGGCAGTGCCGTCTTTTTTCAATTAGGCTGCGCAACTCACAGTGGACTGCAACGCGAACCCTCTGTTCCGAAAACTTCATTCCTTTGACACAATTCTTGAAATCGCGTTAAACGGTTGCTCCCTAAACGCCAACTTTGATGCTTTCTAAAACTGAAAGCACTTAAAAAGTTGCCCCAAATAGGACCTTATTTTTTATCTTGAAAGATAAAAGTAATTTATCTTTTTTCTGTTAGAGTGGATGAGACTTATGATATATTAATCAAACAACAAGTATTTGTTACAGTGAGATATGTTGATAGAAAATGATAAATTATTAAAAAAGTTATTGGTACTATACATTCTTTAAATAAGTGCAGTTGCCCTTAAGGCAACTCTTGAATTCATACTAGTAAAATTTGCATTAAGCTTACATAGAATTCATGATCAAGATTGTAATGGGACATGCAATAAGCGAGACGAGTTTAATGGTTTGAAAACACTTATTCTTAATCTCAATTCTCAAATATATTATATCCAGTATCTTTCTCATTAATTTCAATTATGTTCCATGGTTATAGTAAATAATAAATCTTAAGGATTTATTTGGGATTAATTTTATTTATTTATTTATTTTTATTTTCTCTTTTGCTTTTAAAAGCACTCAAAATCAACTTCTAGGTGCTTTGAGTGTTTCAAAAACAACAATATCTTAATCAAATATGTTTTATTTCAATTTAAAAAATAAACTAAAAATAAAAAAATAAAAGTGATCTTAAATGAGCCGTAAGTAAAACATTTTTTTGAGTTCACTTTATGAATTCTAAATATAATAGTTTTTTTTGTAAGAGAAGTGATGAGATTAAAATCATTCAATAAAAAAAATATTTTTGCCTCTTAAGACTGGAGATTTAATTAATGAGCATGGTGCTGAAGCAAGGAATCTTGTTGACACCATTGGAACTCACAATTTTATATTGTGATAAGACTTATAAAAATGTGTACATTCGTACTTGAAGTATTTGTGATAGTTAAAGAGGAACAAATATATGTTCAAAAAGTCAGTTAAAATTGGTGTTTTAATCGTTGCAAATCGATTCATTTGTCCTTCTATTTACAATGTATTTAATGATTGATATTTTTGATTTTATAAATGATATATCATAATTTTTATAAAGGAGAGATTAGAACATTGAGAATGCGATAAAATTGATGTAATTATCCAAACATCGATTACAGATGATGAAAGAGGATGAATGATATTGTTATTAGAAGTGTTTCATTTTTGTAATATTTTAAAATTTGATGTTTCGGAAGGCAGTCAACGTGTAGAGGTGAAAAACAATAAATTTATATTATTATTGTGTTGAGTTATTTTACACTGTGATTATCATGCAATTTCATGAGTTGAATAATTGTTTATCTGAAACAAATACTGAGTTGGTATTTTGTGTGGCATAGCTAAGCACAAGCATTTCATTATCTGTTTTTGATAAGAGAAAATTGATTTATCTTACAAAGTTATATTCAAGTTATTTTTTTTGTTTTTGAGCTCATGACTCTTGAGCATCAGTTATTCACTTATGTTTTTAACATGCATAACAATGTTAATTTTTAATCTTAAATGAACTTGCAAATCTTGAAAATTTGATGGTTCCACGGTGTTATTGGCGCGTGCCGCGGGGAGTATTATTGGAAGCAGCCGTGGTTTTACTTGGAATATTTGTGGGATTATTGTGGTAGTATTGGAGGCGAAATCGTGTTGTTAATGTGGAGTTATTGGGATTATTTTTCGCAATTGCGAGGAGTATTGTGGTAGTACTAGTAGTGAACTTATTGTGTGTGGATCGTGACATCGTTATGCGTGGACTGTAGCGTATTATGGTAGTATTGGGCGGTGGTGGTGCTGTAACCACCGAAACACACCTCTTGAATTACCCAATATCTTGAATATCAACTATAATGAAATTTTGGACATGAGTTTGGCAAAATTGGACTTGGCATGTGGGTTTTTGGTTGATGTGCGTGAGATAAGTTTGAAATGAACTTTGGTGATTTAAATTGAGTCTTGAATTTTGGTGGGGTTGAATTTTACTTTCGATTTTGGTTAATTTGAGGTGAATTTGGCAATTGTTGGTGAATGTGGGTCAATTTGATAGCTTGAGTAATTTTTGGATGGTTTTAGGTGGGTGTGGAAGATTGGGTGGCTTGGAGAATTGGGGACTATTAATTTGGGGATTTTGAATTGTATTTAATTTGGGGAGAATTTGGTGTCATGAATTAAATGTTTGTGCGTGTATGGGGCAATGTAACGTTTGAACCATGTATATGCATGTCTATGAATGTGAATGTGTATGACGAAACCATAAAATGTTTCCCTTAAGGCCTTTTGATCCTATGGAATTGAGCCTCCACATGTTGGTCATGGCCACTCAACCTAATAGTGATGGCTTGTGCTACTAGCCACTCAACCAAATGGTGATAACTTGTAGCCCTTGTCACTCAATCAAATGGAGATGGCTTGAGATGTTCCATTTGAGGCCTCCCAAAAGACCTAAGAGGTGGTTTGAACTTCTAAATGGGGTGGGCTCCATCACTAGTTTTCTTAGATAGTCAATAAGAAAATCCTAAGGCTGAATCCTAGGCTCTAAGAAAAAGAGTTAGACCTCATAAAAAATGAGGCCAACAAATAGACACTCAATACTTGTGGTGTGCTGGACCAGCACACCACACTTGTTGGTGTTGATCGAATCGATCAACAAAACCCAAAAGACTGTCTAAGCAAATGTACTATGAACAAAACCCGAACCAGAGCCAAAAATGAAACTTGTGCTAGGATTCCTACTGGAGAATTCCCAACTCAAAAGCAAGATTTGAATTGCAGTTTTTTTTGAATGTTTTCGCTGGGATTAAAAGGTTTGATGTTTGCCATTTTGTTATTTTGTTTGTTTGTTTTTGTTAATATGATGTTTTTGTTGTGATTTGTTTGTTTTTATGTTGTGATATTTGTTCTGTTGTGTTTATTCGTTTTGATTTTTTTTTGTATTTGTCTTGGTTGTTTCGAATGTTTTGTTTGTTTTTTGTGTTAATTGTACTTGATTTGTTTTGTAGGTGAAAATTCTTGAAAATTTCTAGCTAAGGATTTGATAGTTTGTCAACTTGATTGTGAAACATTGTGGTGGTCGGATTCCTTGCACCGACTCTGGAATATCATGTGTGAGAATCAAAATCCTTGCATCGGCCTAGGAATTTGAATTTGAAGTAGTCGGACACCCTAACATCCATTTAGGGGGCCTCACACAGCTCCTCGGAAATTTGAGTTTGAAGGAATCAGAAGCTCTAACATCCATTTCAGGAGGTCTCAGACCGATGCTCGAGAATTTAAATTTGAAGGAATCAGAATCCTTTTTAACATCTATATAAGGGGGGCCTCACACCAATTCTCAAAATTTGAATTTTGAAGGAGTCAGAAGCCTTAATAACCATATAGGGGGCCTCACACCAATTGTCAGAAATTTGAATTTAAAGGAATCAAAATCCTTAACATCCATTTAAGGGGGCCTCACACCGATCCTTGGAAATTTGATTTTGAAGGAATAAAAAATCCTAACATTCATATGGGGGGGTTGGGGCCTCACACCAATCCTTGGAAATTTGAATTTGAAGGAATGCAAGCGTAAACATCCATATATGGTGCCTCACACCGATCCTAAAAAATTTGAATTTGAAGGATTTAAAAGCCTAAACGTCCATATAGGGGGCATCACACCGTTTCTCAAAATTTTGATTTGAAGGAATCATAAGCCTTAACATTCATATAGAGGGCTCACATCGATCCTCAAAAATTTGAATTTGAAGGAATCAGAAGCCTTAACATCCATTTGAGGGGGCCTCACGTCGATCTTCGAGAATTTGAATTTGAATGAATTAGAAGCCTTAATAGGGGGGCTCACACTGATCCCCAGAATTTGAATTTGAAAGAATCGAAAGTCTTAACATCTATTTAAGGGGGTTTCACATCGATCCTTGTGAGTTTGATTTTGAAGAAAGCATAAGCCTTAACATACATTTAAGGGGTCCTCACACCGATCATCGAGAGTTTGAATTTTGAATTTGTTGGAAACTTGTGGAATTTGTGGAATTGTGAGTGCGGAGATTTGCAGTGTTTTATGTGGAATCTTGCATTGATTGCTGTGACATTTCTTCTCAATGCCTGTAAAAGTTTATACAACAACAACAAAAACAAAGCCTTAATCCCACAAAGTGGGGTCGGCTACATGAATCCTTTTCCTCCATTGCGTCCTATTTAGTGTCAAATTTTCGTTTAATTCTAATAAATTAAGATCATTTTTTATGCAATAAGCCCAAGTTTTCCTAGGTCCGCCTCTCGCCTTTCTTAACATAAATTGTATTTAAAACATCTACTCTCCTAATCGGATCATCGAGTGGTCGACGTCTAATGTGACCAAACCATCTAAGGCGACTCTCTCTAATTTTATCCGTCACTGGTGCAACTCCAACCCTTTTACGGATATATTCATTTCGCATTTTGTCTCTAAGTGTAAAGCCACTCATCCACCTAATCATTCTCATCTCGGCAACACTTAACTTAACATTATGCTTCTCTTTTAAAGGCCGACATTCGAGCACCATGTAGAGCATTGAAGGTCTCACCACCATCTTATAAAATTTTCCTTTCGATCTAAGTGGTACTTTTCTATCACACAATAGAGCCGGACGCATTCCTCCACTTCAACCAACCAACCCGAATTCTACTATTAACATCCCCATCTATATCACCATCGCTTTGAACAATGGACCCGAGATATCTAAATCGTTCACACCTTTTAATAATTTGATCACCCAAAGTTACACTGCTCGTCACTAGACCTACTATTACTAAAATTACATTCCATGTATTCGGCTTTAGTTCTACTCAAACGAAGACCTTTAGACTCCAATGTAGACCTCCATAATTCAAGTTTTTCCCGGATTTTTTCTCTTGTCTTATCCGCAAGGAGGATATCATCGACAAAAAGCATACACCAAGGTACATCCTCTTGTAAATGCCCAAGTAAGACCATCCATAAATAAATCGAAAAGATATGGGCTTAAAGCCGATCCTCGATGTAAACCAACGAAATAGTAAAATACTTGGTCGATCCTCCTTCGGTTCGAACACATGTAACGACTACTAGCATACATATCTTTAATGACTTGAATATAAGTCATATCAACACCTTTCTTCTCAAGGACTCTCCGAAGAACATCTCTAGGAACCTTATCGTAAGCTTTTTCTAAATCGATAAAAATCAAATGTAGATCCTCCTTATTATCTCCGTACTTCTCCATCAAACCTCTCAATAAATATATAGCTTCCATGGTAGACACTGCCAGGCATAAATCCAAATTGATTATGAGAAACCTTCGTAATACGTCTTAACTTATGTTCAATTACCCTCTCCCATAATTTTAAAGTATGACACATCAATTTAATTCCTCTATAATTTGCACACTCTTGTGCATCTCCTTTATTCTTAAAAATGGGGACCAAAATGCTCTTTCTCCACTCCTCGGACATCCTTTTAGTTTTTAAAATAATATTAAAAAGTTTAGTAAGCCGGAAACCCCCAAATCACCTAAACATTTCCACACTTCGATTGGGATATCATCGGTCCTACGTGACTTTCCCCTTGGTTTTCTTTAAAGCGCTCATCAACTTCTTTTTTACTAATGCGACGGTAAAAATAAAAAGTTTTATTATTATTAACGATATTAAGATCACTAAGGTCAATCGTACTTTCAAGATCATCATTAAAAAGTTTATCAAAATAACTCACTTACCTATGTTTAATATCTTTTTCAAGAAAAGACTTTTCGATTTTCATCTTTAATACATTTTACTTGAGTTAAATCTTTACATTTCTTTTCTCTTTGTTTGGCTAGTTTATACGTATATTTTTCAACTTCCTTAGTATCTAACGTGTTATAAAGATCACTAAAAGCGAATTTTTAGCGTCACAGATTATTCTTTCACACTCCTGCGGCCGTTTTATATTTTTCCAGCTTCTACGACTTTTACATTTAAACCAATTTTTATAAGACAACTTCTTATATTTTATCTTTTCGTACATTATTATTCCACCACCAATTATTTTTATTTATAGAAGCTTTTTCTTTGATTCTCCAAGATCATCTTTAACTAACTCGTTTAATAGTATTAGTGAATTTTTCCCACATAACATTCGCGTCTTGTGAACATCCCGAATATTTAAATCCCGAATTTTACTCATAAAAATAATTTTATTTGTGTCTTTTAGGTGCCTCATCTTATTCTACGATGTTGAATCACAGTATTCTTTATTTTACAACTCTTCAATGCTTAAAATCTGAACTAATAATCGATGTTAGATCTTAATTCGTTCACTTGGAATAACCTTACAATCCTTACAATCTCGACGATCTCTTCTTCTCATGAAAATAATCGATTTGTGTTTTATTAGATCAATTCTTATAAGTAATAAGATGCTTCATCTCTTTCTTGAATAAAGTATTAGTAATAATCATATCATACTGCTAAAGAAAATCTAAAATCGCTCTACCTTCTTCATTAATCGCTCCATAATAGTAATGCACTAGTGAATATTTCGAAATCTTCTACCACTCTACCGACATGTCCATTTAAATCTCCTCCAATAAAAATTTTTTTCTTGAGGGTATCGAGTGTATTAAGTCTTACAGATCGTTCAAATTTATCTTTAAAGTCTATATCTAAACCAACTTGAGGAGCATAATGACTTATAATATTAAAAATCTTAAGTATCGATAATAATCTTAAGTCTTTATAATTCTATCTCCAATTCTATTAATTTTGATGACATTATCTTTCAAACTCTTATCTATAATTACACCTACACCATTTCTACAGTACGACTCTTACTGGAATACCATAGTTTAAACACCAAGTTATCAATCTCCTTAGCCTTTTCTCCAACCCATTTAGTTTCTTGAATACATAGGATATTTATCTTTCTATGGATCATAATATCAACCAATTCCATTAGTTTACCATTGAGAGTACCTATATTCCAGGGATCACTATCCTAATACTAAGTATCATGGACTAACTTTTACCCGCATCCGTCCGTAATGTGGGAACCCTTGCTACTCGACACTACACCTGGCGCCGGTGTATGCGCCTTGCACACTTTCCACTCGTATTCGAGTCATACTGACGCGTCGCTTCAGGGACGCCCAAGCACTTACACGATGATCGAAAGGATTCATGTCATGATTTTTCGACGAGTTTTACGTCATTGTCGACTACTTAACGCAACCCTCCACTTTTCACATCCGGGCTTGGGACCGGCAGTGCATAATTTTTTTGCAATGTCTCTGTAGTGATTTATGCAAATTTATGAAGTGCGAAATTTTGTGAAAATTCTGAGAAATTGTGGAACATGTCTATGGGAATGAATCAAATTGAGAAGAAATGTCAAGAGACCCACATTCAACTCAACAGCTGACCTGTATGGCATCAATGCTTTGAAGGACGAGTCATTGTTTTTAAAACACTATGATGCACAGTGCTTCTTGAGGTACTACCCATTGACTTGGGGCACATGTTAAAATAACACATTCTTCGAGGTAGTATCAGAACTGTATTCTTTCAAGTACATATAAAGATATGATATTCCTAAGAACATCACAATTCAAAAGACTGCAACTTCGTAGCTCCGTTGTGACAGTTGTCGTTTTTTTTATCACTGATTTTGTAAAGATTGTTCACACTGTCTTGAGAAATTGTTTTGATGTTCTTCGAATTGAAATTGAAGTTGAATTTTCTAGGCATTGAAATATATGACTTTAGGTTCAAATTTTCATTAGTTGCTAACATAGCCTTTCTTTAATTTCCTTCTTTTTAGGCCTAAGCAGATTTCAAAATTTCTGATCATGTGATTAATTTTTTTTTTTCTCAAAGATATTTTTGAGTCAGTTAATAGCCATCCAAAGAAACTATGATTACTTAACTTTTTTTCTGAATATAATATTAAAAGAATTTTTTTAAGAGAGCTTTTTAAGTTTTATTAATTATGGGAGAATTCAGACACAACTTTTTGGTTTTAGGCTCACCTCAAGCTTCTCCTCAAAGAGTCCCTCTTCTTTTTTTTTCTTTTGTTTTTTGATCAAGCCATTTACACAAATTTTTTTTAATTATTTCTTTTCTTTTCCACTGAGAATTAATATATCTGGTGGAACACATTTTAAGGATTTTGAATGTTTGAATTCATACACCAATTTTTTATTTTATGCACACAAGTTTTTTTCTTAGGGAATTTTTCACACAAATTTTTATCATTTTCATTCGCTCCCATTGTTTTCTGAGAATTGCTATATCTGGCAGAACATATTTCTTTTAAATATTTTGAATGTCCAAACTTTCTTAATAAAAAATTGTCAAATATTTTTTAATGTGAATTATGAGATATTATAATTCGTTCTAAAGTCAGGACCCGATCATGTGATAGAAAATTAAAAGGCTCGTGATATCCGGAGCCAATTGTATTTTAATCAGACTATTTTATTTTGAAATTTCTTAGGATCCAGTCTGAATTCTTCCTCCATGTAGTCTGACAGATCATAGTCTTCATCACCTACATCTTTTCTTCGTTCTTCAGACAACCGTGCAATGTTGTCTCAAAGTCTCTCAACTGTAGCCTCGATCGACTTCCCTTTGACTATCTTAAGGTCAGTCGAAGCTTTTGGATGATCATCCTTCTTTGTGTCGGGTTCTGGTGTAGTTGTGATATTGGCGGTCGAAGCATCTGACTTAAGATCCATTCCAAGAAAGCGTTTCTCTGGCCTTCCTGCAAGCATCGACCCGACGACCCTAGGTCTCCGCGACTTCTCCTTTGATGCTGCTGCTTCAAGACGGGGTGTCTCGCTAGTAACTTCGACTTGTTGGGAAGAAGTGTGGTCCCTAGTGCGCGGACCAAATATCGTAGTGAATGACCTTTTGCCATTACTCGTCCTTGGGGGCCTTTCACATATAGTGGCATGCAGTGTTCTCGGACCGAGACGAGACTTGACTGATCTATGTTCTGCATGTCTGGGGGGAGCGGTGGCAGTACTGGCAACAGTTGCAGCAGTAACTATACTCTCCCAGTTGGAGTCTTGTAGGAACACGAGACGATGGTGCTCCTCCTGATCCATGAAACTGTGTGATGGGCTTGTATTTCTTCAAGATCTCGGCCTTTATTTGGGGAGACACGACATATCCTAACCTTTTCAATAACTCGACAACGGAACAACGTTCCTTCTTGGCCACTCTCTCAAAGAGTGCACGGCTTAGGTAAGAGATGTTGGTTTCTCTTACCATAATTATTATAGAGAGATGGCGGCGGTAATGTGGAGTCAATCCTGTAGACACCATCCTCTCTGGATGAGGAAGACAACGGGTGAAACCTACTCCCGCTAAATAGAGGTGAGGTCTCATGTAACCTGTCTCACCCAATTGGAGGATGGTCTCGGTGGCGGTCAACTCCACGACTTTCACTTTCTTGGCCTTCAGAACTTCCCGGTTGCGCCTCCTTTTCTGTGCCTTGGTCAGTCGCACAGACTTGAAACTGAACCCAGTCTCGAAGATAGATGACGCCGGGGCAAAGACATCATCTGACTCTTCCTCTTACAAAATCTGCTTTCCTTTAGTTGACATTGCAACTGGTGCGGTGATTGTAAATCTAGTAGTTGTGGCAGTTACAACCCTCTTTTCCACGATAGTAGCAGGCTCGACGGGAGCAGAAGCTACGGACTCAGCAAAAGTCTTCCCAACCTTTGGCTTTCTGAGTACGGGGAACTCCTGCTTGCAATTTTGGTCAAATTCAGTTGCTGACACTCTGCTATTATTGGGGCAGCTGTCTTGAAGAAGATATTGTGCACCTTGCTGAGAATGATTTTGACCTCGTCGAAGCTGGTTCCAAACTTGATCAACGATCTTTGGTAGTCGCGGGGCAGGTTTCTGTCGAACGAGAAGACCAACTTTCATGACGAAATTGTTTCTGTTATTTGAAGAATTTCCAGAAGTCATTAGCGTCCCGTGCTTTTTAATTTCAGCGAAAGTGTTGAAGTTAATACACTTGTCTTGTGAACTGGGCATTCTCTGAAATTTATTCATAAGTTTATTTCAAATTTTGCTTTTTGTTTTATTATTGTATATTTGCTTTGAAATTTTTCACGAAATTTTGTTATTTTTAGAGTTTAAATGGAATATTGTGAGAGAAATTTCGGTTTAACTTGTTTACAACAAGTCAAACTCAAAGATGAATGAAACGTAGGACTTGGTCCGAGAATTGGTGGGGGTTAGCTTCGGATCGAACTCGCTTCGATAAATCGCTCATAATCTACCACATTTATTCGGGGTCCACCTCACTTTAAAGTTTGAAGCTTTCGGAACTTCCTTGTTTAAGCATGATTAAACAGGAGGTTTCAAAATCAAGGAAGTAGTCGTTTATACCCTCTCAAGAAAGAAATAACAAGGTAAATAAACGGAAGAACAGTGGTCTTACTCATGAGGGACATAAACACACTATTGATGTTTGAAGACAAAACCATCTGATCAAAGATGGAGATAGAAACTTATCCTAGCGGAGTCGCCATAATTTATTGGTCATTTTTTTGAAAAATGCTTTAATTTTATATGTATATATAAATTTTCTTTTGAAAATAGTGTTTTAATTTTAAAAAATATGAGACAGAACAAATCTCATATATTTAATAGTTTAAATAATCGAGCAGAACACTATATATAATATACCATCTCGAGAGATAGACATACTTCTTGACAGTAAGCTCATTTATATAAACTACATAATTTATGACATTTGTTTGGTCCGTGAACTTTTTATGTGTGGTTGATAAGTTCCCGTACCTAATACAAAGATTTGGTAGAGTTCGTTTTACTTGTGTTTCAAGTTCCTTATAAAGGCAAACTCTTATAGTTAATTACATCTCAAATGACCAAAGTCACCTGAGAAAACTTTCAATTAAGATCAATGACTTTGTCTTTAAAAATTCAACGTTCAGATTTTCAAGTTAGGACTTGAAAAGTCAAGTAGGAAATGACTAAATAGGAGCAGTTATTTTAGAAGTTCAAAGGAGGGAAGAGTAGGATATGCCACGGATCTTGATGAGAACCTCGGTGACTTCCCAAATTATCTTATTGTTTAGCTGCATATTTTGAAGCGATGTTTTTTTACCGTTCACTCGTCCCAATTTTATTATTTAGGGTTTATACTGACATGATACTTAATCATGCAAACAGCTTACGAAGATAAGAGGGTTTATGTCGCACCGAACGACAACCTCAAAACCTGCAAGAGTTAGGACTTATGCTACACTATATGATTGTGCAGAGGTCTAAAGGTAGTGCGAGGATTTATGTCGTGCTAGAAGAACATTTCGAATTCCTACGGTTCATGTTGTTTAAGACTAATGAATGGTTCAGTTGGAGCAGATCTTGTTCGTGTGGGGTCCTGGTTTGCTGTTTGAAGTTGTCCTCCCTTTGCTTGTTTCTTCGTCGTGCTACCCACAAAGTTTGCTCCAAGCTCCGTGACGTAGTGGCTTTAAGTTTAGGATTTTATATTGTGAACGTGCAATATTGTTTGGTTGGTGGTCTGCTGCAGTGTACCTCCTAACCAGTGTCATACTGTTCTCCACTCGGAAGGCTTTGTAAATAAATGCATAAGTAAAAAAAAAACAGTAAAATGCATTAAAGTGTAGTAAAGAACAAAAAATAAATGTGCGTATTTGAGATTCCTGCCGCTGCTGCAAAAGGGATATCATTACAGACAAATATCATGTAGATTAAAGAAATGGAATAAAATGCGGAGAAAACACAAACATGTAAAACCATTCATATGACACATAGAAGATCGAGACTGAGTGTAAGAATTTAGTCATGGGGGAGCTTAGAATTAGGACCAGTATCCCTGATAATACTTCCCAAAGGGACTCCGTAGGCAACTATTCACATCATGTATGTGAGACCCAACATAGGGTAAAAAATTACCAGCCAGAAAATCATAGGAGGACAGTCCTCAACCCGATCTATGTGACCGACACGTGAGTTTGTCCAAAGTATCACTTTAAAAATGAGTTTTAATTTGTCATGCAAAATAATTCAAGTTTATGTTTATTTCTGGCAAACAATATATGAGTTTAATTCAAAAGTTCATTTTTTATTGTAATATGTGTATTTTGAAAAAAATGGAATTTTTATGTGTCGGTCACACCGACGGGCTAAGACCGCCAATCACTCATGAGGGCAAAGTATAACTATTTACTAAATGTTAGAGAGTAGTAATGCCAATCCTTGGCCCTCTTATCATCGCTCCTCACATACGTAGATGCTTTCTCATCGTTGCTCTTACCACCAAAGCCATTAACTTACACCTAGCCGATGTACCATATGTGACCACTTTAAATGTCGCAAATTAATGAAAGAATTTGAGTTTAATGTTCAAACTCATACCCCTAAGCATTGGGTATTATTGTAGGTTAAGTTGACAGGAAGTTTCGTTGATGTGATTTAATTAAAAGAGTCCTGAATCATATCTTGGTGTATCGTTATGTTTGAGGGATGATTTTCTTCAACAAATTAAATTAATTACAAATGATCTATAAAATATCCAAAACTTTGCAAAGGTGTCCAAAGAGTAACTCTAAACAACGTTAGAATATCTTGGATTATCTCAAGTTCATTTTGATTTTACTATGTTGTTAAATTGATCGTCCCATGTTGAATTAAGGTTACAATGTTGTATTTTAAACCGTGCTCGGTATTTTATGTCTTAAGTAGCCAATGAGTAATGCAAGTGGTCAATGTTTAATGTCATGTTTAAGAATTATGTAATTAGGCACCCCTAAGGGTATGTTTGGTCATCAAGGAATTCCATACTTATTCCTTTGATTGAACTTGAGCTTGTAGTGTTTTAAGATGTTTATGACTGTTTTTGTGTTTTGTTATCTAATCCCATTTGCATGATGTTAGATCAAACCTAATTCACTGCAAGCTCTTAAGGTTTGAGGCTAAATTTGTAAATTTGAAAAAGTTTATTAGTTAGGTTTGATTGGTATTGAAAGATTTACTTTTGTTTCTTCATTAGTTGAGGGTTTAAATTAATGAATTATGAACTTTCTAACTCATACCCCTCACTTTTGAATCATCCAAATTTTCATTTTTCCAATTTCTAAGAATTCAAATAATTACAATTTTATTCCTTTTGTAGAAGATATTGTGCATGAGTAGTGCAAGTGGTCAATCTTAATGCATATTTAAGAATTATGTAAGTAGGCACCCCTAAAGGTATGTTTGATCTTTAAGGAATTCTACACTTATTTTTTGAATTTAAGATGTTTATGATTTTTATGTGTTTTGTTATAATAATACCCCTAAGCATTGGATATAATTCTACAATAATACCCCTAAGCATTGGGTATTATTGTAGGTTAAGTTGACAGGAAATTTCATTGATGTGATTTAATTAAAAGAGTCCCGAATCATATCTTGGTGTATCGTTATGTTTGAGGGATGATTTTCTTCAACAAATTAAAATAATTACAAATGATCTATAAAATATCCAAAACTTTGCAAAAGTGTTCAAAGAGTAACTCTAAACAACGTTAGAATATCTTGGATTATCTCAAGTTCATTTTGACTTTACTATGTTGTTAAATTGATCGTCCCATGTTGAATTAAGGTTACAATGTTGTATTTTAAACCGTGCTCGATATTTTATTTCTTAAGTAGCCAATGAGTAATGCAAGTGGTCAATGTTATGTAATTAGGCACCCTTAAGGGTATGTTTGGTCATCAAGGAATTCTAGACTTATTCCTTTGATTGAACTTCAGCTTGTAATGTTTTAAGATGCTTATGACTTTTTTTGTGTTTTGTTATCTAATCCCATTTGCATGATGTTAGATCAAACCTAATTCACTGCAAGCTCTTAAGGTTTGAGGCTAAATTTGTAAATTTGAAAAAGTTTATTAGTTAGGTTTGATTGGTATTGAAAGATTGACTTTTGTTTCTTCATTAGTTGAGGGTTTAAATTAATGAATTATGAACTTTCTAACTCATACCCCTCACTTTTAAATCATCCAAATTTTCATTTTTCCAATTTCTAAGAATTCAAATAATTACAATTTTATTCCTTTTGTAGAAGATATTGTGCATGAGTAGTGCAAGCGGTCAATCATCAATGCATATTTAAGAATTATGTAATTAGGCACCCCTGAGGGTATGTTTGATCATTAAGGAATTCTACACTTATTTTTTGAATAGACTTAAGCTTGTAGTGTTTTAAGATGTTTATGATTTTTATGTGTTTTGTTATGTAATCCCTTTTGCATGATGTTAGATTGAACCTAATTCACTACAAGCTCTTAAGGTTTGAGGGTAAATTTGTAAATTTGAAATAGTTTATCAGTTAGGTTTGATTTGTATTGAAAGATTGACTTTTGTTTTTTCGTTAGTTGAGGGTTTAAATTACTGAATTATGAACTTCCTAACTCAAACCCCTCACTTTTGAATCATCCTAACTTTCATTTTTCCAATTTTTAAGAATTCAAATAATTACAATTTTATTTCTTTTGTAGAAAATATTATGAATGAGTTGCTACCCAATTACCCTTGACATTTAAATCATTTCAGAGAATTGATCATTATTATTTAATGCCCTTCCTTTGATTTATCCTAAAGATTAATTAAATTATGGTAAAGTGTAAAATTCCCAAAATACTCCTATGGTTTCTACCATAACTCTCACATTTTAATTTGAGGGATCATGAAAGTTCACTGATTTCTTATTAATAGGCCAATTGAGACATTAGAGGAGAATTCAAATTTTTCTGATTTTTATTTTTTCAGTGATTAATTGTGTAAAACCCTCAAAATGCCCCTTATTATGAATTTCCAATGTTAATTGATTTGATTTTTCAAAATATGTTCTCTATCATTAAAAGAATTTCATAATGTTCCTAGAGGCCTGAGGATCAATTAGAGAAAATTTTATGATTTTTTGAAATTTATTTTAATTTCATAATTTTTAAATATTTTTAAAAGAAAATAACTAGAAAATATTTTTTTAATTTTAAAATAAAATATCCTTTTATTTGATCCATCTAACATTAGAGATCCTATCAAAATTGATTTCATATTTTTCTGATTGTTCTTTTATTTTATATGAATATTTTAATTGAACAGAAACAAATTTATTAGAAAATTAGAGCTTTTAGGGCTAGAGGTGTCATCTGACTTTGAAAAATCAGAAGACCTCCCTAAACACATAAGGAATAAGCCCACAAAAGTTCAAGCCAAAATGAGCAATTTTTAAATTTATATGATTAAATTATGCTCTAAGGTTTTTTAATTGATTTAAAATAAAATATTAAATAATTGTTTTTAAAGTATGGTCCATAATGTTCTCATCTGTTCACTAAGTACAGAGATATTTTTTCTTTTATTTTTCTGGTTTTTCTACACTAAGATTTGATTTTTTTGAAGTTTTTGTTTTCAATTAAATCAAAATAATCCCTATTTTCTAACTTAACCACGTAGCACCATGTCAAACTAGAGAGATCCGAAAGATGGCGCCAATAATACCGCGGTACAACTCAAATAAAACCATAATAACACCAGATTAATACTGGACTGACCCCGCGAGTAAAATCGGAATAACACCGCGCTGGCTCTAGGTATCCACGCGTCACTCCGCCATTTGCGATGCTTTCCACGTCCTCGCCATGTCGGCCCGTTGTTTATGCTCTGTATCTTAATCCGGCTCGATCTCCACCATTCGCTTTGAAAACACCTAAATTGGACGACGACTAGCCATCGTCTCAAACTAAACTAACCCGATAATCGTCCACACTAAAGTGCTAGTATCTCACTCAATACTTAATGAAATTTAGTGCAGTTTGATCCTATAGCTTCATCTAAGTGAGTGGAACAGATCTATACAGCTAAATGGACATGGATTGTTCATTTTCTTCACAAAGGTCCAAACCGAGACGAAAAATGGAGTTTTGAAGTTATACCTTGGCCCAAGTAGTGAGACATTGATTGAGTGGTTGTAGAAGCTTCGCTTGAGTCCCACGAACCTTCTCCAAGTGTTGGCCTTCTCTGAGAACAGGTGCAAGTATGAATTCGACCAAAAGGTTGGTCAGGCTTGGTCTAGGACTTGGTTAGAGGGCTCGGGAAAGTGCGATTTTGGTTGAGGAGGTATTTTGGAGGTGTGCTGAAGCTTTTGAGATAGTTGTTTTGAAGCTTTGTTGAAGTTAATTTTTTAGGCCGAAAAGGCCCTAGTTTTGTATGGTGAAATTAGGGTTGCTGATTGGATGGAAATGGATAAGGATGCTGGGAATTTGCTGAGTGAAGATGTAGGAAGGCTGGGAAACAATTTGATAGAGTTTCCCCTTTGGTTTTGTGCACTACTCTCATTTTTGGCCATGAAGGTGGTCATTTTATAGGCCAAGGTGGTGAGCAAGGGTGTCAAGCCAGGGTATGTAAGGTCACTTCCAAGTTGATGGAAGTCAGTGGTGGAAAGTTGTGAAGTCAATTGAGCTAAGATGTGGGTCTGTGCATTTCACCAAAATGGAAAGGTAAAGTAGGCTAGATTAGGTCAACTTGGGTTAGGCTCACCAAAATCGGTTTGGGATGACTTGCAAGGTGGTTTAGTGTGTTGTGAGTGAGTTGAATCAGTGAGGTGTGGTCTTATCCTAGTGATTAGGGTTGGACCTTGGATTTGGGATGTTCATAAAAAAGGTCGAGTGATTTGGCCGTGAGTGGGAAGCAAATCTCCCTCTTGCCAATTCTAGTGGACTTTCACGGTTCATATGTGGCTTGGGAAGATCCCAGGGTTTGAATGTAGTTTGGGTGTTTTACGGTTGATCTTGTGATTTTGAGTGCTCCGCAAGGTGTTATTTCGGTGTTATTATTGTGGTATTGTGGTGTTATTGAGAGAAGGTAGCTGTTGTTCCGCTGGAGTGTTGTTATTTGGAGTAGTATTTGTGGGTGTAATTATCGTCGAGGAATTGAAAAGGCAGTGTTATTGTGAGGTTTTCCGCGGCATCGTGATGTTATTGGCAAGGAAATTGCGTGGAAACGCGGGGTTGGTGTTATTGCGGTAGTAGTTCTTTGGTATTGCGGTGTTATTTGGAGTTTTGCGGCGCGGTACCACGAGTTTATGTAGCGGTGGTGTTATTGCGGTGTAGCGTGGTATTGCGGTGTAATTGCAGATTTGCAGCGGTGTTATTGAAGGGATTGTGGTGTTATTTCGGTAGTGCTATTGTGGTTGCGGCGGCAGTGTTATTGTTGTGGTACCGTGGTAGTATTGCGGTGGTATTGTGGTATTATTAGGGTTTTGCGGTGCAGTACCGTGGAGTTATGCGGCGGTGGTATTGCGCATGGTTCCGCGGTGTTATTGGCGCGTGTCGCGGGGAGTATTATTGGAAGGAGCCGTGATTTTATTTGATAGTATTGGTGGAAATATTGTGGTAGTATTGAAGGCGAAACCGCGGTGTTATTGTGGAGTTATTGTGGTTATTTTTTGGGACTGCTGGGAGTATTATGGTAGCGTTGGTAGTGGAGTTATTGTACGTGGACCATGACACTGTTGTGCGCGGAGTTATTGTGCGTGGTGCTGTAACACCGAAATACACCTCTTGAATTACCCAGTATCCTAAATATCAACCATAATGAAAGTTTGGACATGCGTTTGGCAAAATTGAACTTGGCATGTGGGTTTAAGGTTGATGTGCTTGAGGTAAGTTTGAAATGAACTTTGGTGATTTAAATCAAGGCTTGAATTTTGGTGGGGTTAGATTTGACTTTGGGTTTTGGTTAATTTGAGGTGAATTTGACAATTGTTGGTGAAGTGTGGGTCAATTTGGTAGCTTGGGTAATATTTGGATGGTTTTAGGTGGGTTTGGAAGATTGGGTGGCTTGGAGAATTTGGGATAATTTTGGGTGAATTTGAGGATTTTGAATTTCATTTAATTTGGGGAGAATTTGGTGGCATGAATTGAATGTTTGTGCGTGTATGGGACAATGTAAAGTTTAAATCATGTATGTGCATGTGTATGAATGTGAATGTGTACAGCCAAGCCATAAAGGTTTCCCCTAAGGCCTTTTGATTATGTAGGAGCTCTCTTTAGGCCTCACATGTTCGTCCTAGCCACTCAACCCAATAGTGATGGCTTGTGCTCCTAGCCACTCAACCAAATGGTGATGGCTTGTAGCCCTAGCCACTCAATCAAATGGAGATGACTTGAGATGACCCGTATGAGGCATCCCAAAAGAGCTAAAAGGTGGTTTAAACTTCTAAATTGGGTGGGCTCCATCACTAGTCTTCTAGAATAGTCAATAGGAATATCCTGAGACTAGATTCTTGGCTATAAAAGAAAAGAGTTAGACCTCGTCACAATTGAGATCCACATCCTCTTGTTCTCTTCTCTTTCTCCCTGAATCTGAAACTATGTAACTTTTGGTGGATGGCTAAAAATTATCAGAAACCACAAGTAATTTATTGTCACTGGAACACGAACTGCTCGGCGGTCAAGTGATCTGCTAGTTGGACCTGTTTCCCTCTGGCAGTTAATTGTTTAGAAAGTTCTATCTTCTACTCAGATCCTCCAGGGGAACAAAAGAGGTTTGAAATACTTTTTCTTTGCTTCTATTGATAGATTCATCTATTGAATTAAGGGATTTTTCTTCATCTGTATTAGATAATGATATTCTTTTAGTATGCATGATTATTATTTGTTATAGTTATCTGCTTTTTATTTACATGTGGTATTCTAGTTAGTTTCATTTCTCCTTTTAATCTTATCTGCTCTGCCATATCTGGTATTTGATTTCAGGCTTTACCTTAATCACATTATGTTCATTTGCGTTATTTCATTACATTTTATTAGTCTGACTCATTTTCTATGTAGCATATGAATGTTTTAGAACAAATGCAAATATTACTATCTTCAATTATTCCACATTGGATACTACTCTGTTCCAGTTTCATAGATGACATATTTTTTTGCTGATTGTTGCCTTTGAAAGGGCGCGGTTTCAACATGACCCTTGATCCTAACTGTATGCTCAAATCTGATTGCTAAACATCAACCAACTGCAGAAAATGTATGAAGTGGTAGGAGCCCTGTCAGACCTGAAGCCTGTATCCTTAAGGTCTATAATGCATAGAAACATATGCTGTGCTGTAATTTTGAGCATATTTGACGAGAACAGAACATAATTTAGAGAGTAGAGGAAGAATAACAGACATTGCTACTTCTCAATCTTTGTACTGAGAAAGTTAGTTCAGCTAGATCATAGACCTTGAGCATTCATAATAATCTTTTTTGGTTTCTTTTTGAACAAGAACAACAAATTATATGGAATGACATAATTACCATAAAGTTTCAGGATGATAGAATATCATAGTTCCAGACCAATGTTATTAAAAGTGCTCTCTCATGGAGATATGGCTGCCCAATTTCTGAAGAGGGAACATCCCAACATGCACCCAAGGAAAGCCAAACACTAAAAAAGAATAGCTATGATCACTTAATACACTATTTTCATGTTTGTTAAATACTTTTAAAGTTTATAAAATGGTGGTTAGCACATTTAGAACTTGATCAAGTAAAGTCATGTTTTTTTCCTACTTTTATTGCATTCCATGTTTGAAATTCTTGACAGGTAGATTATCTTAGACAATAATATTGAAGATATTTAAATTTCTGTCTTGAATAGCCTAGGGATAATTTCATTTTCATGATTATCTATTATATTTTCTCATCTCCATCCTCTCTAATGTGTTCTCAATCCCTAGATATGTAGATCTTTTTATTTTCATTTACCTCTTCAGGTCGTTGTTTTCAATCTCAAGGTTTACTATTCTAGAATGTCAAGGTTTTGCACCAACAATATGCCCAACAACGCATCATTGTTTCTCCACTCCTTATGCCCTTTTCTCATCATTCCATGTCTAAGTAATGATGATAGAAGATAACTCATTTTTAGTGTTAAGTATTTAGTACTTTAGTCTCCAATGAGCACAAGGCTGTTCCTTCACTACTTGCTATCTTATATAAAAGAGGCCTTACCCCTGCAACATTTTAATGATGTTGACTATCTAGGAGGTCAACAAGGTGGCGTGGTCTTGCTCCATCTTGACAGGTGCTTATGAGAGCATCTGAGTTGTCTTTTACAATATTGTTCTATATCAAATTAAATAATCCTACTAGAGAAAGATGAAACTAAATTTTTTATTAATACACAACCTTTGATGGCATATTAGTTTATGACTAGAAAAAAAGAATTAGCAGATAATTATTGATTTGTTAGCTCAGCACCCACTCTTCTTCATAAAACACTTTTTTAGATGGGAATTGGATCCAAATAATCAAATGATAATTTTGATTTTTGAGCATTAAGCAGTCAAATGAACGAGAATTACCAAGTAATAGGGTTCAAAGAAGCTTTAGCAATTTGGAATGAATTTAAAATGAATGGAGAGCAGAAGTGATGCTAGAAGATTAATAGCTTATATTAGTAATGCAATTGTGGATGAGATGCACAATGAAAATGCAAAAATGTGGCAATCCCAATGAACTTGAACTTTTAATTTTTTATCAATTTGGCCTAATTAAAACAATTTCGCTTTGAGAAATCGAGCATTGAATCATTGCAATTAGAAATAGTAACAATCCCTTATAGTGCTTAATTTATGGAAAGTTGAGTATATTTGCTTGGTAAGATGTTGGATTTGTATTCACAACAAGGGGAAGGAAATAGAGTAATTTATAGTACTAACTGACGGTTCATAAAATAAAATTATGTTAATTACATTTGAGGTTTCGAGTACACTAGAAATTCTCAAGAATTGAATACATTTGAATTGCATATCCAATGAGCTTGAACTCCTGAATTTGCATCATTTTGTTCTCATTGCCAGAAATTGGCTTTTGAGAAATTGAGCATTGGAATCTTTGCAATTACTAATAGATACAATCCCTATATATAAGTTAATTTATGGAAACTTGATTGAAAGTGCTAGGTAAGATGTTGGATTTGAATTTACTTCGAGGGGATGGAAGTTTTGGAGTTTATGGTACTGGTTATAGGTTCATAAAATAAAGTCAAGTTAAATACATTCAAGTTTGGAGTACAATAGAAATATTCAAAAGTTTCATCTCATATTTTGGAGTACAATAGAAATATTGAATATGTGTGTGTGTGTGTGTGTGTGTGTGATGCATGATGATACACTAGACTTGCTAATGCATTTTAGGTGATATGCATAATGAAATTAGAAATTGGCAATATTTAACTGTTTAATCAACTTTTGACCTTTAACAAAAACTAGTTGCTTTTGATGTAAAAATGTTGAACACACTCGAATCTAAAGTTCCAAAAGAAAAGAGTGACCAAACATAAAATATTAGCAATCTTTAGAAAGAAAATCAGTAATGCATCACACTTAATAAAATTTCACTCACACATGCAAAATTGGTGCTTAAATTAACTAAAACAAGCACAATGGTAAAATTACCCAAAGGCAAAATCAAGCTTCACATTGATACAAGAAGACTCACCCGAGAGAATAGTTGTCCATATCTGTGAAATACTTTATGAATACACATCAGACCTGCACAAACATAAGAATAGTGGAAATTTGTATTTTTATATAAATATTGAATGTCTAATCCATCTTATATATACCAGGTATCCTACTTATTGCTTATAAACGACACAAAATAAGAAACTTTTGAGGTGAGCTCTTTTGATAAACTTAAATGTCCTCTAATAAAAATTCTTTCTTCAGGTGGATTAGAGAGTCATATTTTAAGGTGAGCTCTTTTGATAAACTTTTCAATGAAGTTTCTGAAAATACGATCGACTTTACTGTTCGTAATATCGTTAATAATACCAAATCATTTTATTTTTATCGTCGCATTAGCAAAAAGATAAGGGTGAGAAATCACTAACACCTGGTGATATCCAAATTGAAGTGTGGAAATATTTAGAAAATTTAGGAGTTTTTTTGGCTTACTAAACTTTTTAATATTATTTTAAAAGCTAAAAAAATGCTTGAGGAGTGGAGGAAAAGTATTTTTTTCCCCGTTATTTAGAATAAAAGGATGCACAAGGGTGTGCAAATTATATAGGAATTAAGTTGATGTGTCATACTTTAAAATTATGAGAGAGGGTAATTGAACATAGATTAAGACGCAATACTAAGATTTCTCATATTCAATTTCAATTTATGTAAGCTATACATTTATTGAGAGGTTTTATGGAGAAGTACAGAGAGAATAACGATGATCTACATATGATTTTTAATGATTTAGAAAAAAGCTTACGATAATGTTCGAAGAGAAGTCCTTTGGAGAGTTCTAGAGAAGAATGATCTTGATATGATTTATATTCAAGTCATTAAATATACGTACTTCAAAACTATTGTGTTTGAATAGAAGAAGGGTTGACCAAATATTTTCCTATTTCAATTGGATTGCACCAGGAATCAGCTTTAAGCCATATCTTTTTGCTTTAATTATGGATGCTCTTACTGGACATTTACAGGAGGAGGTACTTTGATGTATGTTTTTTGCTGGTGATATCCTTTTTGTGGATATGTCTAGAGAATGAGTTCAGGAAAAACTTGAAATACAGAGGTCTACATTGGATTCTAAAGGTCTTCGTGTTAGTAGATCTGAATACATGGAATGTAATTTTAGTAGTAGTAGCTCTAGTGGCAAAGTTGTAAGGGTGATCAGATCATTGATCATTTTAGGTTTCTCGGGTCTATTGTTCAAATTGATGGTGATATGAGTGTGGATGTTATTAGTAGAATTCGCGTTGGTTTGTTGAAGTGGAGAAATGCATTGAGCCTATTGTGTGATAGAAATGTACTGCTTATAGTGAAAGGAAAATTTTATAAGATGGTGGTGAGACCTGCGATGCTCAATGGCTCAGAATGTTGGCTTTTAAAAGAGAAGCATAAAACAAAGTTAGGTGTCGATGAGATGAGGATGTTCAGGTCAATGAGTGGCTTGACATTTAGAGAAAAAATGTGAAATGAAATATATCTGTGATAGGGTTGGTGTAGCTCCAGTGGCGGATAAGATTAGAGAGTCATCTTTGTTGGTTTGGTCACATTAAACGTCAACTATCTAATGATCTTGCTAGGAGAATAGATGTTTTAGATTTCACTTATGTTGAGAAAGGGAGAGGTATACCTAAAAAGACTTGGGCTTATTGTATAAAAAATGATCTTAATCTTTTTGAATTAAATGAAAATATGACCCTCAATAGGATACAATGGAAAGAAATGATCCATGTAGCCGATCCTATATAGTGGGAGAAAGGCTTGTTGTTGTTGTTGTAAGATCTATTTAAATATAATATATTTCAATATATCCTTCATGAATTCTTGCTTTTATAGAAAGTCTAATTTTAAAATTATTGTTTTAGTCAATTTTGACTAGTTTCATCAAGTTTCCAATCTACCTAGCTATAGATCGGGTACAACCAATAAGTCGGACTATAGGAGTCATAGGAGAAAACAGAGGCCAATCAATCATCGTATAGGAGAAAACCACAAGCCAGTCAATCCATATTACAGGATGAAACCATAAGCGAATCAAGTCATGTTATAGGAGTAAATCAGAGGTAATGGATCCAAAATCCGCCCACATTGTTCAGCCACATGAATCAAAAAGGCCAAATGACAAAGGAAAAAAAAAAGCACATATTACAACAATCCTTGGGAAATAAATGCCTAGTAGTCAAGAATCATAGAATCAGCTAACAAGCTATAACATTGATCCTTAATAACAACTGCCAAGAAACAGCGAAAATCAGCCGATGAATTAAACCTCAAATGAGCTGGATGTTTTCTGAAATGATTTAAAGAGTTGTCGAACTAGAGAATTCAATGAGCTGAGTTGCAATCTTATAGCAGTGAACTGGTCCCAAGGTGTGAATCAACGTAATAGCAAATGTATTCTATTCTTTTAGAATCCTTTATCAAAGACATGGTTTACAAATAAATAGGCTTGACTACAAAACTCTGAATAAATTAATATGAATACACATGAATTGAATTTCCAACAGACTTTGGCTTTCATTTTTGTATCGACAACTGTATAAAGATCAACTTTTAATATTGAGGAATATGAAGTAAACATGATAGGAAATTGTTATCAGAATTGAATACAAGGAAGAATAGCAGTTGACGTGAGCCAATCTTCACAAGGAACATTTGCATGAACAAATCCCATCAAATCCCAGCAGGTAGAGGGATTCATATATGTCAATTGTTTTTTTTTATCGTTTTAAACTTTTTTCTTATAATTTAACGCAAAAAAAAAATATATATATATATATATTTGCATTAATGAATCTCAAAAAATTTTTAGAGCAAAACTATAGCGTCTTGATGTAGAAAAAGAGATTTGTAAGGATGCATGAGATCAATTAAAAGCACAAAAAGATTTGAGCTGAGAAGTTGCAGAGGTAGATTAAAGAAACAGGAAAGGGATAAACATGCAACAAAGGTTATGTATGCAAAAGAAAAAATAGGGGAATAGGGAAGCAAGTGACTAAATTTTTTATCTTCCTTACATTTATAGTTTCTTCTAGCTTTCGTGTTGTTTTTACCATGAATGTGTAAATTATGTTTATGAGAGAAATGAAGTGAGAACTACAATACAATGGAGGAGTAAATCTACTTGTTGTTGGGATACCTGCAAATGTGTTCAGTGCATTCATTTGAAGTGTATGTAAAATGGGGAAAACAATATGAAAGAAAAATGCCAAGCAACCAAACAAAATCTAAATTAGAACAGGAAGGGTGGGAGAAGAAATATGCATGAATACTTATCTAGCGGAATATTATTTTTGAAACCCATATGGAGAAAACGTATGCACAACATAGGGAGGGCATCTAATATTTTGCTGGTGTCTCTATTATAATAATGTAATTTTTCAATATTCTCAATGGTATTATGGGAATTCTTTTTTCAAGAAACAACGTGCAATGACCATAATCTCAGATGCTTGTGGGGCATGATTTGGCTATGGACATGATAGGATCATCAATGCTAAACCATTATTTTTTTCTTCCACTCAATAGAGCTTTTATTCTATTTCTCTTGCTCCATAAATTCAAACTTGTTGCAATGCAAGGTGAGAAATGAGATTTTCTTTGGATGAATGTTTTGACTTTGGTGAGTGAGTAATGCATTTGTAACTTGAGGCATAAGCTTTTGGTTAGAAGGGACATAGGTATGAAGAGAAATATTACCATAGTGCACTGAACAAAAAAACTGCATGCGTCATAAATGTTCAGTTTTAGTTCATAGGGTTGCGGTGGGAAAATAGGTTTGCTCAACGAAGAAAATTTTATAGTTTCTTCTCCGCTATCTTACATTATCTGCCTTACTTGGTGAAAACTTAAGGAATAATTGTTTAGAAATTAGAGGATGATGATCCTTTATTCCCGTATAACTTTTTAAACCTCACCAAAGCATTTCTGATCTCTTATTGCTAGTAACTTCACATACCAATTTGAAACCTATAGATTCATTATTTATATGGACATTTTTTATCCCACCCATTCCCTCTTATATAAGATTTCATGAATACACGGATTCGATTTTAGTTGCATACGTATATGGTGAAATTTATCAGACAAATAGATTTGAAGTGTGGTAAGGGAGATATGAGTAATTTTCTACCAATTTTAGATTCACTCTAAACTTTTCCATGAAGAATTGAATGAAAGAATGTATTTCTACTGCTTGGTGTAGGAAGCTTGTTCTATCTCGTTGTACTACATTATTCTTTTTAAAATTTACAATCAACTATATTAATGAAGAAACAGCCCAAGAGATCCCTCATAAATAGTCTTATGCCTATTTGCAATAACCTTCTATAATTGTCATCTCTGTGAAGCCCTCAAATCTCCCAATAGGTTACAATTACCCTAAGAAAATATATTTATATTAGTTACGCCTTGGAGATATATGAGAGGTGGAGCAACTTATGTCATGTTTAGATAATTGATCTGTTAAGGTGGAAGTATTAGAAATAAAAGGTGTGGAGATGATTTTATTTGGTTGACTTTTTGAGAAATGTGTGGATATTGTTTAGCTTCATCTAATTTGGAGTTAATTTTATATGATCATCCGAAGGAGTTTTGTGTAAGGATGGTTTAGATGCACGCCAAGTTGTGGTGTGTATTCCAAGACATCCTCATCCCAGGTGAGATGTGAGACTGAATGAGCCCAAACGTTAAGGATAAAGTAACTTCTTGTTTGAGTGATATATTCTCTTTTGTTTTTCGGCCCACATCATTTGTTCTATCTACTCTGATAAGTACTTGAAGTTATCAGACAACTTGGATGCACCTTGAGCATGGTGGCTTTGGATTGTTCCTTGAGTGATGCATCCAAGCCATTATTACACAACTATTTTTGATGTATCTATGGAATGTTAACAATAGATGCTTCCAATGCCACAGTTCCTGTAATGATAAATGTTTAATGCAAAACGTTGATAAATTTATTAGAGGTTGGCATAAATATAGTAGTTAATATAGCAACAAGTATCTCATGTGCTTCGAATACGGGAGTTTAACAGTAAAAAGAAATAAATTTATCGGAGGTTGGCATAATTATAGAAGTTATTATTCTTGGCACTTGTTATTTCTTCTTTTTTTTTGTTTTTGGCTTTTGTTGTATTCCTAGGTTGCATCTTCTGAGCAAACTCTCCTCTTTCAGGTAGGTATCTGATATTATACATGAAGAACACGGCATTTTAGATGTTCTGGAACATCTTCACGATGCATCCACAATCACAAATGGCTTTGGAAATTCATATGCCCTCCACAGAAAGCTCACTGCTGAATGATGTAGATTATAATTTTCATCCATCTACTTCAGTGACTATTAGTACTAAAAAATCTGGTACATTTTTACATTCAAATCATGTTCCCCTTCGATGAAATAGTGTGCAAATTGTGAAATCATATGAAACTATGATCAAATATCCCATCAGCATTTTTAGTATTAAATACATGTGCTTTAGGGCAGAAAAGAACCCGCCAATGGGCTGCTTGGACACGTCAGGAGCAGGAGAACTTTTTTAGTGCATTACGACAAGTTGGCAAGGTTATGACTTGTTCATCTAACAAATTACATCAGTTACCATGTTTAATATATGCTAAAAGCTTGTTTATATTGGCAGAATTTTGAGAAGATTACCTGTCGTGTGCAGAGCAAGAATAAAAACCAGGTATGCTTATTTTTTAATTGGTTGTTACTCAATAACCACTGTTTATAATCTTTCTGGCTTATATTGTAATTATCCCTACTTTCTATATTTTTTTTTTCCATGGTTCTAATATAAGCTCAAGCCCCTTTTAATATTTCTTCTGAATTCGATCTCTTGTTAATACTTGTTATTCCTGCAGTGCTTGGGACATACCTATATCCAGCACTTGTTCGGAAGCCTCCTCTACCATTTCTTACATTTTTATTGCACTATCTGAGGGTCCCATACACTATCTTCGGGATTCGGCAATATTTCTGCTACTGTTATCAATCTCTGATGAGATTTCTTTCCTCACATTTGGATTCTAATGGCTTTGGCGACCAATCTTCTTTTCATTTTGTACTCCCTGTATAGAAAATTACAATAGAAATTGTGATTATAAATAAGCGTAGATCATGTACAAAATAATTAATTGATACTTAAATAGTTTTCTTGTTGAATATGCTAATATTATTATTTTCAGGTTTAATTCTTTGATTCGAGATTGATAGTTTAGGATTTAAAGTTTGTTATTCAGTTATGAGTTATACTGCAAATAGCCTAGACATAATTATAGATAAGTGTTTGAAAAATAATGTTGTAAAAATTAAAAGATTTGGATATAATATTATAGCTATAAAGATTGTTATTGATATTGAAATTTTTAATGTTATAGGTGCTTATGCTTCTCAAATAAGTTTGGATATATATTCAAAATAAAATTTTGGAATGACAGATAAAAATTAATATAAAGGATACCTCTTGAGGTAGAATCTTTATTGGAGGAGATTTAAATGAACATGTTTGTAGAGTGGTAAAGAAATTTAAATGTATTCATGTTGGTTATAGTTTTAGAGTGACTAATGAATAATGTAGTCATATTGGATTTTATCTTACCTTATGAATTTGTTATTATTAATAATTTATTTAAGAAAAGATACGATCATACTATCATTTATAAGATCCCCAGATTTTTTTTTGTCTTATGAGAAAAATAGATTAGAAATATGCTAAAGATTTTGAGGTCATTTCAAGTTAAAATTTAAGCACCTAACATCAATTATTGGTTTTGAATTCTAAGATGATGTGTTGAAAGATGAAAAGTGTAATAAAATATTATGATAGAATTAGATAAGTAAACTTTAAGATCTTAAGATTGCAGATATTCATAAAGAAGCTAATATTATATTGAATAAAATAATGAGTACTATTAAACAAATTGCAAAAGATATGTCTGGAGAATAAAAAAGAAATCTATTTTGAATAATAGTTGGTGGTGGAATAATAGTGGGCATGAAAATGTAGAAAATTTAAGCACCTACCATCAATTATTGGTTTTGAATTTTAAGATGAAGTGTTGGAAGATGAAAAGTACAATAAAATATTATCATTCAATCAGATAAATAAACTTTAAGATTTTAAGATTTCAGATATTCATAAAGAAGCTAATATTATATTGAATAAAATAATGAGTACTATTAAACAAATTGCAAAAGATATGTCTGGAGAATCAAAAAGAAAAACTAGTTTGAATAATAGTTGGTGGTGGAATAATAATAAGCATGAATATATGGACAATAAAAAGTTTTTTATAAAAAGTAGCTTAGATGTAAAAACAAGGAGAATTGAATAAAGTCTAAGGTGGCTCGTAGGGAGTTAATTGAATAATTTATGATGCTAAGAATTCTGCTTTTAATAATCTTTATAATAGATTAGATATTAGAATGATGAAAAATATATTTATAAACTAGCAGAATAAATAGATAAGAAATGTAAATATTTGGTTCAAGTAAATGTATTAAGGATTATAATTAAAAATTATTTTTCTAGATGTGAAATTCAACATAGTTGAGTGAGATTTTTTGATAAATTTTTCAATGGAGATTGTGCAAATTTGATATACTTTAGTGATCTTAATATCATAAATAATAATGTTTTTTATTTTTACCATCACATTAGATAATGAAAGTTCAGGAGGCTTTAAAGAAAATGAAGTGTGGAAAAGCAGTATAATGTGATGATATGCTAATTGAAGTGTGAAAATGTTTAGGCGATTTAGGAATTTTTTGGCTTACTAAAACTTTTAACATTATTTAAAAACTAAAATAATATTTGAAGATTGGAAAAAGAGTATATTGGTTTTTATTTTTAAGAATAAAGGGATGCATAAGAGCGTGAAACTTATAGAAGAATTGAATTATTGTAGTGTTCATTAAATTTATTGGAGAGAGTAATTGAAACAAGGGTTACAACATGATATAAAAATTTACCAAAATCAAATTGGATTTATGTTGGGGCAAGTCTACTATGAAAATTATACATTTATTGAAAGGTTTGACAGAATAGGACGGAGAGTAATGGGGATCTACATATAATTTTTGTTGATTTAGAAAGAAGTTATGATAAGGTTCCAATATAAATATTTTGGAGTGTTCTAGAAATGAAAAATGTTGATTTTGCTTATATTCAAGTCATTAGAAATGTGTATACTAGATATTTTATTTGCGTTCGAACACGAAGAAGATTGACCAAGTATTTTTATATTTCAGTTGGATTACATTAGGGATCGATTGTAAGCCCATATTTTTTTGCTCTAGTTATGAACGCTCTTACAGGACATTTACAAGAGGATTTACCTTGGTGTATGCTTTTTGCTGATGATATCCTTCTTGTGGCTAAGACTAGAGAGATACTTCAGGAAAAACTTGAATTATGGAGGTCAACTTTACAGTCTTAAGGTCGTTTGAGTAGATCTAAAACTGAATACATGAAATGTAATTTTAGTATTAGTAGATTTAATGGCGTGGTTGTAATAATGGGTGATCAAATCATTAAAAGAAGTGAACGTTTTAGATATCTCAGATCTATTGTTTAAAGTTATGGTGATATTGATGTGGTTGTTATTGGTAGAATTCAATTTGATTGTTGAAATGCATTAGACCTATTGTATGATAGAAAGTAGCACTTAGACGTAGAAGGAAAGTTTTATGAGTTGGTGGTGAGAACTGCAATGCTTTATGGCTCAGAAAGTTGGCCTGTAAAAGAGAAGCATAAAATTAAGTTAAATGTAGCTGAGATGAGATTGCTCGGTTGGATGAGTGGCTTTATGCTTAGAGATAAAATGCTAAACAAATGTATTCGTGAAAGGGTTGGAGTAGCTTTAGTGGGCAAAAAATTAGAGAGAGTTGCCTTAGATGGTTTTGTCACATTAATAGTTTACCATTTGATGACACAGTTGGTGGAGTAGATGTTTTAGATACTTATGTTAAGAAAGGTACCCTAGAAAAATTTGGGCATGTTGTTTCAAAATTGATCTTAATTTATTAGATTAAATTGATAATACGACACTCAATAGAACACGACGGAGAATAAGGATTCATGTAGCCGGCCCCACTTATTGGTATAAAGTGTTCTTGTTGTTGTTTTTTGTATCCTTATTATTGGAGAAAAATCAGTAAAGCAAAATTTTTTTTTAGATGTATGGTAAACTAGAATTATTGTAAAGAAATTGCACACTTATAAATTTTACCTCCAATGTTAACTTTAAACGCTAGGTAAATTCCGCATTAATATTAGCCATTTGCTTTGGTTACATGTATTGGATGATGTAAGAAGAAGATTGATGCAGAAATAAACAAAAAAGGTGCTTATTTTGTTGTACTCATAAGACAAAAGTAAATAAAATAATTATTAGTTTTGTTTTGTGATGCATATATGTTTGGGCTGTGCTGTTTGATCCCCAAGCTCTTGGATAGATATCATTAACTTGGCTAATCAACCAAAGCAAGTTGTTGGAGATCCATAATATCCAGTTCTCTTTGTTACGTGAATTCAAACATAAGTTCGCTATGTTTTCTTGTCCTTTGTAAAATTTAAAACAATTTTTTTTTCTTTTTCTGGATCGTTTTTATAACAGGATGTTAGCATGCTTGATAAACTCATATTTTGTGTTGTGTGTTAGTTGTAAACTATTGAAGAATGCTAAATATTGATCGTGTCAATCATCATTAGCATCATTCTCATCATTCTCATCATTAGCCTTATACCAACCGTTCGGGGTAGACTTTATGAATTCTCATTCATCATTCCTTCTTATTGTACGTTATGTAACCCTATTCTTTATGAATAATTTTGAACACCCACTTAAAGTCTAACCTTTATACCTAGTAATCCTTCAACACCAATTTTTTCTAGCATGCCTCTTATAGAACGTATTCAATTTTTTGCTGTACATGTCCAATGCACCTCAGTCTATTTTCATTTGTGTTATCTTCCAATAGATACCACTCAAATTATTCTTCTAATATAACCATTTATTAATTTATCCTCCCCAGCTTTTTTGTATATACATATTAATATTATCATCTTCTCGTTTCTTTAAATAGCTGTTTATGACTATTTTACTCTAAAACTCAAAACATACATCCCAAGCCTAGTTACAAATTTACAAAAATTTCCTCTTATTTGATATCCTTTTATTTGTAATTCTCTTGAGGCAGTTATTCATTTTAATCTTTTTTGTCTTAAAGTGATATACTCATTTATATCCCTATTTTTCTATATAATAGATTCAAGTGCTTGAACCTTTTTCACCTTGGTATTATTATATCTTGTAGTAAAGTTAACTAAAAAATTTTAATATCACATCCATTGAAATTTCATATCATTTAATTTAATTCTTAGTTCTTCATTTATATTATCAATTATCTCACTATTATTTATTGACAAATGCAAAGGGCATATACCAAGTCACCTCACTTTCAATATTTCCTTTAACTATCTCCATATAAATACAAAACGATATATACTAAATGGTTCCCTTAGATGTTATTCTATTGTAATTGGAAGCTCTTTGATCACTACACACCTACTTTTAATAGTAGCTAGTGCAATACTATACATATATTTAATAACTTTAATATAACTTTGAACCTACAAAGCACTGCCATGGACATAAGCTACGAACATTAATTTTTTTTTAATATTCTTTATAAATATATTCAAAAATTTATCGCGTTAATATAATCTTGAATAACAAAATGATATTAATTCATTATTAGGAATGATTGTAATTTGTTTTTTCAACAAAAATACTCAAAAAAGGTATATAATCTCCAAATGATTACACAAAATTTGAACATATCAATATAACACTAATTAAACCAATTATATTTTATTTTCGAGATGCTCAATAATTGTCTAATATGGAAAAAAATTATTAAACAAGAAACATCATGCAAGTGCTTGTCCATATCATGGCCAAATTCCACTTTAATTTTGCGAATCTTATATAATCCAGTTTGATATATCAATTTAATATTGTATTGCTTTAAAAAAATAAAATGTTATATTCGAGAAAATAACCATATAAAATATGTGCACGTCAATGTATCGTTAATTGAAGGCAATAGATTCAACACTGTAGCACCCATTGATCTCGTAACCTGAATACAAATTTCCTGAATGAGGAGCACCTTGTTTGTACTTGTTTGCATTGACCCATCTTTTGTTCGTGTTTTACTAACTTTTAGAATGAAGCACATCGTACACAATTTTAGTGTATCATGTCTAACACTGACAGGAAAAGCTTTTTGAAGTGCACATGTTCTATAGTTTGACACTCACCACTCTTTTTTGATGCATTTCACATCAGTTCCTATAGTAATCAATCATGTACTTTGGCATGATCAATAAAATCATATGAATCTTTTCTCTACAATCTACACTTCTCTATGAATTATCTAAATTAAAAAATTGCTTCATTCTCTTAAAAGTAGGGTAATATTTCTAGTTATGTCACTCTCCATAGTTACTACTTATGATTTATAAGTTCTATTTTTTTTCGTAATTAGACAGACTTGAGCATCACTTTTTGTCCTTAAATATTAGTGTGAAAATGCTTTTTCATTAATTCTTTTACATTCTTTTAATCCTCAAAATTTCATTGAACAGAATTACTAATCCCATAACCCTTTGAATCTTTATAGGCATCACATATAAACATAAATGTTAACCTTTATTCATCTTGTTTAGAGATAACTCCGCTTTACTATTATGGACCAATATATTATATATTTTATTATTGCTTGTTACATTGTTTCTAAATAATTTCTTCCATAAAACTCTAATTTAATATTTTCTTCATAGTAAGATTTGCAGCTTTATTTGATGGTTATCTTTAAGTCATAAAAATGACGACTTTTACTTTGCTCACTACACTTTTTGCAGGACAATATCAATCATCACAGTGATAGCAATAATTTCCTTGGACTCAATTGACAATTGATTCTAATCAATTAAACTTGCAGGTTAGGCATTATTACTATCGCCTTGTTAGACGTATGAACAAGTTGCTCAGTCCAGGATTTTGTCTTGATGCAAAGAACTCCAAGGACACAAACGCTGCAATGCTTCGATGGTAATGTACTAATAAAAGCTGCAGATGTCAACAGATTGTAGTTTATGCTTCCATAATAGAAACTGTTTTGGTCTTTCATCATTTTGGTGTTCAACTTTTTTGATCCACATTTTACACCAATCCCTTTGTTCACTAATAGCACCATTCACACCTTCATTTTGAAAGTTAGACATAGCTTCTTCGATGAAAGTTAGGCAGCTCGCAATCAAATCATTTTCATGGCCACACGCTTATATGTTCTACTGTATGAGTTCGTTCTGTTGGATAAAAGATTGAACCATTAGTTAATCAGAGGCCCGGCGTGTTACATGACTTAAGTTCTTGAGGGTGTTCACTATTGCTAACTTGTGTATCATTCATAAAATTTTGCCTTCTGTTTTGTATCTTGATGCAAATTGAGAAAAGAAAAAAACTATGCAATACTTTAAACAGAAATAAAAAACTTTGCAAAACCTAAGTTTATTTCCACCGACACTTAGCCATGCATTTCTCAATCTTTTCTTTTATTTTGTTCTCCTATCTCTCCTGGAATTATCTTCATCCTTCCTAAGTAACTGCCATATTTTTTGTGATGATCTTTCTTACTTAAATCCCATGCCATTAGATGCCATATTTTGACAGTTTTATAGCTTATAACAGCCTTGTTTTGCTCTTTGCACCTACGAGTAAGAGTAACATGGATATTATCATGCTGCTCTCCTTCATACTCAGCTAGTACCTGTGGTATTTTTTATGCAATTAAATCACGGCCTTCAAAATATTTTCTTTCTTAAACAAATATTTCTCTTGAAGTACACATTGCTTGATTTTTGCCTCTTGTGTGTAATCCAACTGGCTTTTATTCTTTGGACCTGAATATGTTGATGGCTGGTCTTTTCAATCCCAAATTGTAGTTTACACGTATTTATTTTTAAAGATGGATCTACTATGGATGATTGATTTGGAATTGTTAGAGGGGAAGACTCTTGCAACCATTATAAATTTGGCACGTGCCTCCTCATGTCTCTTTTTAATTCTTCACTTGCTTGTAAGTGAATATTTGCAATTTTTTTTCTAGTGTCTTCTGAATCATGGCTTTCCCTTACATTCCATTTGATCCTACCATTGCAATCAATTATTGAATGGTTGATATTTTTGAAATAAGGTCAACTCTTATGATGTTTATCTTAATTACATCAAGGCCGAAATTATTTCTAATACAAGCTAAATAATTCCTTATTTAATGTAACTATGTGGTAGTTTCTTGATTCTATTCACATAAATCTCTCTCTCTGTGCGCCAACCTAAATTTAAAGTTCAAGTTGCATTATGCAATTTAATTCTCTTTTCTACATCTGTAACGCTACCCTTATGAGATATTACAATTTTCTCTCAAGTGCCTCCTGCATCATGGCTCTTCTTTTGTATGCCATTTGCTCCTATAAATGCTGTTAATTTTATAATGATGATAACCTAGAAATTTGGTCAACTACCATTGGCCAATGATGTTTATTTTAATTTTACCAAAATAAAATTATTTTTAATCCAAGATACATCTTTTCATGCATATTTTTGATTTGATTGTAACACTAATGTTCGAGATAAGTAAATATTTACAGTTTTGATGTTTGATATATAAATGTGTAAGAATTGTGTGGTAAGTATGTAAACATCCCACCTTTTTCGACAGAACCTATTTATTTGATGTTTGTCATTCTAATGGGGCTAGCATATTTTTTATTGATTGCATCTTGATCATTGTTGAGTTGAAGCTAATTTATTTTCCCAATTAGTGATATTTCTAATTATATGAAAAATATTAATACAAAGAGAATTTCTTTTTTCTCCTCCTTTGAAGCATCTTCATAAAAACTAATTACCTCCTTTTAAGTCATCAATACTTCTCCGACAGCAAGTCCAACCCCATGGTACATTGGTTGGCCTTCTATGGTGCTCATGCTATGGTCCTGGTCCACTCTAGTACTTTATTTTCTCATGAGTCACCCTTGCATTAACTATGGACTCTTTTATGAAGATCTTATTAGGTAGATCACCAAGGAGTTTTTTTTTATTTTTCTTTTATCTTATGAAGGAATATTATCATTTTTAATCTTCTCTGTCTTCTCTCTTTTTGGTTGACTCTTTGTTTCTTCATGTTTTTGCTGCTACTAAAATAACTATAAATTTTTTAAGAGCGGCTAACATGTAATCCATCTATTTGGTTATTCACATGGACATTTTAAATGTAAAAAATGGAGACGAAGCTCATATTCCTTCATAATTCACTTATTCCTCTTCAATTTGATTGATGTTTTTTTTCTGTTTTTTTTTTACTTCACGAGTCTTTCTAGATTTTTCTGAATATCTTTCGCAAACTGTAATGAAGTACAATGGGTTGAAATTAGTGCTTTGATCCCAGTTATGCCATCATGGGGGTGTGGAACGCTGATACAACCAGTAGGAATTATCAAGGACAAGCGAATTAGGGATTCTATGGAGGAATATGAGCTTGCATTTTATAATTAACATGAGTTTGCTGCCTTGTTCTTGGGAATCCTGCTCTTTGGGGCACATGCTCGAGAGAAAGAGAGATTGAGGAGAAAAAATATTCAATTGCTTTAGATTTGATTTTACATATTAAAATCATTCCATCTATTTAAAAACAGGTGTCAAATGCTTGTCTATGCAAAATTTAATTAACTCCACAAGTTTAAGAACCTTTAAACAAAATATCCCAGCAATTATTTCAATTATAGATAAGTATTAGATTAAATGAAAAGTGAAATTCTTTATTTGTCTCCTTAAGTTGGTGGCCGGTCAGATATAAATAGGTGGAGGAAGTCAGTGAGAGAATATTGGATAATTTCCTGCATTATCTCAATATAAATCTCTAGTATCCTACTTTGGCCTCTCACCTATATTTAAAGTTTAAATAGCATTTTTTTCAATTTAGTTCACCCTCAATACTATTTGAAATTCCATGTTTTTAAAGATAATCTTTGTGAAGTTTTCCCAAGAGCCTCCCAGATCAATAGTAGACTTCTTGATGGGCTTTCAACCAATTGGGTTATCTATAGATATTTTAAATCAGCTAGTCATGGTTGGTCATTTGGATTTCTCATGCTTTATTCAGTTGGGATTAAGAATTAGTTCTTTTCTTGGGTGATACAAATAGATCTCTTGCAAGTGTTGGCTGCCTCATCGGCCTATGTTGCATGAGTACTTTAAAAGGGATTCCATCTCTGTATATAATACTTTGTCTAGATACCCTCATATTCCTATGACGTTGAGTAAGTCAGGTGGGATTTTCTTAAAAAATTATGAAACATTGTTATAAATAATGCAGTATGATGCATTTTTAAAAATAAAATTTTCAGAACTAATAATAGCATAAAAATGTGCTACGACTATATATTAGATTCCTTATTGATTTGATAAATACTATCAATATATTTTTTTCTAATGCAATTTGTATGCACATCTTTGTAAATTCGACATTGTTATTTATGTTTTACTTTTGTTTGCATGTGTGCATTAACATTGCTTTGATAAGTTATATTTTATTACTTGCCCATGTGCACATGGATGCATGCACTTACAACTCCACCTCATATTTGTCGAATCCTATATTCTTCAAGTTTTTTATTTTCATATCCTGTATCTCTAAAAAATTTCCATGCTTTATAATAAGATCGCTAATCCACTAGTTTATGCTCTTATTTTCTAGAATATAGGATTTTTAATACTCCTACATGCAAATTTTGCTTTAAATACGGTCAACTAGTGAAACAAATGTGCAGGATGTTCACTAATCGACTTTTTGATGTAGGATGTTTTAGGATATTGGATTACTCATTTAAACACAAATGTTGCTTTAAATATGATCAATTAGTGAAACAATTATGCAATTTCTGTAACAAAAAAATTTGTTCTTATTACTAAATTTTAACAAAAGGAATTAATGGTGTGAAAGCAGCACAATTGATTTAATTTCATGCACAGAAAAAAAGCCAAATATAGGCAGAACTAATAAGAGTCTTTTGTAATTTCAAACAATAGCCTGAAAGAAGAGGAGAAGAAAGAGAAATGGAAACAAAGAAAAGAAGTAATTAATATAAAAATCTCACACCTGAACATTGATAATGCTTTTATAAAAGTACTATCAATAAAAGAAATAGCCGGTTGAAGGGGAAGGAGATAACATTAGATGAGTTAGAATGTTGCACTTTATTTGACTAAAACAATTTGGTTAGACTCAAGTGTCACACATGATCAAGGATTAAAACCTCTTAACGGTAATAATTTATATATTCAAAAATAATTTATTATTAATCCTTATAAAATTCTCACTTTTTACGTTCCTTGACAAACCTTTTTATGAATCTTATGCAAAGTCAGATATGATGTAAAATATTGTCTAAATAGAAGCTCTATCAAAGGAGAGATTGAAGGACCCCTAGAATTGCAAGGAGCGTCAATTCGTCACTGGAGAACTCTTGGGAATAGAAATGATTCCATTATATTTATGAAGAAATTCACTCAGAAGAATAGCCGATTGTTTGAACCAACCATAGAATAAACTATAATCCAACCAAATTTTGTCACAAAACATGAAAATAGTCACTAGAATGGCCCCGCATAAATGGTTGTAGGGAGTTCTTAAATGTTGAGTTTAATTTTAATACCTATCTTGAATAAGAATTAATCTTATTTTTTTAGGATTGGTGGCTTCCATAGAACTTTAATTTGCGGCTACTGAAATAGTAGCTATCATCAAATCTTAAGTGGAGTCTATCATGTAGTCCTACGTAGAGATTACCATAAAAGTCTATAATGAAGGCTATAAAAGTCTTTAATAGCGATTGGTAATTAATAGTAGGAGGTGACACTTCACCATATAAAAAAAATGTAATCCTCTCTTCTATAGCATCCATATCAAGAAGCCATGGAGAGGAGAAATGGAGTGGAGAAAGACTTCATCTATGAGAGCAAGGAATGAATTTTTTTCAGTGATTGCAAGTGGAGTGTTTTTTAATTTTCTTATAAATTTTAGCCCTTGTATTTGCAGTAAGCTACTTAAGTTCTCTCACCTTGACAAAAAATCACATTTGTATATATGTTTCATTTTGTATGAAGTGTAATTTGATCCATAAATAGTCGTGGATGTAGGCTTAGTCAGCCCGAACCCCTTAAATTCTATTGTGGTTCTTGATATTTTTTTCTTTAATTTTTTTTGTATTTTTTTTCAAGGTATAGGTAGACCTAAAAAGATTGGGCATGTTGTATAAAAAATGATTTTCATTTATTAGAATTAAATGAAAATATGACACTCAATAGGACACAATGGAGAAGAAGGATTCATGTAGCCAACCCCACCTAGTAGGATAGAGGCTTGTTGCTGTTGTTGTTCTATGATTTATTGTATTTTTTTTAGGTTAAGGATACTCTCTTTCCTAACAAGAGTAGCTATAACAATCACAAGCATAGAAAACTCCTAGAATTATCTTACATCAACCGTCCTTAAGCAAATTTGGCTCCCCCAAATGGTTCAAATTGATTTACTTCCAATAGATATGTATATGCTTATTGGGTTTCAATAAAAATACATTTAATTCTTTACATATAGGTTTATATATCTATTTCATATAATACTATCTATGATGAACACAATCTCATTCACAGTATCAACTTAAAGAAAAATGATTACCATGAATGTTTAAAAAATATGTTTTAATGTATTTAATATGAAATCAGGGGTGGTTGAAAATAAATAAATAAATAACACAATGCATTAATTAATATTTAATGATAAAAAATTAAATCAGATATATTCAAAGTTCTTAATAAAACCCTCTTGAATTTTATCTCTATAGTTTTTCCATTTACAATGTTTAACTTTATATGGTTCATTTGATGTTGTTGATTTCTCAAGCGTTCATAGAAAAAATAATGAAAATTTTTTGTTAAATTCTTTAAACGTAAATTGTAACCAGTCTAAGTGGGAATAATGATGAAAGTTAGAAATAAATAGTTATAAAATTCCATAAATTTAAATTTAATGGCACGAATACTTAAATATCATATTTTATGAACGAGCAAAAAGAGAAGAAATTCAATTTGTTTACATATTCAATACAATGATTATGTAAATTTGAAATCAACTAGACATCGGGTTGTCAATGTGCTCGAAAAGCTACTTGTGGCTTGGTGGTTGAAGCTCAGTAATGATTATTTAGCTAAATAATTGAACGATCTTAAAGAACTTCGGTATTAAATTTGTTTAATGTTAAAAAGTTTGATAAAGGATTAATGTATAACATTTGATATAAATCTCAATTAAGGCTCATTTAATTTTTTTGATAATTAGTATAAATTAGTATCCTAATTAATAGTTGAAGAAATTTAGAGAAATTATATTATCTTATTTCATCTTTTTCAAGTTATAATCTTTCCCTTATTATATGGAGGGTGGTTAGTGCAAACAATAATTAAAACTATTACAACTTATCAAATATAAAACAAGTAAAGAACGAAAGATATACAACAAGAATAAAGTTGAAATAGGAAACTCCCTCTAGTAGCTCCCACATATTGGACCTATGGGGCCTATATTGCCAGTGGTTTGAGCCACCTAACTGGGACATGATTTCACACTCCCCTTTAAGCTTGGTCATAGATGTTGTAAACACTTAACTTGGTAATCAAATTAGTGAAGCTCTCTAGAGGTAGGGATTTAGTTAAGCGTGAACGACTTAAAGATGGGATAGAACATAGATAAAGTATATAATGCCACCATTGACCTTTTCAGAGATAAAATATCTTCAATCTCAATATATTTGGTTCTGTCATGTTGCATAGAGTTTTTTGTAGCACTAATGATGTCACATTTTTATGAGATTGACTGTGGAGCATCTCAACTTATTTAATAAATTTTGGTGCCACTTTCCTTCACAAATTTCAAGATAAGTGTCTAGTACTCAGATTTTGCACTACTTCTAAAGACCGCTACTTGCTTCTTGTTCTTCAATGTGATAAGATTTTCCCATACATAAGATCAATACCCAGATGTGGATCTTCTGTCTTGTGTTTTCCCGCCCAACTAGTATTAATGTAAATTCTATATCTCTTTTGTTTGATTTCCTAAATAATAACTCTTTGTAAGGGGTCTTCTTATGAAACCTCAATATTTTGTAAACCATCTCTAAATTTTCTTAATTTAGACTATTCGTATATATTCTTACAATGCTGACAGAATAAGTTATATCAGATTTAGTGCGTGACAGGTAAATAAATTTTTTTTATCAATCTCTGATATCTATATTTTTCCACTGTTGTTTTTTTCCTCCTGAATGTTGCCTTTTATTGAAATTATAGGAGTCGCAACAGGTTTACACTTCAACATTCTTATCTCTTTAATAAGTTTAGGATGTACTTTCTTTTGGATATCCCAATTCCCTTCTTAAACCTGACTCCTTTCATGCCCATAAAGTATCTTATAGCTCTTAGATATTTGATTTCAAGTTCAAGGGCAATAACCTCCTTAATTTTCCCAATCTCTTTTTCATCCTTACCAGTCAGGATCTTCTCATGTACATAGACGATGAGTATAGCTTTTTTACCTTTCTGTGTATGCTTTATGAACAATTTATGACAAGCTTGACATTGGATTTACTTATTAGATTTCATAGTTTTGGCAAACCTGTCTAACCAAGCTTGTAGAGATTGTTGAGGCCATAAAGAGACTTTCTTAATTTACAATCAGATGTTTATTTGATCTATGTTTCAGCGCTCGCAGGATCTTCATATATACTTTTCTCAAGGGTTCCGTTCAAAAAGACATTCTTGTTATCAAGTTGATGTAGTCTTACTCTTTGTTCACTGCCAAAGAACTAACAGTCTCTTGATGCTCTGGTGTAAAATTCTCTTGGTACTCTATCCCATAAGATTGAGTGAAACATTTGACCACCAATTTAGCTTTGAACCTCTCAGTGCTCTTATTTGCTTGTACTTGATATCGAACACCCATTGCACTCAACAAGTCTTTTATCTGAAGGAAGCTTTGTAAAGGATCATGTGTTATTTATATCAAGTATTTGGATCTATTCAACTGTTTTTTTCCATTATGGACTTTTGAGTTATTTCATGAATAGATTTGTGAATCTGCGCATAATGAAGATTGGATACAAAAGCTTTATATGGTAAGGATAATTTCTTATAAACAACATGCTCCTGAATAGGATAATTTGTGCAACGTTTTCTATCTTATCCATTGGATTTCACCTCCCTTGAAACTTCAAAGATGTGTGGATTCATGTTTGGTTGTGAATAGTCATGTGGCTGCATATTGTTTTTGTCTGCTCAGTGGATTTCTTTTTCCTAGTGTACACGCAACATTCCTTGTGTATTTCCTTGTCGTCAATCTCAGTAGAATAGGTTGTGAGTGGTTCTAGTTCAGTGTGAGTATCTATGATTTCACCCAAACTCCCTCCTAAATTTCAGATTTGTGATAGTATCAAAGCATGTAAAATCCATGTAGTTATATTATTTTCCTAGTAATGAGAGAATAGCACTTGTATTCATTTTTGTTAGAAGCATAACCAAGGAAGATACATTTGATAGATTTTGGGTAAAATTTTGTGCGGTTTGGTCGGTGAATGTGAACTGAAGAGTCAATTAAATATTTTTAGAAGAAGATTGGATTAGAAAACTCTAACATGAGGGTATGTTTCCATCAAAACATGGAGAGGGGCTTTGAGTCTAAGGACTATGCTTGCCATTCTATTAATAAATTGGAAGCACTGAGCACCGCATCTCCTTAAAAAATTTTTGGGACATTGTGAGAGCATTATAAACCAAGATACCTCAAGATGTTTATTCTCCCTCTCAACTATCTCATTTGTTGTGGAGTCTAATGATCGAGTTAAAGTATTCATTTGGATTATCAGTTTTTTTAATTTAAGTTTTGCATTGAAATTGCGTGTAAATCATTTCATGGAATGACTGAATGATTTTTGTACGTTCATATTTCTCCTTTACGAAGAATATTCAATTGGTTCTTGTGTGATCATCAATGAAAGAGACAAACCATCTGACTCTATTGATGCTTTTTAATTTTGATGGTCCCCCAATGTCACTGTGGATGATAGAAAAATGATGTGAGGGTTTATATTGAGACTGAGGATATACATGACGACTATGCTTAACAAATTGGCAGGTTCACGATGATAAAACTCATGCCTTTTATTAATCAAGAGATAACGATGTTTGCAACGTAATAAAATTTGGAATAACCCAGACGACAATATCATAATAAACTTGACTTTTAGCTGGCTCAGACACAACAAACTCGGAATATGAGAAGTGGATGGTGGAGAATACACTTGTGTTTAAAAGAATATTTTACCTTAAGAAGGCATAGACCTTGATGTAATTCAAAACTGTCAATCACCTTCTCTGAATCCATCGTTTGAATTTCACAAGAGTTGGAATATAATTTACTAACACAATTCAAGTCGTGAGTAAACTTGTAAATTGAAAATAAGTTGCAATCTAGATCAGAAACATATATCTAAGAAGAAATTTGGAGTGGTGATCTCTTTGTAGTTGATAAGAGTATGAATGTCTCCTATCATGTGATTAAAAACATCTGAATCTATTATCTAATGTCAAAATCTTTTATTTTTAGGAAGATAAGAGGAGGATATTATACCTTGGCGTGTCAGTAAGCTGGTAGGTTGCTTAGTCGTTCTAATAATAAGCTTCTTTAGCACCTGCAATTGTTCCTTGCTGAAGGGACAAGGGTCGACCAACTTTTCAGAAGAGGTAGCAGGACGGGTATTGCTGTCTTGGTAATTTCTCCCTTGTCCAAGTTTCCAATCTATAGGCTTTCTTCAACACTTGTCATTTGTGTGACCAAGTTTCTTACAATGTTCACACAACAATTTATCTTTGCCTTTGAATCATGGGAGGACTTGTCTGTGTATAAAGTTGAGCCTTCACTGCTAGATGAACCCACAGTTCCTGCCATCATGAGCTTCTTCCTACTTTCTTCTCTTCTAACATCAACAAAGGCTTCCTTAATGTTAAGGAGAGGCTTCATCCCCTCACCATTATTCCCTCTGATCTAATATAAGTTTTTATTTAGACCCAATAAGAACTTGATCATCCTATTCTTTTCCACTATTACTTTATACATCTTAACATCTTAAGGGAACTTCTATATATATATATGTATCATACATATCTAATTATAACAATTCCCTTGATAGCGTGTCGAAGTGTTGATTAACACTCAACGCTTCTTGTCAGATTTCATGTAGTTTTGTCTCATTCTAAAAAATTTTTGAAGTGTTTTTGATACTCGAATGTCTCATGAGCTACTTCCCAAATCTCATGTGTTGTCGTGTAAAACAAGAAATTTTATTTTACTCCTGTAATCGTAGAATTGATTAACCAAGACATGGCCATATGATCCTAGATCTTCCATGAGCAATGGTTAGGATCAATGAGTTGAGGAAATGTCATTCTCTTGTGAGATTAATGTTTTTTTTTCAACAAAGATACTCTAGAGTAGAATTAGTCTTCATTCGGTACTTTGTTCATAACCTCTATGCATGTTTAGGGTTGAATAAGGGAGTTTGTTAATGCTATCTATAGGAAGAGCCAATGATTATGATAATGAGCAGGGAAGGGCTTGCAGGCTAGCTGGAGAGATTTTGGCTGCTGTAGGGAGGATTCCAGCAACTGGACAATTGTTGGAGAGGTTCTGACGACAGTAGGAGCTAGCATAGGAGGGCAGGTTTTTAGGAGACGAGGCCGACAAGGCTGTTGAGATTTACATATGTAGAAGAGGTCGGCGAAATTTTCCACTTTTTCACGAGAAGACGAGACCAACGAACTACCCAGATTCGAAATTGAGCGACGTGGCTTTAAACTCATAGTTGAAGTTAAGAAACCAACGAGCGATACATTCGATGCGTTCAACAACACTGATCGGTGTAGATTGATGCAGATGGACAGGCGTTTCAGTCGAAGTCAGATGATTAAGGATGCCCTAATCCCATTGAAACCGAGCCTGATTCTCTGATGCTGTGAAGAAAGGTGGAGAAAGTATATTTTTTTATTCCATATATTTCATGTTACAACATTTCCCCTTATTATATGGCAGTCGGTTTGGAGAAACATATTTAAGACTAGTACAACTTACTAAATATAATACAAACAAAGAAGGAAAGACATACAACATAATAAGAAAAGAATAAAAAAGATTAAAGTTGAAATAGGAAACTCTCCCCAATACTTCCCACAGATTGAACTTGTGTGGCCAATTGGGCCTGTGGTTTGGGCCACTTAAAAAGGACGAATTCCATAATAATTAATCATTCCTATTAATATTTTATTAAATTAATTTTAAATCAAATGTTATGAATTATATTTACCCCAAACTGCTGCTAAACTTAATATACAGATGGACCAAGGTGCTCTTCCCCCCAAATCTTGAAATATAGAGGGCCAAGAAGAGAGGAAGGTGATGGGAGCTTGCTTGATGTAGTGCCATGGGATGTTGTTGGAGAAAGCTTTGAGGGACTAGCTTTCTGCGAGTAGCAAGTGTAGTATCCCCCTTCACCTTCCCATTCTTGAAACACTAGCAGACAATGAAGTGAGGGAAGAGGCGAGAGGTTGCTATAAAAAGCGTGGAATCTTTTTGGAGAAGGCTTGGACTAAGAAAAGGAATCCTTACGACTTGCATGTGGATCTTATTAGAGAAGATATCAATTGTGGAAGCAATTTATGAACAAGAGGACTCACTCCGGAAAACAATTTATTTTAAACTTTACTTGATTGTTTTTTTTTTTATGAGCACCAACTACTTGTTTATGCTTGTTGAACCACTTATTTTAGTTTTTCATTAATATGTTTGTTGAAATATAATTTTATTCAACTTTACAAGGCTTTGATTTTTTTCGAACATGCTTAATCATTCCAAGAAAAGTCCTTTGGAGAGTTATAGAAAAGAAAGGTATTGGTATTACTTATATTCAAGTATTAACCATATGTTTATTAGAAGTGTTACTTCTGTTCGAACAAAAGGAGGATTGATTAAGTTTTTCCTTTTTTAGTTGGATTACATCAAGGGTCAGCTCTAAGCCTATATCTTTTTTGCTTTAGTTATTGATGTTCTTATTGGGCATTTATAGGAGGATGTACCTTTGTTTATACTTTCCGCTGATGATATCCTTCTTGTGGATAAGATTAGAGAAAGTGTTTAGGAAAAACTTAAATTATGGAGGTCTACATTGGTGTATAAAGGCCTTCATTTGAGTAGATCTAAAGTTGAATACATAAAATGTAATTTTAGTAGTAGTAGCTTTAGTGGCAGAGTTGTAACTATGAATGATTAAATCATTAAAATGTGTGAACGTAATATATTTTCCGGGTCTATTGTTCAAAGTAATGTTGGTATAGATGGGGATAGTATTAGTATAATTCAAGTTGGTTGATTGAAGTTGAGGAATGCATCAAGCCTGTTTTATGATAGAAAAGTATACCTTAGTTTTAAAGAAAAATTTTATAAGACGGTGGTGCGACCTACAGTGCTTTATTATGCAGAATGTTGGCCTTTAAAGGTGAAGCATAAAACAAAGTATTGCTGAGATGAGAATGTATAGGTGGATGAATGGCTTTAGCGACAAAATGCGAAACGAATCTATCCGTGAAAGAGTTAGTGCAGCTTCAATGGTAGACAAGATTAGAGAGTCATCTTAGATGGTTTGGTCACATTAAACGTCGATCATCTGATGATCCAGTTAGGAGAGTAGTAGTTTTAGATTTGACTTATGTTAAGGAAGTCAGAGTAGACCTGAAAAGATTGGGGCATATTGTATAAAAAATAAACTTAATCTACTAGAATTAAATAAAAATATGAAAGTCAATGGGACAAAATGGAGAAAAAGGACTTGTGTAGCTGACCCCACGCAGTGGGATAAATGATTGTTTTTGCTATTGTTACTGTTGTAGTTATTTAAGCTTAATGATCACAATATAAATCAACCCCAAGCCGAACTCAAATCAAGCTCAGATAATTATGAATTTAAATGAACTAATCTTGAATATTATAAAAAAAACTTAAGTTGAGCTTGAACATGATTTTGGTAAATGAGCTTGAACAACCCTTTGGTCGACTTTGTTTGGTTCATTTGCAACCCTAACTAGACATATAGTTCTATATTCCAAGTTATCCTGAAAGAAATTATAATGAAGAAATCCATGGGTATGCAAATGCAATTGATATCAATTTGATTGATTCGGGTTGATTCTATTTAAAGACAGATTGATTTTAATTTTAATGCACTTTATGTTTATATTTGATCAAAGTTTAAGATGGCAAAATTGAGAAATTGTTGTCTTAATGAGTCAAAGCACAAGCCTTGTGGCATAAGCCTCGAAATAAAAAAAAAAGTCATAAAATTAAGAATAATTTATAAATATGATATAAACTATCAGTTCATCATCATATAAATATAAACCACAAAATCTTATAAAAAAGTTTAAATATGATATAAATCATTGACTTATTTTTCATAAAAATATAAACCACAAAATCTCCTAATAAACAAAAGAAAATAAATCTCAATTATAAACGTTAATGTACAATAAAAGTTTGAAATGAGATCCAAATTAGGCACTTAAGAGAAGTTAGCAATGAGAATCAAGATTCACGATGAAGTTGCGTACAAAAGGTTATCACATATAATTATTCAATCATCCTATGATTTAGTCTCATTGACATCTTCAAAACCTTCATTTCTATATTTTTTATTTCCTTGTATTTTGATAAAAGAAAATAAAAAAAAAAGCTTTCCCTAAGCAACAATGCTTCCAATTGGCACATAGGTCCCTCTCTTTGGTCGCGCACTTGCAAGCTTTGGAAGACAAGCTCGTAAGCTCTCAATTTGCTCAACTAACCTCTTAGAGCCTATCACAGGCGGAAAACTCAATCAAAACATGGGAGCATTTGAGCTAATGGGAGAATTTATATGAGATATAAAATAAGATACATGAGTAAAATATAATATATTAGATATATATAATATATTAATATGATTATTTTTTATATCAACTCATTGAGATGCATGCCTCAAACTCCTTAAATCAGACACTTCTAGGTTTAAACTCTGGTAAAAAAAGGCGCAAGCCCCATTGGCACATTGAGGTGCAAGCCTCGAAGTATTTTTTGTGCCTCAGATCGAGTCAGACCTCCAGGCATGCACTTCAATTGCTTTTTAAACAACGAATATGATTAATAGCTAATTTAAAATTTTTGTTCCGACTCCAGCTCAATTTAATCTCTGGTGCAAACTCCAAGCTAAGTTTTGTTGTAGATCTTATGACTAGCTCAAATTTTAACTATAACTTATTCTCTTATTATTATTATTTTATAAATCTGAGTTACTGTTACAAAAGGTGCAGAAATTAACATTAATCTTAATGGAACATTAGTGCTTGTTTGATAGACGCTTTTAGCAATAACTGCCTTAGAAACACCAAAAAGAGATGTAGTAGCCCTTATAAAGGATAACTGATCTGTTTTTCAATCTCTAGAACTCTATAAAGTCTCGTCTATTATCTTTGGTGAATTGTAACTTAAATTATGCTAAAATTTTCTATTATGTTCTTTATGGACAAAAATATTGATAGCAAAATAATATCTAGGAAAATAGGGCTTCATTTTAAAATTTTAAAAAGTAAATAAAATACTCATTTAAATCATGCTCTTTTGAAAGTTCCTAAATTGATCTTACAATAGACTTGAATTAAACATAATTAACAAATATTATTTTTTATGTTATGTTTTATGTCAGCTTAACTATGTTTTACTTTATTAGCAATAGTTCACTAAAATGATTGTGCAGTTCTTTTTAATTTTAGTTTTAATTATTAAATATTGAACCTTTTTATTAAAAAGTATTCTGTAACTTATCTATTCATTTTAAAAGATCTCAGGATCATGCCTTCTATTAAATGTAGGAATATTATCATTAATTTTATGATGATTATGTTGAATTTGTCTGGAATCATATATACACTGGCAGATCCACATTCAACTCAAAGGTGGCAATTGTCCTCCTGAATTTCGGCACTTTCTTTATTATGATCTGTAATTTTGTAATTTGCCGCGACCCATCTTGTTCTCACACAACACTAGTCTGTGTACACAGGAATTGTGATAGTGTATGACGTGGCATGATTAAATTATTAACTTGTTAAATAAATAATGATTTTTTAGAACATAAATTAATTAAAATAATATATTAAAATTTATTTTTAAATGTTTAAACTTTTTGAATACTCCTTGAAATCAAGCTACATTAACGTTTTACCTCCTCAAAGAATCAGGCTATGCTTTTACTTTTAAATAGCGTAAATCATATTTCATTTTGATTTATATTAGGTTTGAAGTTAATATCAAGCTTTAATGGAACATCTAAAATATAATAATTTTCATTTCTTTAAATAATATTTTAATTAAAATTTATTAATATAATAAGTTTGCTCCCCACACCCCCAACTAAAATTGGAGGCTGGTTCTACCCTTTCATACATGTACTAAGTCTGTTTATCTTATGTTGTTGTTGCCGCAGTTCTATAGAAAGTGCATCTCCCTTGTTGATCTTTTCATGAATTCTAATCATAAGCCCTATATTTACAAGACATTGTAGTTCCCTTATTTATATGCCTCAATAGACCTACAAATAAACAAATGAAAAAAAAAGAAAAAACCGATTATGATATATCTGGCGATGTTTTTGCAAGACAGAGCTCTCAGTAACTCTCTGTTTTTTTTTTAGAGTACAAATCCTGTGGGAATCTAAAACCTATGAAGCTACAGCATTTGTATTCTGAACTTCTTTCTCCACATAAAGATCTCCAGAGTGTGCTATTAATATTTTTTTTTATTCTTCTTTTCAGCTTCAGAATTACTTCATTTTGTCCTTTTTTTAATCGTGTACAATTGTCTTTATATCAATACTTTCTTGACAGGTGGTCCCTACTTGAAAAGTATAGTTGTACTCCTTCAAAGTTGCATCGCAAACCTCGGAGATTCAAGATATTTATAGAAGCTTTGGTGTGGCCCCCATTTTGAGATTTAGTTATCTTTAATATGAGCTCTAGGAAAAAATAATTGAATATTACTAATTTATTACAGGAGAGCCAACTTCTCAAAGACCGAAATAAAGCCAGAAGAAAACGCACTTGCCAAGGAGAAAATTGTTTAGAAACAACTTCGGCATCTTGGAGGTTTTCAGAACATGATTTTGTTGGGGTCAAAGCTGTTGTTGCAGATGCTGAAAATACCCCAAAAATAGGAATTAGCAGAGGGCCTTCCATGAAGCGTAATACAAATTCTAATGTCAGCTTCAGCAAAGGGGTTCTTCCTGCCACTAAAGTTGCCGGACAAAGGCATAGAACAGGTAATTTTTTGGCTTTAATGTCTAGTTCATCAGCAGCACGAGAAGTCTTGGTGTCTGCTGTCTAAGCAGATAAATGATTATAGGGTGTTTGTTTTAATTGAATAAAATCAAATGTTTTTACTATTATTAGTCATTTAGGTCTTGTAGAATCTGCTGCATATAAACGATGGGAGAAGGCTGCAATAGCTGGGGTTTCCTTAGTTGCTGATGCAGCTGAGCAATTAGAGCGTGTTACCAACAATGAGAATAGCACTTTTGCTCAGGATATGCATAATTTTAGTGGTAAATTATCCCTATTAGTTCTGATTGTTGTTCATGTATTCCGGAGCCTATTTGGAGCTTTGGTTAATCTTTTGTTGGATAACTTTTCTGCTGTTTGCTGTTTGTAACAGGAGTTGGCTCTCATCGGATTGGAGAAATAGTCGTGCCGACACGGGAAAAGTTAAAGCTCCAATTGTTTCCCGTTGATGAGGATACTCGGCTGAGAATTGAGAAGGTTTGGCTGAACATTGCATTTTTGTTTTTTTACATATCAAACACCTAAACATTCATATTTACATGCATATCACTCAATTCTTTGGCATCACATCAAATATATCACCATCACTATCTTTTTAAAAGTAAAATACATCTTTTCATGCATGAGTTAATGATACAAAGATGTTTTAAGTGTACATATCAAACGTTGGGTGATAGACTTGTAAATAAATAAGATTGTATGAAAGTGTCTTTTTTTAATGCTTGAATGACTTGTAATTGAGACCGTTAATACTTGCAAGGCCTTTGGTAGCTTCTCCACGAACAACTTATTCCTTGATTTGATTTTTGTAAACTTTTTATTGTTATTGTTTGTCACTAATCCTCTCTATTTCACTTTTCTCTTAAAAGGGTGCACACAATCCATTCTTGGAACTTACCTTGAGTGCTCGGAAAAGAATATCTTCAGTACTTGAGCATCTCAATCGTAAATGGGGCACAAATACTTTAGGTTCTGCAGAGCTCTTACTTCTACCATACAACATTCATCAGGTTGACATATCCAGATGCCAAAGATGGACAATAAAGGATGCTGATTCCACTGCTGCTGATGTGCATGCTGCCATTGGCAATCCTTCCGTTTTCCGACTAAGGTATATGTTATTTTAGCAAATTTTTACAATAAATGGGTCGAAACAGTTCTTATGGAGGTGCTGAAGTTCTTACTTCTGTAATTTTTGGTGAAGGTATGGTTGGTTTTCTGGGCATGAACCTAGAGAAAGATCATCTAATTCACTTTCAGCACCTGGCTCTGATGACTATTTGCACTCGGAAGATATCATTAAAAGGTTCATCCCTCCTGATGCATCAGAAACCACTCATATCTGTTGCACCTCCAAGCTAGTAGGAGAATCTTGTAATGGTTCTCCTTTACCCTCTGCTACATCTATTACTGAGATCAGAGTTCAAAGTGATACTCTTAAACTAAAAGATGGTCTCCCAGAGTCATCTGGAAAATCACCTTCATTGAATGTATATAAAGCTAAAGAAGGTTCTGGAAATCAGGCAGAAGATATGGTATGTAGCTTGTAAATTCTGATAGTGAAAAATCAACAACTTTTTATATGAAGCATTCAGTGCACTTTTGTAACATGTTGAAGCGCCTACCATGCAGTCTGATCCAGCAGTAAGGTGCAGTTCAGATCTCTTAGCTGGAGAGTGGGCCGATAGTCTTACGAATATTAGCATCGGGGATCTATTGTTGGAGGCATCAGAAGCTTCTTCTCAGCAAAATTCTCTTTGCTTTCAGCAGACCTCTTTTAGCTGTGATTCATTTGATGCTGCAGTTGCAGCCCATAGTTATTTACCTCAGTATTCAGGTTTGGAAACTCAGGCTCCAGTTGTTTCTATCTGGAATGCTGAAGAAACATGTGATGAGTTTTCCTTCAAAACATCTCCAACCCTTAGGGAAAAGGGCTTGAATCTGAGTGCCAACGTTTCACCGGGAGTTTCTAGAGATCCTGTTGATATGAATTCGCTAGGATTGGTGGATTGTTATGTTGAGGCAAGTTTAATAAATATTTTTAGGTCATTCTGTTTCTCAAAAGGTGTCATGTCTCTTATCTCTCTTAATACTACATAGGATCTTAAGGAGTGTCGACGCTCAAATGGCATTCCTGGTGACGAGCCTGAATCTGATAATCCTTCAGCCTTTTCCTACAAACAGGAACCAGTTAAAGATGTCTCTCTCACAGACTTGTATTGGGTACTTGTTACTGTTTCCTCCTACATTTGTTCTCAGAAACTTGTATTAGATACTTATTTAACCTTTTCTCATCTACTTTTTTTCAATCTACAGCCAGATTCTTTAGGTTCTTTAGGGCAGCTGGACTTGGATTTACCATTTTCAAGATACCCATCGCAGGATATTTGCTTTTCTGAAAGGAGTATCAGCCAAAGTAGCTTTAACCGCATGATGGCTGGTTGTCTAGATTTATTTCAGAGTGGTTCACTCTTAGGTACAGAAAAAAAGGAGGTAGTTGGTAAAGTTGAGGAAGCTTCCGGCTTTGATGATTTGAAAATGGGCTTAGAGGATTGCTAACTGATTTGTATGTATTTTACCATTTTACTTGAGCATATTTTACTGAGTTAAGCTCAGGCTTAGATGCTGGATCTAACTGAAGTTAGGATGGATGCGGCACTTGTAACCTATGGGTAATGGACAGGTATAGTAGCTGATTAGACTAGATTATAAGTCTAATTCAAAGTATCTTAATGTCATTATTTTATGTACAGATATGGATCACCTTTCTCTCTGTAATGATCCATTCCGAATGTTTTTCTTCTGAATCTTCATAAAAGTAAAGGTTGTATAAGAATTTAAGTTTTTTACTTTCTAGATTCTGATTGAGGTAAGCATTTGATATTTGTTCATTTTGTGCTATCAATGGTGATGGAAACATGCCTTGGGTTTCTGTAGCAGTGATGTCTTATGTTCTCGTTTCCATTTCTTAATGGTAAGCATCTGAAATTTTCTGAATTTGGGGCCCCATGGATTCCGTGTATGCGAATTTTTTTTTGTTTGGTTCGGAGGAATTTGAAAGAGGTGAAATGGAAATTAACATGGAAAAGTAATTAATTTGAATTATGTATTTACCCAATCGTTTGGTTGAGCAAAAGTAAAAAAAGAAAAAAGGGAATTGCTTAATGAAATTTTGATTGATTTATTTTATTTTATTTTATTTTTTTTCTTGTACAGGGATCTATATTTTGGTAGGAAATTATAATAATGTGCTTGTTCATGTTAATATAATTAATTTAATAAATTTATCATTGATTTGAAATTAGAAGTTTAATATGAAATATTGATGTGTATTTAGGATTATTTTCTTTAATTTGCATGAATGCCCTCACCTGGGGCTTGAAGCAGTCTAGTAAGTCGGCCATTAGTTGGCAAGACATCATATCTACTGTAACATGTCAAGCAAGTATTTCAGCCTGGAAAGTTAGTGAAAGTGAACAATTTGGGCCAGTATCCCTTGAGAATACATGGCTATGGCTTGACCTTCAATCTATGTTGATTCGATAGCATTGAGCATGGGATAAATGGATCAATGTTGATTCATTGAATAAGGATATCTATTTTAGGCATACTTGAAGAACGTAATAAGAAGAAAAGAAAAAACAGTGAATGTAATTAAAAGAGAATCATATTATAATAATGTTCAAACTATAGACTTTCCTTTTATAGTGATAGGTTGGCTTCATTTTGGAACAATGTGAATGGATTATAAGCATTAGATGATTCATGTCCATTCAAGTGAGTTCCTAAGTAAAGCCCTTGTTCAGTTTCATTGGGGAGAGCTATTCTACAAGAAGAATGTTGATCAAATAAACAATAACACAGTAAAAAGAGAAGTTTGCATTAAAGTGGTTCAGATGCCTTGGCCTTCATCTATTATTGGAGACTGAAATATTGCTAGAAAGAAAAACAAGAATAAAAAGCAGCTAATATGTTCTCGATCTCACTCTCTGTGTATTGCAATAGTTCATTACTTCAATGGGTTTATAAATATGCCAAAACTCAATCAACAAATGTCCCTTTCGTTAGCTAAAAATGGGCATAAATAGTCATGTCAATTAGCTATATGGATATTGCGGTGGATGATAGTCAACACTATAGGTGACTAACTATTAGTCTCAATAATTGTCATTCATGTGGAATGTAATAATCTCATTGATGAAAACCTACTAGACAAGGATGGATGGATCAATGCTAATGTAAGTCAAGTTGTTAGGAAATAAACTTAGTTCTGAGAGCGATGATTACAGGCAAGAAGTGACCATATAATATGAATATTCATGTTGAAATTCACAACACGGTTATTATTGGCTTGTCCAAGTAAAGATTATCAAATTAGAGTGGACACTCCTTTAATTGGATAACATTAGCTCTCATGGGTTGATTGATTTCATTATTCTAATCTAAAACTCCTTCAAAGATAGGTATTAATCTACCAAGTGTACTATGTTAACTACATTATTGATGAAAGTGATAAAAACTCTCTACCATATATAATAGAATAATTAAAACTTCTTATTTAACTTAGTGTCAAATAGACTAAGTATACCTAAGTGCAAAGTTATACCCATAAACCTAGTCAACCCTAACTACGCAAAAGCTAATCATGATTATAAACTAAGTCAACCCCATTTTGACCAAGGGACTTCTTAAAATCTTTAAGAACCCTAATGAAACTAAAAATGAAATATACTAATTATCTAAATTAAATGTACATATAATATAGATAGAACCTTATGACTATCAAAATTCAATAAGGTTAGCCAAAGCCTATAAATATCAAATGGACTATTTTAAGCTAGCCAAGTTAAAAAAACTTAAACAAAGTCAACCTAAAGTAAGCTTTGTCAAACTCCAATTAAATTGAGTCAAGTTACAAATTATTTGAGTAGGATTAATTAATAATACTATAATAAAGGCTATCGACCATTATGATTACTTTTAAATAAAAAAATTACAAATTATGTTAAATTTGATCCATGTATGAAAATTTGTCTGTCTCAAGAGGAACACATGTAACAATTGCATTACATCTAGAAGTACAACTTCAGTTTTTTTCTAAGACCTTCAAACATATATTTTTTTTACTACAAATAATCTTAACTAATCAATGTATCCACAAGCATCAAACTCAGTTTATCTTTCTTTATCTACAAGCCCTCGACTGTAATCCTCTTCATAACATTATTTTTTATATGAACAAGAAGGCTCAAATTCAGTTTCTTCATAGAGTAATATGATTTTTCATTCTTAACATTTTCGTTCATCAAATGGAAAATATTTCATTTGAAGTAAAAGTAGGCTTGATAAAAGAAAATAGTAAAATAAAATAAAACAAAACACTTGGTGTCATATAATAATCTGGACACTATTTTTGTAGAATAAAGTGAATTCTATTTTGAGAAGTGATGCTTAAATATGGACGTTTCTGTTTGACATCTATATTATATTAAATTCTCATTTTCTTAAACTTAGTTCTCTTCTTTAACATGATGCTTTGGAAGGCACTCATTACAATTTAGTAATTTAAACTTCATATTTATATCATGACAAGTTATAACACCTGCACTTTCATTTTCGTTATTCTAGTCATTTATTCTCTACAATATTAATTCCTAAATAATCATAATCTTCAATTACCAAAATTGTCATTGATTATTTCGACATAACTCACAATTTTTATGAGCACCATCAAATTAATGATTAATGAATAATTTCTTAACATCCACATAATAGAGTAATCATGTTATTCTGGCTTCATAAATTAAATAATTGATAAAATTTTACGCAAGTAATGTTGTTGTTATGGTTGTGTATATAATTCTTAAAAACAAATAGTGATCAATACATTAATTTAATAAATCTGGAATAAGTTTAGAAGAATTATTTCCGTCTTGTCATTATGTTGATTATTTGATCATTTTAAAAATATTTTGATGTCATATGACTTCTATGTTCTACCTCCAAACTCAATACAGAAAGTGTACATATCTTAATAGTAAGAAAAATAAGACATGCATGAGAGAACTCTCTTCTAATTTTTTGAAAGCCTTACATCAAAATCTCATTTATTTGAATCCTCAAAATTCTCTCGATTTCTTCTTAATATATACTTGAATTTTAAAAATATCATAAGAATTATATCTTATTTAACCAAATTGACATTTTGAAATGAAACATTTAATGATGCTTGAATGAAAAAAAAGATCTCTTACCAATATTGTTTATCAATTAATTTCATTTGGTTCTTGAAGTTTGATCTCTTAGTTGGAGAAACAAGGGGTTGAAAACCTTCCCAAAATGCCTAAGAAAGTTTTTTTAGGCTTTAATTTAAATTTGATGTGTACATATAGTTCGGGGATACAAGTTGGTCGTCTAAGGCTAACAACTAATCAAAACAGAGAGTAATAATTTCAACTTCAAAATTCATGTGTGGGAATCTAGGATGTTCATAAAATATGGAAAAAGTTGGAGTTGTTAAGATGATGAATATAAATGTATTTTAATTATTAAAAGATTTTATAAAAATTTTAAGTTTTCTTTTTAGATTTTTTTTATAAAATGATGTCTGTTGAAACCTTAATCTGAATGAAAAGAATATACTAAGATATAGGAGTTAGATAGAGATTTTAACTAAAGTTAAGATGGCTAAAAATAATTTTTTTATAAAAGAGAATCAAATTTAATTATGGAGTTCTTAAGATTTATCGAGGAGTTTAAAGCCATCAATTATTATTTCAGCCATCATTATGTTTGTTGGATTAGAATCTTGGCCAACAAATATTAAAAAATTTTGGATGAGATTTTTTTCACAAAAAATAAGAAAATTAAAATGTCGGGAAACAATATTCGATGCAAAAGAGTAATAATTAAGTAGATTTTTTTAGAAAATAATATTCTAATTAGTCACCCAAGTGTTAGAGAAAATGATCACTAGTTCATGTTTAAGGGGTGAGACCAGTCACAAAGTCATTCTCAAAGAGAATTTTCAATCAAATTTTCATCCAAACTAATACCAACCTTTCTTCATTCTAGAAAAATGATAATATAGGTTTTCTTTGTAATATATATAATTTAAATGAAAAGAAGGAAACGTGAAGAGGGGAGGCCATATGAGTGGATGAAATGAGGTGTTGTTATTTTTGTATAACCATACATAATCACCAATCATTTAGTTATGTCAAACCACGTTAAGGGAAAATTAATGAATAATTTTAATATCAAAATAATCAATATTCATTGATATTGAATTAATACTATATAAAAGTACTATATATGTCCACTTAAACATATCACAAGTACATACAATTTCACATAACATTCAAATAATAGAAAATAAAATAAATTTCATAAAAAAAGTTTTCATAATGTTACTGGGTATTGAATTTCCTTTATCATATATATTCTTCTTACATTGGGCCATTATGATTAATTATTTTACTCATATGAGTTGCATCTGGTGCTATAATAATTCCTTTGAACCTTAATTAACTGTACTTTATGATTTTGTTAAGCCTTTATGAGTGATCATTTATTCACATTATTAACATATGGTGCTATGTCATGATTAATATCTTGTAACTAATTAATATTTGATATAATAAATAACTAACATTTAGTTACTCATATCCATAATAAATTGTATTTTTTAGTCATTTAAAAATAACTTTTATTAACTTAAGCGTATTATATATGAATCCATATATTTCCCAATAAAATATCATTTTTATTTTTCATATTTGAAAATAAATACTTATCTAATCAACATTCAATATATCATATCAATATGCAACTTAGTTTTGGCTTCATGAGTTGGGAAGGTGTTTTAAGGTTGTTGGTGTCTTGCTTTTATAATAATTACTACTAATTTTTCAGTGAACACTACATTTCTGTTTAACTCTTTTTCTCATTTTATGATCAAAGATTTTTATTATAGATGTAAGTAATTTGTTGATATGGAGTCAAATAGTACAAAAATAAGTATAGGATTATTTTTGCTTCAAGCAATTGTAATAATCATAGTTGTTTCTACTCTTAACTTATTTGGCAACTAGATATCTCATTTTGCAAATACAAGTTTAAAACATTCTTTTCTAGATAATATAATTTATCTGAATGTTTCTTCAAACCCATCATCTTCTTTAAGGTATGCGAGCATTAAACACTATAAAAAAATCATTGCTTATTGGCTAAAACATTAGTGATAATCAAAGGTCTTTAGTTGATAAATTATTTTATCGATTGATTAGCGACCAATCACTTTCTATTGCAAAAAGCTTGGTCAGAAGAGAAAAAATGACTGATTTATTTTTTTGCTACATTTTACCTACTGATTGATTTAGTTGCTAAATAATATTGACTGATTAGTGGTTGAATATTCAACGAAAGGGTGTTTTTGACTGAAAAAATCGATCCTAACTTTGCGGCAGAAATATAACTACTTTTCCACCATAAATATTAGCGATCAAATTCTTTTATGTTAAGTGATGAAATTTGCAGTCGATTAGAAGCTAAAATTTAACCCGATTAGTAGCTGATATTTCAGTAATTGATTTTTAGGTAAAATGGAACAATATAAAATAAAATTCTTTCGCAAATGTAAGTATACACCTATAATAAAAAAATAGCAATACACATGACATATTCATATTCATAATGTCACGTAACAGTGTAAAAAATATAATAGAGATAACAAAGTTGATTGAAATCATAACAAATGCATTGCTCATATATCAAGAAGTCATTCAGTATAAAAATGTTTAAAAGAAATAGTTATACACAAATCAATGTTGACCTCATTTTTAGTGAGGTCTAGTTTCTTCTTTTAAGGTTTAGGGTCTAGTCTGAGGATTCTCCCTTTGATTATCCTAAAGCCTTAGAAATGAGACACATCTCATTTTAGAAGTTCAAACTATCTCTTTACTCGTATTGAAGTTCTGCATGTATGTTTCTTGAACTCTAACATTTAGAAGGTTGAAACTAACATGACATAACTAAAAAAGGAGTCCCCATAGGACCATTAAACCCTAGGGTTGCCTTATGCACAATTCTGCACTTTCGTGCACACGAACACCACAATTCGGACAGTCGAACGTTTAAACACTGTAATTCACATTGCTCGCATCTTCATTTGATTCATAGTTAATCAAAATTAAAATTAATTATCGGAACAATCGATCGTAGACCGAAATTTTGACGAAAATTAAATTTGATGCATTTTTTACTTGAT
>CM040432.1:83310639-83440272 GCA_022702705.1 Papilionanthe hookeriana x Papilionanthe teres | reverse complement strand
TAGTTATCCGAAGACAAATCTTCACTCATCAAAGAATACGTGGAAAGTTTGAACCAATATGGGAAGGACCGTATGTAATTGAAAAGACATATTTGGGAGGATCATACCAATTGGTAGACTGCCAAGGAGAAAGTGTCTTACATCCGATCAACGGGCATTTCTTGAAAAAATATTATGCAACATGAAAATAATGACTTATTTACAAACTAGAAAAAATAATGAATAAAATGATAAATGAAATTTCTGAAAATCAAGAAATTTCTGAAAATCAATGTATTTCTTTAAAAATTTCCTTCTGTTCACATAACATGTGTTTGTCAACATCATTTCTTAACAATAATGAATTTAATATTGACAAATTAAATCAAAACTTAGTTTGATATGTTTCCATTAACCTGTTGCTTGCAGAAAATTGTCAAACAACAGACTCTTATTCACTTTTTGAAGTGGTGTGTGTTTGGCATTGGAACACTGATGTATTGAGAAAGGACCAAGGATCCATTTTGAATTTGACATGACACAAATGGAATTGTTATATAATGGACCATTGTTGTCTATTGTTGACAATGGAGAAGCTGAACGGGAATTGCCTGTGAGGAGTTTAGGACCCGACCACCAGACATCTCTAAAGAAAAAGTGAAATTAATGAGTCACAAAAGAACACTCGACTCTGGGAGATTAAATTCACTGGTAGTTGCTGCAACTCGGGGGATCATAGAAGCATCCGTTGCGGGAGTCAATAAATTCATAGCAAGATTAACCTTGGGCCAGAGACGAAATAGAAATAAAAGACTAAAACAGATTGAAGAATAAGAACAAAGGAATGTGAAATTTATAGAGGAAGACACTTTTGTAATCAAATTTTCAATCTCTGAAAGATATGTCTGGAGAGGTATATCCTATCCTAGGAGTAGAGAATCTAGATCTTGAGGAAGAGTAAACAATAAAAAGGATAGTTTTTGCATCGATTCAATATGTGTCTGTACTCAACCTTACGACATCAGATAAATCTACTGACAATCGGATTATTTCTCAAGAAGAATTTAGACGCATTCAAGCTCTCAAAAGACATTCTTTCGAATAATTCAAACATATCGATTGACAGGCTATCAACATACTTTAATGAATTAAATTATTCATGAGATTCTTCGATGAAGTTGAGCAGGCTACCATTGTTGAACATGTAATAGAAGCCTGAGATCTTGGATGAGCTGGAAGCTTGAAGAAGCGAACATTATTTGAGGCCAATAAATGGATAAGCGACAAAGGGCGGATAACTATCTAGTATGGATGTTGTTACAACTATGCTAAAGATAAAGATGAGAATCCTCCGGGAATTCTATGACATGAACAGGTAGACCCTATGCCTTCGGTCAATGTTCAAATCATCAGATGACTAGTAGCTTGGCCGCATAGTTGCATTCCGGACAGCTACATTGTCAACATTTATGAAGAAGGGGATTGCATCCTGCACATATTTATAGTCATGACTTTGAGAGACCTTTTTATATGTTGTATCTATTAAACAGATGTTCTATCAAGTTTGGGACAGAGATACAAATTATAGGACCTGGAGAATTCCATGGGTCTTACCAAATTTACCTTCCACATTGATTAGTCCTGGTTCTACAAGGAAATGGAGCTGATGGTGCCAAACATTGCATACCTAGTGTGAGCAGACAATAAATCTCGATTACGCTAAGAAGAATGTGTCCTAATAAAGGCTGATCGGTTATACACCTGTGCCAGAGATCGAGGGACTAAAACCTTTGGAACTACCATGACCCTATGATTGTCCAAACACCCGGGACATACTTGACAGACAATGTCTTGGAGTGTTAGATATTTGTGGTAGGTCTCGCAGTATCTAAGGTTATAAGGATGATAGAAGGACAATCTGACAACTTCTAATGTGATGTTTTAGCGACAGCTGGTAATGTGTGTCGTGTGATATTTGATGTACTATTGACTTTTATCATCAATGCACATTATCTTTGGTAGTGAAATAAAATTTTGTAAGATATTCCCCAGCTGTCAATGACACATTGACAGGTCCAAAAATGCCAAAATCAACACTTTAAATTAAAACTGACATACTAAACAACTCACGACAATTAACATGAGATTTATCCTTCAACTTATAAAAGTCAAATCCTTAGCGGATATGTTCTTCTTCATCTGTTTTTCACACATAACTCCTCCTATTGGATATAAGGTTATTCCTGACACGGAAATATGGCATTCCTCTAGCTCTCTCTTGAGAAAGGTTATAAGTCGTATAGCATTCCTTCACAAAACCGACATATCAACATTTGACATTTCTAATAGATGGTTGGGCATCCACTCTCTCTTCGGCTATTGGATATAAGGCCCTTCTTGACATGAAAATATAACATTCCTCTAGCTCTCTCTTGAGAAAGGATATAAGTTATATAGCATTCCTTCACAAAATTTACATATCGACATATGACATTTCCGAGAGATGGTATGACATCCACTCTCTTTGGCTATTGAATATAAGACCCTTCCTGACACGAAAACATGGCATTCCTTTAACTTTTCTTTAAGAAATGATATAAGTAGTATAGCATTCCTTCTCAAAATTGACATATCGACATTTGACATTTTTGAGAAATGGTATGACATCCACTCTCTCACTAATTATTGGATATAAGACCCTTCCTAACATGGAAACATGACATTCCTTTAACTCTTTCTTTGAGAAAGGATATAAGTCGCATAACATTCCTTCTCAAAATCAACATACCGTCATTTGAAATCTTTGAAAAATGGTGTAAGACCTCCTTTAATGGGATATGGCATCCATATTCTCTTCAAATATTGAAAATAAGATTTCTTTGACATTAAGATTACTTTTAAACTAACAATTATGTTGGTTTATCCAGACTGTTTATGTCAATGCCAATATGTACAGCATACTTATGCAGTATTCCATACCTATTAGGAGCCCATTTATTGACCTCACTTTTATGAGGATCATTTATAAATCATCTTGAAAAGGGAGTATACCAATATTGACGTCCTAAATCATACCAATGGTCATTAAACCCTAATGTCTAGGGTAAAACCCTAATGAATTCTTTTTAACCCAAATTTTAATAACATCCTAAAATGATCAGATTAGTAATGACAAACTCTGATTTGATTAACCATTGACCAAACTGGTCAACCCTTGACCCAAATGGTCATATTAGGTCAAAATAGTCAATGCATGACCTAATGACCACCACATTGACCAAACTGGTCAACCCATGACCCAAATGGTCAGATTAGGTCAAAATGGACAATCCATGACCCAATGACCACCACATTGACCAAACTGGTCAACCCTTGACCCAAATGGTCAAATTAGGTCAAAATGGTCAATCCATGATCCAATGACCACCACATTAACCAAACTGGTCATCCCTTAACCCAAATGGTAAAATTAGGTCAAAATGGTTAAATTCATGACCTAATGACCACCATATTGACCAAACTGGTCAACCCTTGACCTAAATGGTTAAATTAGGTCAAAATGGTTAAATTCATGATCCAATGACCTCTATATTGACCAAACTGGTCAACCTTTGACCCAAATGGTCAAATTAGGTCAAAATGGTCAATCAATGACCCAATCACCACCCCATTGATAAAACTGGTCAACCCTAAATTGGTCAAATCTGACTCATTTGATCAATTTAAGAAATTAAAATGATCAAAATTGACCATTTGGTCAACCCTAAATCTCATTATCAAACTTAATGACCTCATAATTAAATTAACCATGACAAGGTTAACTAAATCACCTGGGTCAACCCTAGACCTGGACTGGTCAACCATGGTCAACCTTGGTCAACTATGGTCAACTTTAGTTAAATTTGGTCAAAATACTCAATTTTGAACCAAATTAGTAAAAGTTAATCAAATGATTAACATTCAAAATTATTTTGATTAATTTATGGGTTAATATTATAATACATTTTTAATTAATTACATAATTAATTAAAAATGAAATTATGATTAAAAAACCCTAAATTGAATTTAAAATTACGACATCACCCATGACATCAAAAATCCATAATTGATTTTTAAAATTAAATTCAATTTATGAGGAATTGGCGGCATATTTATAGGTTATGTGTTGTGTTTTAGAAAGGGAGTCGCCTACAGGAGTTGTCGGTGAATTTTAAAATTTAATTTAAATATATATATATATAGTTTGGAAAGTAGCATTTGATTTTTTTTTTTGAAAATAAATTTAATTTTTTGAAAATTTTAAGATATGAAATCAAAGTGATTTCACATCCAAAATAGTTTATATAAACGAGCACCACACCACAAACCATGTATTTATCCCGAAGAATAGACACACTACTTGATGATGGGGCTCGATTAAATAAACTAAAAGATTTGTGACATCCATTTGGTCTGCGAACCAATTTTATAAGCCAACAAGTTCCCCTACTTAATATAAAGGAATTGAGCAGGGTTTATATTACCTAGGTTCTTAAAGTTCCCTATAAGGGCAAGCCTCTATAGTTAATTACATATTAAATGACGGGAATCATTTAAGAAAACTCTCGATAATGATCAGTGGTTTTGCTCTCAAGAATTTGATAGTTTAAGGTTTCAAACAAATTGGATTTTGGAAATTTCAATAGGGAATAGCTCAAATTTAGAATAGTTTATTTTAGGAATCCAATGGAAGAAAGGTAGGAGAAGCTGAGGATCCAAGAGGAACCTTGGTAACTTCCCAAACTATCATATGATTTGGCTTCAATTTAAGAGTTTATTTAATGTTGTAATCCTGCCAATTTTAGTTAATTAGGACTTATACTTGTATGACATAATCACACAAATAGCCTTGAAGATGTTAGGGTTTATGTCGTACCAAACGACTACCTCGGACTCCTAAGACCGGTAAGGACTTAATTTGCATAATATGATTATGCAAATGCCTAACGAAAAGTTGAGGATTTATGTTGCACTAGGCAAACTACCTCGAAATCCTATGGATTGTTGTTTAATTCTAAGAAAGTTTTTGCTGAAGTAGATACAAGTTTTGCTGACTAGCCGTGATGCCAACTGTGCTCCAAGCTTCTTGTTATTGTAGAGGTTTGGTTTTAGAAGGTGACAATCAAGAGATGAGAGAAGTGTTCTGGTTTAGAAAGATTAAAAATTGAGATGGCTTAGTATTTTATATAAAACAAATCTTAAAGTTGATTAAGCATAACCGATTAAGATACCACGGTTTTGTCATCCCGACACCGCTATTTTCATCAGATTCACTTAGTCCAAATGAATTTGCTAAACTCAACTGAATGAGTTCCACACTTTCATTTAGACCATGGGAAATCTCTTTAGAAACATGTGGGTTACATCATCCGAGGGATTCCTGATCATCCAACGAGACGTTTTAATTTTAGTTGTAATTGCAGTTTTATTTTTGTTAGTGATTAAATTTTGAGTTGTTTAAACATGCTGGGTTCGATCATTTTCATGCATTTATAAGTACAGGAAAGTAAGACATTTAATAAATTGCTAAATGTAAATCACAATAAACTTAAAAGCGTACTTGGTGTGCATTCCTGTCATTTTCACCTGCACTTGAAACACATGTCAGAGCAAATACCTAGTTAAAGTTAAGGGAAGGTTCTGGTTGTCTACCAAAATCCTAATCTTATTGCTAGTCATTTCCTATGACGTCTAGGTTCTTGTGTTTTATTAAGGATGATTTTCTTCACCAAAGAACAACAAAGTCTCACTGTTCTTTTAAAACATCCCATCAAGTTAGAGAAGTGCTCAGAACTGAATTCTGAACATCTTATTAAACATTTTAGGGATTACTTTAAGTTCAGTTAGTGTCACTGCGGTGATGAATCAATCATCTAGGTTACTCTTGCTCAGGGAATTAGGATGTTTGATTATCCTATGAGTAAGGTGACAGTTTCATTTTATGTTTCATTTGAAAATTATAATAATGAAAGCCTTTAGGGGCAAACTAGTTCATTAAAGAATTTAACCATTCTTAATTGAAATTTGAATTAGCAGTTTAAAGTGATTCAATTTAGTTATAAGGTTTTACTCATTATTTCTCAAAAAAAAAGTTCAAGTTGTTTAGTTCAGTTAAATTTTACTTATTTCAGATGGTCTTAACTTTTTAAATTAACTTTAAATATTTTAAAACTGTTTTAATTTTCAATTTATGATATTATAATTATGAGTTGTTCCAGGTTAATCTTTGATGTTTTAAATTTGTTTTAATTTAAGTTTTAACAGTTTCAGATTAGTCTTAAAATTCAAGGTTTGTTTTAATTTGATTTTTTTTAATTTAAATTTGTTTTAATGTTTTAGGTTTTAATTTAATTTTAGATTATCTGCCTTTCATTAGTTTCAATTATCGTTTTATAGTTTAATTAATTAATAAGAATTTAATGACATTTGATTAAATTATTAATTAGAGATTCAATTTAAAGTATTAGAATCTGCTTATATAACATCTCCAATCTTTAATAATTCAAGTCTTAATTAATCTTCCAAAGTTTAGGTGATTTAATTTAATTAAAATTCCTTCTTTAATGCTCAAGGTGATTTTAATGAGTTTCTACCATTTAAATGCCGTATGTTTTAGACATCCAATAAGAATTTAAGATCAAATATTTTACCCCTCCCCTGGTTAAGCCTAAAATTTTAATTAAGATTAAGACCTTTTAACTACCTTGATGCCCTGTTAAGCATATTCATCTCATAATTCACCAAATCAAGCTCAAATGAACCTAAAATTTTTATGTCACCTTACCCATATGTTAATTAAGATATTAGAGGAGAAAATGTGATTTTTTTCAATTTTTAATTTAACTTATATAATTGTTTTAATAAAAATAGGGGTTTTCAATGAAAATTCCAAAATATGATCAAAAGGGAGTTTCTATCCCTAGGAAAATTATGGGAGGTTCCTATTGACCGGAGGATCACTTGGACCAATTTTGTTGATTTTTTTAATTTTATTTCATTTATTATAATTATTTTAAACTTTGAGGTATTGATTAATTATAAAATAACATTAAAGTTTAAAATTAAGTTTTATTTTATTCTTAAGTCCCTTTGACCTCAAGGAACTTAGAGAAACAAATTTTGTATTTTTCTAATTTTTCTTTGAATTTTTAGAATTAATTTAGTGAAAAGTTTGAAAAACCCCATTTTTTAATATTAAAAATGCCTTAAGCCTCTAAAATTCAATATCTTTGCTTTGAGATTTAAGAAAAATATTTGGTTAGATCCTAAGTGATTAGGATATCAAATATGACATTTTTGTGAATTTTATTATTTTTGTAATTTTTATAATTTTTTTATTATTAAAATATCAAAAGATAGGTTAAAAATGAAAATTTTAGAAAAATTCCAATTTTGATTTTTTTAGACTCCTCTGATATCAGAGAGACTCTAAAACCTATTTGGTGAATTTTTTAAATGTATTTTAAGTTTTATGAATTTTTAAAGTTTAAAAGTGGCTATGTTACTTAGAAAATCCATTTAATGGGTTAAACCATTTTTAATTAATTTCAAACTTTATAAGGGGCCCCCTCTAACCCTAAAGATCAGTGGAGAACTGATTTCAAGTTATTTTAATTTTATTTTGCTCTAATTAATTCAAAGTTGGTTTTGGATCAAGTGAGCCATTAGGATTATTTATAATTTTTTAAGCCATAAGGTAATTATCCCAAACTCCTCGGGTCATAGGGAACCTATCATAATTTTTCTAGAATTTTCCAAACACTATGTTAGTTACTGGAATTAAAATACCAAAACAAGTATAAAAACTTGGAAAATAAATAACTTCATAAAAACATAGCCTCTGGCCTTGGAAAATTTAGGGAATGTTCCCAAGATCAGAGGATACTAAAGCCCTATGGCCTCATGCCATGGTGAATTGTGTGTGTGCGTGGAGAATTAAAATACTCAGATCAGTAAAAAAATAATTAAAAATTAAATACTCAAAAAAATAGCTTGATTCTTTTTCCACATTGTTCCCCTCTGTTCACTGAGTAAGAGGATATTTTTCTTTTAATTTTGTGACTTTTCTACACAAAGATATGGATTTTTAAAGGTTCTGTGGTTTAAATAAATCAGAAATTAGCTAATTTCCTACTTAAGTGACGCGGCGACACCTCAACATGCGACAGGTCGAAGCTCCATGCAGTTCTCTCCTTTTCGATGATGCCATCTGAGTCGGCAGCCACGCGGCCCGCGATTCATGTTCCGTTGCTCCATCCGGCTTGATCCTGTTCGTCCATCCGATACACGCTCAATCCAACGGCGGCTGGTCATCGTCTATGACTGGTGCGTCCCGAGAGCCGTCCACCTTCTAACCCTAAGATCTCACTCGATACTCAACCAAATCGAGTGTGGTTTCTTCCTACATGCTTGTTTAAGCAAGGGCTACACATCCATATGGCTAATGCATATTGAAATTGAATCAAACAAATAGGGAATCACTGGAAGCTCAAGATCAAGAGGAGTTTCCATACCTTGGTTCAGAAGGTGAAATCTTGATTGAATGTGCTTGGCACGTTTGTTGGAGCTGGAGGAGCCTACGGATGAAGCCTCTGGTCCTAGTGAATCTCCTAGGTATGACTTCATCCAAGCCCGATTTCAAGCTCTGGCCGATAGAACAAATGGCTGGCCTGGTGAGGGGGTTTTCACTGGGGAACTTCCTCTCTACCTCTGGTGAAGGTGTGGGAGAAGTTAATTGAGGTTTGGTGGAGTTTCAGGGAATGTCTTGTTTTTTTGCCTGAGATTGAGCTCAAAAATTGAGCTCAGCTAGTGGGGATGAAGGCTGGAAAACAGTGGAGCTGAGCTTCTCTTAGCTGGGAGGAGCTCTAGAAGCAATTGGGAGGGGTTTTGATGAAAAATTTTCAACACCTCTTTCATGGCCAAGAGAGGTGAGTTATATGGCCAAGGCCATGGGGCTGAGCCAAGGTTCAATTGAAGGGTGAATTCAAGTGCTTAGGTGAAGGGTAGTGGAGCTCCAAGTTCAATTTTGGCTGAGGTGGATATTTGGGGATATTTGGGTGAGTTTAGGTAAGTGGTGATTCTCAGTTTTGACCCCGTCTGGCAACTAGGTCAGCCGGCAAGGACAAGGGAGCTGGCCTCAAGTCAGGTGAGTCAGGTGGCAGGGTTTAATGGTGATAAACCCGGCAAGGGGAATTTGGGGTGAGGCAAAAGATGGATTTAACCATTTAAGGGAAGAGATCCTTTAAAATGGGGGACCCTTGGTACATGGCTCACTTAGCTTGGGCTAGGTGGATCTGGGGTGGTTCCTAGGGTTCAAATGGTGGCTGTGAAAGAGTTGGTTTAGCCACATTTGGTTCAATTTGGTTAGGTTAAGTCATGGGTTCAAATTAACTCACTTGGTTTTAGGTTGGGCTAACTTAAGTTTGGGTTTGATTGTGTCTAAAAGTCTTGAGTAACATTGTAGGAATGATTTCCATGAAAAACTTTCATGAAGACATGGAATGGTTTTGAGTTCAATTGAAAGGTCAATTTGATGGGTTTTGGGATTTTGGCTAATTTGGGCAAGGTTGGATCAAGTTGAGCCCAATTTGGTTTAAGGTGAGATTTAGACCCAATTGAGAGTTTCAAATGGTTTATGGGAATGTATTGAAGAGTTCCCAACATCAATTGGGAGGATATTTTAGGGTTAGATCAATCAATTTGGTAGATTTAGGGCATGAATTCCATTTAGGTTAAAATGGGATATTTTGGATTTCAAATGGATTTAGGTTTGGTTTGAGCTCAAATTGGGAAAATTTAAGGTTGCATGGGTTTCATGGGAGTGCCATGGAAGGTTTAGGATTGAAATTTGGGGAGAAATGGTTGACATTAGGTTAATTGGGGAATTTTGGATTAATTGGGCAAAATTGGGGATTTAGGTTCCAAATGGAATTGAACTCAAATGTGAACCAAATTGGACTTGGATTTGGTTTATATTGGTAGTGGGGATGTTGAATTAAAGTTTAGAATTGAAATTGGGTAAAATTGAGGTCAAATGGGTTGGTTTGGTTTGACATTGGGTCCATTTAGGTTAAAAATGGGTCAAATTGGGGATTTTGATAAAAGTGGGTTTTTTTGGCATAATTTACTTATGGTGTAGTTGAACAAAATGAAATTGGGAATATTTGGGATTTTCTGGAATTTTCTAAGAATATTTGGAATTTTTGGATTTTTGGACCAAAAGGTATTTAGGGTATTTGGAGGTTATTTGGAGAGTATTGGGGTATTTTGGTGGATTTACGAGGTGGGAATTATTTCAAAATGATTTTTAGGATTTTTGGGAATTTTAAGTAATTTTTTAGGAAATTTAGGAGAGTTTTATGGTTGTAGGGGCAATTTAGGTAATCTTAGGTAGGTTTAAGGACCCAATGTCAAAACCAAGAGTTTTGGCAAAAGTGGAGTTTGGTTGAGGTTAAGAGGGTAGAAAAGCTTAGAGTGAGCCATGGACCAAGAAATGTCCATTTTGAACATCTCATAGGCTGTTCTTAACCCTCTTAGCCAAGGGCTAGGGGTTTGGACTTAACCACATGAGTGCTCCAATGAACCAGGAGTCAAGATTGGGTAAGGATGGTTCAGGGTTTAGGATGAGTGTAGGAGTGCAGTGTGTGCAAGTCAAACCTCACCAAGACCAGGCCACCCAGGGTTATCCTAAGGCTTGAACATCCTATTGGACTTCTTCTTTGTCTTCCTACACATTGGTCCTAACCTTCTAGGTGATTTGGAGGTTGATGACCATCTATGTAAGATTCTAAAGAGAATCAAGATTTGGTTTGAATTTCTAAATGGTGGGTTCCATCTCTAGTCTTCTAGGATAGTCAAGGAGAAGTCTTATGGCTAGATCCTAAACACTAAGAGGAAAGAAAAGGATACCTCACCAAAAATGAGGTCAACAGGAATCAAAAATGGGTCACCCATGACCCATTAAACTCATCATGACATAAAAATATATCTTAACCAACCCATTAATAATAAACTTTAACCAAGGTTAAGACTAATCAAGACACCATCATTATAGAATGGTGTATGTGTCATGCCATCCTAAAATGAAAAATGACTTTAATGCATAAGTGGAGAGCACTTAAAACCCTAGCCAATGGAGAAGAGGCATGGCCTAGATCACCATTATATCATAGGAAGAGCTCATAAACACCAAATTTGAAAATTAAATAAAATAAATGTTTATGTGTCATGCTTTCACAAAGCCATGGGTGACATGGTGGATGAAGGATAATTTACCCATTTTTAATTCATCACTCACCTCAATCCATATCCAATGCAAGGAAGACATTACTTAAACCATCCTTTCACCATGGTTAAAATTTATCATGACTAAGCCATGAAAATAAGGGAAAATGGTGCTTAAGTGTCATTCTATTCCAAACTCATAGCAAAATCTGCAAAGCTCATATGGGGGAGGTCAATCCAGCTGATTCCATGGACTACTCATCATCTCACCATTTCTCCAATGGAGGAGTGACAAAGCATAACTCAATCCTTGCTTTAATGGAAGCTCATAACAAAAAGCTTGGGAAGACTCAAAAATAGCAATCCTCAAGCCATGATCTTATCACTAGCCATCATAGGATTAATTACCTTCCTCCCCAAGCAAATAAAAGCTTAGCCATGACCGTTCATGGCTATAAAAGGATATAACTCAAGAGCTCTAAGGGAGAAGAGAGACACACATACAATCCTCAAACCATCAAACACTCAAGACCAAAATCGTTCCTCATACCCTAATCAATTGATTCCCCACAAAATTAAGCCTTCAAACCCACTGTTTTCTCTCAATTTAGCCATCTTGAAACACTCTAAAATAAGACATTTTTTAGGTCCTACGTAATCCTCTCCCAATCCTCAAATTAATCGTTCCCACACCTTCCCTGAGGTGTAAGAAGAAGATTCCAATCAAAATTAGATCTTCCTGTGAGCTCCAACCTTGCTCCACATCAAGCCGTAAACCCATTTTAGTGAACTCCTACTCAGACTTGATTTCACCCTAAATTGGACATACCAGCAGCCTGGCAAGTACTCAATGATCGTTCTTGACAAATTTGTTTGAGGCCCCACCTCATCAAACCAAGGTATGGCCAAATTAACTCAATTTATGCTCGGATTGGTCCTTTATGAAATGAATTGATTCAAAGCATCCATGAATCCGTATGGATATTTTTTTTTTCCATGATGAAGCTCATGGAACAATCCTCATGAAGTTTTATTAAGATCCAAGCAAGATCTTATGCCTAAGATCTTATGCCTAAATCATGGACGGTCTAAGGGAAACAACAGGTTGGGGGAGACGATGAGATGCCATCCATTTTTATGTATTGAAAATGGACAGTCGAAATCTCATCTGATCGTGGTTCCATCCATGTGAAATAGATCAAACCGTGGGCCACGTAGCTGTTCGCGTGGAATCCCTGACCAACCAAATTGCGCCACGTATGCGTTCGACCAATCCAATGATCCAGTCAAAGTTTGCGTGGATAAATAAGAAAATCTGGAATTTCTTATTTAACTAAAATTTGAATGTTTTGAGAATTCATAACTAGACACAAAAAAATCACAAAAATAAACTAAAAATACCTCTAGATTTAGTAAAATAAAGAGATAATTATAAAAAAAAATGGATTTAATGAGTTATATTTAATTATCAATTATTTAATTTCTCTCTAGAGTAATTTAGATATTAGAAATTATATATAAACCCAAAAATTATGAAATTTTCATAGAATAATTCTCTCATTCTTGAGGACATTATGTGATTTTTCCAAGTTTAGGGGAAGTCTCTAGGATGAAATATAAAATTTTCAACCCTATTTTGTGATTATTTTTTAAAATAATTACATTACTTAGGAATTTGAGAAATAAATTTGGAAATCCTCAGAAACTTTAGCGTGATAAATTAAGATCCTAAAAATGACATTTTATAACTCTTGAAAAATTGAAATGACATTTTTAAATTGGTTAAAATTTATAAAATTAAATCCAAAAAACTTTCATATTTCATGAAAGACATAATTAAGATTAAAAAAATCTTAATATCTAAGTTTAAACTATTTTAAACTTAAGATGAACCCTTAAGTCCTAATTAGGTTAAGTTTAAAAACAAATTAAACCTTTAAAAATCCTAATTAAACTTAATTACTTTCCTTAAGCCTTACTTACATTAGGCTTAATATAAATCAAACCCTAATAAGGTCTAAGACACCAATTAGACCTAATTAAATCAAGTTAGGCCTTAATTACATTAGGTTTAACTTAATAAACCCAAATTAGGTCTAAGACACCAATTAGACCAAATTAAATCAAGTTAGGTCTTAATGATCTGCCTAAAAAAATACCCATTTTTATGTCTTATTTATGATTCAATTCTTAAGGATATTATACTTTAATGAAAGGTATTTTCATGTTTTTAGACGTAGATGATTAAAAAGAGTCCAAGAAAGAAAAACAAGGAAAAAGGAGCAAAAAAGAGCAAAAATGGAGCCTATGGAGCAAAATATTGGAATTATTGGACTGGCGCCTAGGCGCCACAATTCGGCGCCTAAGCGCTAGTTCGATACAGACGCTCTCAAGATTTTTGGATGACTTTGGGCAGTTATTTTGACGATGTTAAGCGGTTAATGGAGCTTCTAGAAGAGTGGAAGTTACTCCTAATATATAGGACATGTGATACAATGTATGTGGACACAAGGAAATGGTCTGGATCACGAAGAGGTGCGATCCAAAGTGAAGAGGTGCGAAAGCCCTGGTCACGGAGTCCGGTGCCTAGGCGCGACAGTTACCTTCTATAAGATACATTGAATTTGGACAAATTTTGAAGAGGTGCCTTAAGCAACCCCTGGTCAAATTCATAGCTCTATAAATAGGAGCCCATTCTAAAGAAAAAATGGCACTAACCGTCCCCCCCCCCTTCTTAGTACACATACCCATTTTAGCATCTTCTCTCCCCTCTTTAGTTTTATTTAGTCTCTTCCATACTTAGGGTGTCACTTTACTTTGTATCTAATGAGTTTATTTTAAGTATTTATTGTGTGTTGTTGTTGTTGGAGTCTTTCATCATTGCTTTGGAGTCAGTAGAAGTCAGCGGATCACTTGAAGGAACACTTCGAAGAAGTATTTGTACTTTGGTTCAAAGTTTTATAAATATGTTTTGTTATGTTATTTCAATGTGTTCTGAGTAGTTAGTTATCTTTCTCCTTTCATCTATGAAAAGATAATAAATTAATTAAATTTTGTAGGAGAATTAAATTTAAAGTATTTTAAAACATTGTGATGATATTAATACCTGATCTTAGTTTACTTTTTAAATTGGCCATTTAATTTGTTAAAACCTGTTGAAGAATTTTGAGACCTATCCGGAGATAAATTCTTAACTAGTAGATATCACATGAATCCTTAGGTAAACGCAGGCTATACGTGGATTATTTAAGGTGAAGTGTAAATAAATAGGAAGATATTATTTATTAGGCATAAAATTAATTAGTTTTTAGAGTGACAGACTAAATTCTAATAATTTGGTTTATAGAAAGGTAACGGGTCACTGGTAGGGCCGACCATAGCCACCCTTGGACATCTAGTAGTGTGAGCCTAGATTAACCCATTCTACTAATAAAACATCTTGAACTGATCTATAGATTAATCAATGTTCTTTGCACCTGGATCAAAGGGTGAAGAATAGGAATGCTTCTATTTGGCACAATACAATAATCTGAATTCCCTAAAAAAGATAATTATTCTATAAAACTTGGATTAATTGAAAAGGAGAAAGTCATTTTTTATACTTGCATTGAATTTTAATTGCTGCTTACTTTACTTTATTACTGCTTACTGCTTATTTGCTTTTAGTAAAAATTGTTAGTAAATTAAATTTGAAAATATATATAAAAAAGAAGAAGAAAAGTATATATAAATTTCATTTAATTTGAAAATTCCAAAATATTTCTTACATTTCTTACTTTTTATAAATTCACTATCCCTGTGGGATCGATAACTATGACTCCACCAGAGCCCTGTATTACTTGAACGATAAGTATACATTCATTTAAAATTGTGACTTTTACAATAATTATTATAAAATCTTAATATAAATTAATAAAAGTAAACCTCGCACATCAAGTTTTTGAAGCCAATTGCCAAGAATTAAATATTCTAAAAAGTGGTATCAAATTATTGTATTTTAAAGCATATATAAAGTCGCATCGCATCACTTAACCACAATAGTTTTACCTTAATTAACCCTAATTAGGTCCAAGACACGAATTAAACGTAATTAAATCAAGTTAGGCCTTAATCACATTAGGTTTAACTTAATAAAACCTAATTAGGTCTAACACACCAGCTAAACCTAATTAAATCAAGTTAGGCCTTAATCAAATTAGGTTTAACTTAATAAACCCTAATTAGGTCTAAGACACCATTAAACCTAATTAAATAAAGTTAGGCCTAAACCACATTAGGTTTAACTTAATAAACTTTAATTAGGTCTAAGACACCAATTAGACCTGATTAAATTAAGTTAGGCCTCAATCACATTAGGTTTAACTTAGTAAACCCTAATTAGGTCTAAGACACCAATTAGACCTAATTAAATAAAGTTAGGCCTTAATCACATTAGGTTTTACTTAATAAACCCTAATTAATTCTAAGACACCAATTAGACCTAATTAAATCAAGTTAGGCCTTAATCACATTAATTTTAACTTAATAAACCCAAATTAGGTCTAAGACACCAATTAGACCTAATTAAATCAAGTTAGGCCTTAATCACATTTGGTTTAACTTAATAAACACTAATTAGGTCTAAGACACTAATTAGACCTAATTAAATCAAGTTAGGCCTCAGTCACAGTATGTTTAATTTAATAATCCCTAATTACGTCTAAGACACTATTTGGACTTCAATTAAATAAACTTATGCCTTAATCACATTAGGTTTATCTTAATAAACCTTAATTAAGTCTAAAAGACCAATCAGACTTAATTGAATCAAGTTAAGCCTTAATCACATTAGGCTTAACTGAATAAACCCTAATTAGGTCAAAAATATCAATTAGGCCTAATTAAATCAAGTTAGGTTTTAATCACATAAGGTTCAACTTAATAAACTAATTAAGTCTAACCCAATTTCATACCTAATTAACCTCAATTAAGCATCAACTAAGCTAGACCTAATTAACCTTAACCTACACTTAGGTTCAACCCAACTTGAACCTAAGTTAAACTTAAACTTTTTAGGTTCAACATACATTGAACCTAACCTTAACCAATACTTAGGTTCAACCTAACTTGAACCTAAGTCAAACTTAAACCTTTTAGGTTCAACATAAATTGAACCTAACCTTAACCTATACGTAGGTTCAACCTAACTTGATCCTAAGTCGAACTTAAACCTTTTTGTTCAACATACGTTGAACCTGACCTTCAACCTATCTTGTATCTTTCCTAAATTTAGGTTCAATCTACATTGAACCTAAAAATTAGGATCAATATAACATGACCATAACCAAACATAACTTATGTTCAACTTACATTGGACCTAACTGAAATTTAACTCAGGTTTAATCCATATTTAACCTAACTTAAGTCAAACTTAAGTTTAACCCAACTTGAACTTAAGTCAAAACACTTAAATTTGGTTCAAACCACATTGAACCTAAACTAAACCTTTGAATTATGATCAACCCAAAGTTAAACTTAAGTCAAAACCCTTAACTTAGGTTCAAACCACATTGAACCTAAACCAAACCTTTAACTTAAGATCAACCCAAAGTTGTACTTAAGTCAATCTACAGTGAATTTAAAACCAAACCTTTAACTTAAGATCAACTCAAAGTTAAACTTAAGTCAAATCTCAACCTTTGGTTCAACTTACATTGAACTTAAACTCAACATTTAATCCAAATTGCATAAAACCTTACCAAATCTTTAGACTCAACTGATATCAGGACTTAAAACCCTAAGTCTAACCTATAGTAGACTTAACCAAATCTCTTTAGGTCCAAGCAACAATAGGACTTAAATATTATGTATAATCTAAATTTTCACTTAAATTCAAAAGACATTGAATCTAAATTCCTAAATCTAATTCATATTAGATTTAACTCAAAGAGATTAGATTCAAATGACACTGAATCTAAATTCCAAAGTCTAATTTACATTAGACTTAATTTAAAACCTTTAGATTCAAAAGACATTGAATCTAAATTCTTAAATTTAATTCATATTAAATTTAACTTGAAAACATTAGATTCAAATGACACTGAATCTAAATTCTCATGTTTAATTTACATTTTACTTGAATTAAAACCTTTATATTCAAAAGACATTGAATAAAATCCTTAAATCTACTTCATATTAGATTTAACTTGAAATTATTATATTCAAATGACATTGAATGTAAAATTCTCATGTTTAATTAGATATTACAAACATTAGATCTAAATATAACTTGAATCCTTTCTTTATGTCCAAATTACTTTAGACTTAAATAAACAAATCAAACTGATATATAAAAATCTATCAAAATCACGCATGGAAAATTTTAATTAGTTAATAAATTGTAAACACCTAAAATTTTCCAACCTAAAATCCGAAGAGACATTAAGACTTAAATGAAACCTTAATGAACAAAGATCACCAAATGCAACTTAAAACCCAGTGTTCTTGATATATGAAGATTTCTAGGATGATGCAATCTTGGTAGTTGATAGGAGTCTAACGGTCCTTGTTTAAACACTTTTCGGGCTAAGTAGATCGAGGCAACTGATGACCCTAGGACGACGGAGCCATGGACATCTTGACCGGGTTGTCTAAAATTTAAAACTTAATCAACTAATTCAACAATTTAAAGAAAAAATTGACATGTTTCTTTTGTAAGAATTACTCTGACATTATTTTTCTTGCAGGTTGAAGACAGGTTCCATTTAGATTTACTTTACATGTTATTAGGATGTACTAACTCAGTTTTGCAGGATGACATTCTGAAGACGGGACAAACGACAATAAAAAAAAACAAAATCAAAACAACATCAAAATGACATTGACAAAACAAAACAAAATAAAACAACATTAACAAAATAACATTGACAAAATAAAATAAAAATGACAGACAACAAAATAAAATCTAAACTTTTAGGATAGTCATAAAAACTAAACTTTTATGATAACCACCAAACAAATAAAGAACAAAAAGACAAAATGACAATAAAATAACAAACAAAAAACAAAAATAAATAAAACTGACATAACAAATGACATTAACAAAATCAAACCCTTAGGATAGTAAGTAACACTTAGGGCCTGTTTGGGGCAGCTTATTTAGGTGTGGTGGCGTTTTCCAATCGCCGCAGCTGTGTTTGAAATTCATGTTCGCACCCGCTTATTTTTGTAGCTCGATAATCGCTTCCTCATTTCGTTAATAAGAGGTGAAGCGCTCCGCTGGCTGCATCATGCGTTCGCTTGTGGCGTTATGTAAAGATTTGCTCCCATGCCCCATCGTCCTCACCCTCCTCGACCTTTCGCTTCTTCATCCTCACGGAAAAAATAGAAAAGAAGATTGTGCTTTTTAATGCAGAAGCCCTAGCTGCTCCTCTCTAGCTCACGTGAGCGAGAACTTATCCTTTATCCTCCTCCTTTCGCGGCCTCACCTTCCTTCTCCTTTCGCGGCCTCTCCTTCCTCCTCATTGACAGCCTCCTTGCTAACGACATAAACATATTCGAGTTAATACAGAGGTTTGGTTTGTTTGTTGCATAAGCCAAGAAATTGGAAGGGCAGCTTTTTCTTCTTTTGAGATAAAACGAGAGGTTTGGTTTTTTTTTTTTTTTTTTTGCGAAGTATCTTTATGTGAGCCACTGATAATTTTTAAAGCGTAATATCTAACCTTTTAAAGTGAGCCACTGCTATATGCCTCACCTCTTCTTTTTATATGTGTAGATAATTTCTTGCCTTTAAACTCGATCCTTATTTAAAAATATAAACTCGACATTTACTTAGTTCTTTGTACTTTACTATAAAATTAGTGATTTTTCGTGGTGAGTAATCTGGTTTATCTTTCTTTAGGATCCGATCTATAGAGTTCTTAATGTTGAGTTCTGAAAGAAATGTTTGAATGGCGGAGAAACTTCCCAATCGTTGTTGATCAATGATACCTTTGAATTAAGGGGTGGATCTGTGATACCGACGCCTAAGGTATATATAAAATTATTTTATCTTCAACAACTTTTAGGGAAATGAAGTATTTTCACTTGCTTCATTTTTGTTGATGAGAATATGAAATGGTTTTTATAATTTAGGATACAGATATGACTTCTGTTTTATCAATTATTTTTCCCATATAATTTTTTTGCGAATGACTTCACTAAAAAGGGGTAGAATGACCATTTATCCAGCACCAACTGTCAATAAGCTGTTCTGAATAAGCTCCCCCAAACAACAAGTCAGCTTATCCTGATAATGTGCAAATTATCATATTATCAGGATAATCTGCTTATCAGCAAATTATAAATAATCTACAGCTGCCTCAAACAGACCCTTAGAAACATATTAACCCTAGGATTGAACATTGACCTTTCTTCCTTATTCTTGAAATTTCTTAGAACACAACTGTTAACATTAATCAGAAGTTTTCTTAGACAATCTTAATTGTCTGAGATGGAATTAACTATAAAAGCTTGCTTATATAGGAGAAATAAGGTCTCAAGATAGGCATCATAACTAAAAGTCTCTGGTTATTGATATTTTACATGTGATCCTCCTTATATAAAAAATTTTAGAATAAGGCATTCTAGAATTCTCTTTTGTATGGATTATCACTGACATTTCTTATTATATTGTTTTCTTTCTTATTAGCCCTTATTTTCTTCAAATTTCTTAACATCTAAGGATATTTTACATGATCCAAAGAAATAATATTTATTGAAGATTAGAGTGATATGATAGATAAATCGAGTGGCGACTTCCTCAAATAATGACATTAACATTTCACACCTCAGATCAACATGAGAAAATCTCGGCGGCAAAGGGCTGGCGACGAGCCGACATCCCATGACTTTGGATGCCATGAAAATCGATGGTGAAAATAAAAAATTTCTTGGTTAAAGTGAAGCGCTTATCAAGAGAAGATTAAATCCAAGCTTTTCAATCCTTCAAACTGCCTCAAATCTAAGTATTAGCAAGCCCTAATTAGAGTTTTTCCCTTAGTCAAGAGGTAGGAGACAAACCAAGCCGTAAAAATGGAGGTTACTGTTCACTTTTTGCAATTTTTAATAGACTTGGGAGTTTCAGTAAACTGGCGCCATTAGTGAATTTCAGTGGTGACAAAGTTTGTGTCATTGGCGCCAAATCCGGCTTCATTGACGCCAAATTCGGCGCCATTGGAACTGATGCTTAAAAATTTCAAAACTTGTTTTTTTTGTAAAAATGTTGCACACCAAAGCTCTCCAACTTCTAATTAGCCTAAATTAACATTAATTTTATAATTAAGGAATCTCCTAAAAATAAATTTTCACAAACGACACATAACTCACATTTATATATATAATATAAACAATTAGAAACTTGTATTTTCAAACCACAACATATAACTCAGCGTCGAAATCACACCAACATCAACCTGACGCTGTAAACCAAATATCAAACACATAACATAAAACACATAAAGTCCGACATTGAAAATAAAGGAAATCCAACCAAAAAAATACACAAATAAGCTCTCATAAATCAAAATTCCATATTTTAGAGCGACTACACATCTTCATCTTCAATACTCTCATCTTCTTGAATATCTCCCATGGATTGGTGATGCACATACAAGTTATAAAAAGGACGATGAGGAGATTCGTTTGTCGAGTCATCTTCGATCCAAAAATTCTTCTTCTACATATGCACCATAACATATTCCATAAGTTCATTGTTCTCAAATTGCTCTTTAATTCGCCAATCTAGATGGTTGAATTGATCACAAATCTTGCTAATCACATTCATAATATTACATGACTCTTTCTCCAACTTCTTAATCCTCTTCAAAATAACATGTGAACACTCAGAAAATCAGGGTTGTATAGGTAATGAATTTTGAGATGATTGATCCATAGGAATATTTATATCATTAACTTCACCATTCTGTATGTAGTCACACTTTAACATTGGATCCATGGGCTTCCAAGGGAGAAGCACTTTTTCCCAAGTTTTTAAAGGAACTTGCGCTTGACTACATAGCAAAAATACTGTAGATGGATGTCCAAGTCCATGAGTAGATTCATTTAAAATCAACCCAAGAATGGAATTAATAAGGCACCCACATCAATAGGTCTTCCAGTTTGAATACAATAATTCAAAATAGCACATTCCTTCATCACTTTACTGATTTTCGTAGTAGTGAGCAATTTCATTGAAATAAAGAAATGTCATGGCATCGACGTAGAATTTAATAATGAAGATGTAAAACTTACATGACCGTCATCTCTTGTCTACCATGTTTCATTTTTCATCCGTTAAGAATCGATAGATCTCATTCATGTTGTCTCTTATAGGGGAAAATTTGGCATAATGACAAATTAGGACATTCTAGATCAAGAACAAGTCATTGATTCATGAAGGAGTAAAATGTACCTACCTGCCTTGAACATAGATAGATCCTTGGTTAATCCCATGAAGATTTGCATAAAACTCCTTCACCACAGAAATGACTACTATTGCAGTTGTGCAACACAATACTTCCCATCTCCTTTGCACAATGATCTGTTCCGCAACAGTTCTAGGAGTATTGAATCCTCAATTTACAAAGCCTCTTTCCTTAATCAACCTCATCTTCGCAAGAATCATATCATGAAACTTTTGTGTGTCAAAACTAAAGAACTTCCTTCAATTGAAAATCCCATACATCGAAGTTCTTTTGGAGTTGGAAGCCATAGGATCAAGAATAATGGATATTCTCCTTCCTTACTGATTTAAATCACTTCAAATGACAGGTTTTGGGAGTTATAATGAGAAAGATCCAGCCAAAACTGTCAACAACCACAAAAAAACTGCTTAATAGAAGCTTCCCAACCGTTTTCACAACTACAGCGCCATTGGAACTAAATCAGGCGTCATTGGCGCTGCGTCTCTGAAAACTAGCACTGTTGGGGCCAGAGCAAATTCTAGACTATTTCGTCTATGTCAAAATAACGCTCAAATCTTTCATGTAATTCAATAATTGAAATGTTTTACGTATTTTATTAACAAGTAGGTCTTCAAAGTACAAAGTATTCATAAAAATGATTTTTATTTTATTTTTTTTATTATTTAAGTCAAAATAGATTTAACTTAACTATAAAGATAATAATGGGTTGTCTCCCACAAAGCGCTTGGTTTAATGTCGTCAACCCAACATTCCCGGTCTTTACTCCAAGTGACCCAACATTGAAACCTCTTTAAAAATTGGCTTGTGCCCATCAAAATAAGTTTCAACCTATGCCCAATAACTTTAAATATTTTTCTAGTTTTCAGAACTTCAATATCAACAACTCCAAATGGGCAACTTTACAACAGTGAATTGCCCTAACCACCTAAACTTATGTTTTTTAGGAAATAATTTCAATCTCGTATTATACAATAATACTTCTTGTCCATGTTCAAATTCTTTTTTTATTATCTTCTGATCATGCTAATCATTCATTTTTTCTTTATAAATCCTAACATTATCGTAAGACTCATCCCTAATTTCTTCAAGCTCATTCAATTGCAACAATTTTTTCTCACCAGCATCTTTTAAATTAAAATTAAATTCCTTAATAGCCCAATAAGCTTTATGCTCTAGTTCTACTGGTAAGTGACAAGTCTTCCTAAAAATAAGTCTGAATGGGGATATTCCTATAGAATTTTTGTAAGTTGTCTTGAAGGCCCGTAATGAAGTATCTAGTCTAGCATACTAGTCCATTTTGTTAGGATTTACAATCTTTTCTAAAATTCTTTTAATTTCATGGTTAGATACTTCTGCTAGACCACTAGTTTGGGGATGATAGGCAGTGGAGATCTTATGCTCAATATCATATTTTTCAATTAATTTCTCAATTCTTTTATTCCTAAAACGAGATCCCCCATCAGTAATGATTACTCTTAGCATTCCATGTCTTGTAAAAATACTTTTCATTAAAATCTTTAAAACACTCCAAGCATCTCATTGAGGTAAAGCAACAGCTTTAATCCATTTTAATACATAGTCCACTGCAATTAATATATTTAAATTTCCAAGTGGAGGTACAAATGGTCCCATAAAATCCAATCCCCAAACATCCAAAATTTCAACTTCAAATGTAAAATTCAGGGGCATTTCATTTTTTTTGAAATATTCCTACTCGCTCACAACGATTACATGTTTTTATGTATGTATTAACATCTCTAAATATAGTAGGCCAATAAAATCCAGAGTATAAGATTTTTTGTGCAGTTCTATCAATTCCAAAATGACCACCAAATTCAGAATCATGACATTTTTAAATGACTTTTTTAGTTTCTTCATCAAGCACACATCTCCAAATAACTAAATCATTACATTATTTGTACAAATATGGGTCATCCCAAGTCAAATTTTGTATCGTGAATAAATTTCTTCTGTTGTTGTGTTTCAATCCATATGGTAAAATATCACAAACAATAAACATCATAATGTCTGCATACCATGGTATACACCACTCCATAATAGTGTATAGTTGTTCATCAAGAAAAGTTACATTAATTTCCCTTTCAAGATTAAATGATTCTTCATGTTCCAACCTAGATAAATGATCGTATATTTGATTATTAGATCCCTTCCTACCGCTACCACAAAGTCAAATTCTTGCATCAGAAGTACCCATCTAATTAATCTTGGTTTTGCGTCCTTCTTTTGCATCAAATATTTTATAGCAGAGAGGTGTGTATGCACAACACATTTAGCTCCAATTAGATATTACCTAAACTTATCAAAAGCATAAATAGTTGCTAAACACTCTTTTTTTAGTAGTGGTTTAATAATTTAATAATTATTCAGAGTTTTACTAGCATAATGTATAACTTTAAAAATTTTGTCATATCATTGCCTTAAAACAGCTCCAATTGCATAATCACTGGCATCACACATTATCTCAAATGGTTTCTCCCATTCAGGTGAAACTATTATAGGAGAGTGATTAATTTTTCCTTTAATGATTCAAAGGCATTAATGCACTCTTGGTTACAATCAAAATTTACATCTTTTTCTAAAAGATGGCATAAAGGCTTAGTAATTTTTAAAAAATCTTTAATGTATCGTCTGTAGAATCCAGCATGTCCTAAAAGCTTCTATTCCCTCTCACAGTAGTAGGAGGTATTTTAGCTATAACTTGAATTTTTGCTGGATCTACTTCCATACCATTTTCAAAATTTTTATGCCCAAGTATAATTCCTTATGCAACCATAAATGGATATTTTTCCCATTTTAATACATTATTTGCATTTTCACAACGTTCTCAAATTTTATCTAAATGATTTAAACATGATTCAAATGAAGTTCCGAACACTGAAAAAGCATCCATAAAAACTTTTATCTATTTTTCAATTAAATGGCAGAAAACAGACATCATACATCTTTGAAATGTTGCTACTGCATTACAAAATCCAAAGGTCATTCGTCTAAAAGCAAAGGTGCCATAAAACTACTAAATATTGTATTTTCTTGAACCTCAAGAGCAATATGAATTTGATGATAGCCAATATATCCATCTAAAAAGCAAAACATATTTGTTCCCAGCTAATATATCCAACATTTGGTCCAGAAAAGGTAAATGAAAGTGATCTTTTATAGTGGCGGAATTTAATTTTCTATAGTCAATATAGATTCGCCACCCAGTGACTTGTCGTGTTTGTATTAATTCATTTTTCTCATTTATAGCAATAGTTACACACCCTTTCTTAGGAACGCAGTGAACTGGACTTAGCCAAGCATTGTTCGAAATAGGATATATTATACCAGCATCTAACCATTTTAAAATTTATTTTTTAACAACTTATTACATCATAGGGTTTAATCACATTTGAGGATCAACTTTAAGTTCATGATGTTGTTCCAATAAAATTTTATGCGTATAAATCAGAGGACTAATTACTTTGATATCAACTAATGTCCATCTAAAGGCTTTCTTATATTTTCTTAAAGTTTCTAATAACCTTTGTTCTTGCAATTCAGATAACTCTAAGGATACTATAATAGTTAGTGTGAATCAATCTCCCAAAAAGGCATATTTAAATATGTAGGAAATTTTTTCATTTCAAGTTTAGGAGGTTTTACAATTGAAGGAATAAGATTTTTATTAATATCTGTAGTATCTAACAGCTCAAATCATTCATGAACATAATCCAAATCATCATTCTCACTTCGATTAATTTATCTTGCATTTTATCCTCATCTTCAAGCTCCAAATTTTCTTCTCCAATTTTCGCTTCAAAATTATCTGTGAAATATTCATTGCTTAAATAATCATTAATCTCCATTCTGAAGCATTAATCATCTCTTCCTTTTTGTTGGGTATCTCATTAATTTTAATATATTAAATGTAATTTTTTGATCATTGACTCTCATTGTTCAATCTCTTTTTTTGTATATATATCAAAGCTCTTCCACTAGGAAGAAAAGGTCTCCCTAAAATGATAGGAATTTATTTATTTTCCTCTATATCCAACACAATAAAATCCACATAAAAGATAAATTTATCAACTTTAACAAATACATCTTCTATAACTCCATTAGGATAAGTGATCGAATGATCAGCTAACTAAAGAGTTATAGTAGTAGGGTGAATCTCTCTTAAACCCAACCATCTAAAAAATCGATAGAGGCATGAGATTAAAACTGGCTTCCAAATCATATAAAGCTTTTCCAAAAAAATCTTTCACCAATAGCACAAGGACTAGTAAAACTACAAGGATATTTATGTTTTTCAGTAAGCTTTTTCTCAATTATTGCGCTACACTCCTCACTAAGTGCAACAGTCTCTTTTTCTGTAAACTTTTCTTTTTTATTAAGTATATCCTTCATAAACTTTACATAGTTTGGCATTTATTTCATGGCTTCAACAAATGGAATGTTTATGGTTAATTTTCATAATATTTCTAAGAATTTTGAAAATTTTTTATCCATTTTTGTTGTCTCAGTCTTGGAGGAAATGGAGGTGGTGGTTTTTCTACTGTAATTTTCATTCGTTTAATAGGATATTCTGAATCAAGATGAAAATCTTCATCAGACTTTTCATTTTGCTCCCTTTTTTTCTCAACTTCGATTTCTTTTTTAACTTTTATTTCCAATTATCTTCCACTCCTCACTTGAATGGCCTTAATTTGCTCATTATTCTAATTTTTAGGATTACTTTTGACATTACTAGGCAGAGTTCCTGGAGGTCTATTGCTAAAGGCAGTAGCAATATGTCCCAATTGACTTTTAATATTTCTAATTGCACTTCTTGACTCTATAATTGATTACCCATTTTTAAAACCAATTATTCCATAGACAATTTCATCTTCTTAAATTGTGAGTTGCTATTAAAACCTGGAGGAAAATATGGTATATAGTTATTATTTCTCTGGTTGTTTGAATTTCTCAATGGGTCCACTGGATTGTTCTCCCATTGCTAATTTATAGCATTAGAGTTATTATTATTCCAACATAAGTTAGGGTGATTCTTTCAACCATGATTATAATAATTAGAATAGGGATTATTAGATCAATTACTTATTGCATTCAAAGTCTCATATAATGATTAAGAATCTATCATCTGTCCCAATAAATTTTTCTCAACAGAAGAAGTGTTTGAGGTAAATTTATTCCAAATTGATCTATCTTCTTCGATATTGCAGCAATTTGGGAAGCCTAAATAGATATTGCGTTGGAATCATGAACACTGACTACTTTTTTTTTGGATTTACCAATTCAGAGGGCAATTAAAAATTATTAATACCCATCTCATCAATTAAATAATATGCTTTATTGAATGGTTTTGACATTAAAGATCCACCAATGAGCATCATCTATAATAGATCTAAGAGATCCCACTTATACATTATAAAAAGTTTGAATTATTAATCAATCTAGTAAAGTATGGTGCGAACACTTCATAAGGAGATCTTTAAATCGTTCCCAAGCACCATATATTTATTCCTTTTCAAACTGACAAAAAGATGTGATATCTTTTCTAAACTTAGCAGTTTTTTATGGTGGAAAATACTTAGATATAAATTTTTGTGATAATTCTCCCTAAGTTATGATAGATATAGGTGTTAAAAATCTGAACCACATTTTAGCTTTATTCATTAATGAAAAAGGAAAAAATCTAAGTTTAAAGACGTCATTCGACACTCCGTCATATTTAAATGTAGCACATAATTGTAGAAAACTAGCAAGATATAAGTTAGAATCTTCAGTCGGTGTTCCCCTAAACTGATTATTTTTTATCATTTGGATAATAGCAGGTTTATGCTAAAATAAATTAGCAGCTATAGCAGGATTTTATATATTCAAGTGTATTTTATCTACTGTAGGATTAACATAATCTCTTAAAGGTATCCGTTGATGTTCATTTTCAATTCTTTGAGTATTTAAGTTGTTCGCCATTTTGTTCAAAGTATTAGGTTCTTTTCGTTGCTTTCAAATTTTTCTTATAGTTCTTTCTAATTCTGAATCGTAAGGTACTAATCCTTCGGATCCTAAACTACACATACACAAACACAATTTAACAACTTAAAATAAGCAATCACACAAGAATGTAAAAATATTTATTATACTATGATTTTTCTTAAAATAAATTTTATAGTTCAAACAAAGTCTTTTAAGTTATAAAATAATTTACACTTACAATCCCTGGGCAAAACGCCAAAAACTTTATGCAGATTTTTTAAGTATGCTATAAATGTCTTTTAACACTATAACACACACGACAGCTAAATTAGGAAATATGCATATCAATCACAATAATGTTTACTTCAGAATAAATAGTTTTATCTTTCAAAAGCTTTAAGCTGACACTTCTAGTAAATTAGTGAATTAATGCATTGAATTTGGTCTCCACCGACTTTGGGCGCCGTCGGCGCTGGATAGAGCACTGTCGGCGCTGTTACGCTTCAATTATTCTGAACTCTCTTGAATTTGGTGTTGGCGGCACTGGATAGGACGACGTCGGTGCCTATAGGTTGAATTTGCCATTTTGCCTCTTTTCGCTTCAAATTAGTTCCTTTTTGCTTCTTTTTGCTCCAAACACCTAAAATCATCATACTTGCAGCAAAACATGAAAAATATCATCCTTTAGAGTGCAATATCACTAAAAATGAGTTCAATATATAAATGAAAAATCTAACATATGTTTGGTGCATCAAATCTCTTTCTCTCATTACATTACCACTCAATTCTCCCTTAGAAGTGTAATGAAGAAGAAATCTCTCACTTTCCCTCTCCTCTTTCAACACTTAGAGAAACTTTTCTCTAAACTCTCTCACATAACAAAAACAAAAAGATAAAATGCACAAGATTGACAAAGGACCTTTTTTCTAACATAAAAGCACTCTTTTATAATGTAAGGACGTATTTCCAAAGTGTTTCCTTAAGCACACATTCAAAATTCATCCAAATTCAATAAATTTAAGAGAATAACTGTTTCTAGTGTCGTTGGTGCTGATATCTGGATTTTGCGTGTTCTCTCTGGATTCTGGTGTCGTTGGCGCCAATGCTACTTCTGCTCACCAAAAACTGTCGCCCTTGGCGACAGAGCACATTTCAAAAATTACTTAATTTTGCTCCAAATTTCTTCTTTTTTTCTTCATTTTTTCTCCAGGTGCCAAGACTTAATGCACCTTGACCCAAGGAAAAAATGTTAAGATTTTCATGTCTATTTTATACTGATTTTGATGATATTGTACTTTAAATAAGAGTATTTTTGGTGTTTTTCTGCAGGTATGAAGATTTAAGGACAAATGAGTGAAAATATGCAAAAAGGAGCAATTTGGATCAAAAAGGAGCAATTTGGAGCAAAAAGGACCAAATTATGCAAAATTGACATAGGGCGCCGACGGTGAGGTCGATGGCGCCAATGACGAGGTCGATGGCGCCGACGGCGTGATTTTCCTGAGAGTTCAGAATTAATTTCAAGGAAGGCCACCGACGGCGGAGATCGAGGCCTCCGACGGTGGGGCCTATTTAAAAGCACTATTTCTAGAAGGCCGCTAACGGTGAGCTTGAGGCCGCCGACGGCGGGATCGATGGATCTTTCCAGAAATATGTCGAATGTGGATGATTTTCGAAGGGGTGCCTGCAAAACCCTTAGAGACTCTTCTACAACTTTAAAAAGAACAAAATTAGGTTGAAAAAAGTGTCTCCTACATGATAACTAGTGAGTCCAAAGTGTTATTAAGAGTCTATTAGTGAGTCATTTGTGTTGTTATTTAGTGAGTAGTGAGTTTAAATAGAGATTTTGTGAGGAATTCTTCGAGATATTGTAAGAGTGGAAGGGAAGTGAGAGATCTCTTCTGCATTGCTGTTTCAAAGGAGAATTCCGGGTGCTGTAAGAAAGGAAGAAATCCAGAGGAACTTCATGGAGTTTTCTTGGGAAGGAATTTGAGATAAGTAGTGTTTATTTATTATAGTTTGTACAACATTACTTTATTATATGAAATCTAAGTTTTATTGCATCCTTTCCATGAATTCTGAGTAGTTGTTCTGTCTTTCTCCTTGTTTTGATGTTTTTGTGAAATGATTAAATGAATTAGTCTATTAAACAAAATAAAAAGAAGTCGTGATGATACTATACCTAAACTTACTTTACTATACAAATTGGTCATTTGAATTGTTAAAATCTGTGAAGAATTTTTAAGACCTGACCGTGTGCTAAGAATTCTTAACTAGTATGTATCACATGTCTCTTTGAAAGGTAGACGGGTAAATCCTTGAAATGAGAAGTGCAAATAAATACGGAAATAATATTAATCATGTGTAGAATTGGAGATTTTAGAGTGATAGGCTAAAATCCTCATTTCGGTCCTATCGTTTGGGTGCTAAAGTGTAGATTGTTAGCCCCCAGGCGAGGGGAACGTGGGAGCTCCGAAGTGAGAGCTGGTATCCTCCCGCACCTAACCGCAGATTCAGTAACCAAGCATAGGATTAGTCAATGTTCTTTATGCCTTGACCAAAGGTTAAAGAATAAGTATACTCCTATTAGGCACAACACATATAAAACTAATTCTAATTATCATTTCACCTAAATATCTTAACAAAGGAGAAAGATTCTTGCTAATATATATATTTGAACTTAACTTTAATAGTATTAGTAATCTGTTAGTAGAACTAGTTTAGATATAAGAACTTTATTATCAATTGCATATTAGTGACAGATAAGCAACTTCTATTTAGTTATAATTTTAACTTGATTTATTAATCCTAGTCCGTAAGCTTTAGTATTTTTCCCCGTGGGATCGATAACCAGGACTCCACTAGAGCCCTGTATTACTTGAGCGATACGTATACTTGCGTTTAAAGGTAACTCTGCAATAAAAAGATTAAAATATTTTATTGTTACTAAAATTAAAATTATGCTTCGGATCAAGTTTTTGGCACTGTTGTTGAAGATTTATATCCTCTAATAGTGGTATCGAATTCTTACATATATAAGTAAATTTTAAATCGCAGATCAAGTTTTTAGCATCGTTGCTGGGAAAAACATAATTAAACTTATGAATAATTTAGGACTGTTAAAAAACCTTTATAGGATTGCAACTTATTTATTTATTTTTTTTATTGTGTACTGATTTCGATTGTATGCACAAATTTGGTTCTGAAAATCTTATACCCTACGATTCAGAATTAGAACGCACTGTTAGGAGAATTAGAAAACTGAGAAAAGAATCTTTAAATTATGAAACAATGGAAAATAATATAGACAACCAAAGAATAGAAAATGAACATCAATCTAGACCATTAAGAGATTATGTTATCCCTACATTAGATGAAATTCACTTAGCTATCCAAAATCCTGATGTAGCCGCTAATTCATTTAAGCTTAAACCTGCAATTATCCAAATGGTACAAAACAATCATTTTGGTGGAACTTCAAATGAAGATCCTAATTTACATCTTGCAAGTTTCTTAGAACTTTGTGCTACTTTTAAGTACGACAGAGTGTCGGATGATGCTGTCAGACTTAGACTCTTTCCTTTTTCCCTAAGGGATAAGGCTAAGGCTTGGTTAAATTCATTAGCACCTGGATCTATTAGAACTTGGGGAGAACTTTCACAAAAATTCTTATTGAAATATTTTCCATAATCTAAGACTGCTAAGCTTAGAAACAATATCACATCTTTCAGTCAGTATGAGGGAGAATCGATATATGAATCTTGGGAAAGATTTAAAGAACTTCTTAGTAAATGTCCACATCAAGCTTTACCAGATTGGTTAATTATTCAAAAATTTTATAATGGATTAGTAGGATCTCTTAGATCTATAATAGACGCTGCTGGTGGTGGCTCACTAATGTCCAAACCTTTTGTAGAAGCCTATGCGTTAATAGAAGAAATGACTACCAATAATTTTTAATGGCCTGCTGAAAGGGTAAATCCTAAGAGAGTAGCCAGTATTCATGATTCTGATGCTTTAACTATGATAGTTTCTCAAATTGCTGCTCTTTCAAAGAAAATAGATCAATATGGAATGAATCGTTCTCAAACACCTCCAGTGTTAGAAGAAAATTCATTAGGACAAATCGTAGATGCTCAATCTTCATATAAAACTATAAATGCTATAAATAATAGATAAAATAACCCTTATTCAAACTAATAGAATCCAGGTTGTAAGAATCATCCAAACTTTATTTGGAATAATCAAAATAATAATGTTAATCCTTAGTGGGGGAACAATTCAGTAAACCCATTAGGAAATATAAACAATCAAAGTAATTCCAATTATAGACCTTCTAATCCACCAAGTTTTTATAATAATTCACAAATTAAGGAAAAGAAGTTGTCTATGGAAGAAATAGTTTTGAATATAGGTAATCAACTACAAAGTCAAGGAAAAGCTATTAAAAACATTGAAAACCAATTAGGGCAAATTGCTTCTGCATTAAGTAATAGACCTGTTGGAACTTTACCTAGTAATGTTGAAGTAAATCCTAAAGATCAAGGAAAAGAACAATTCAAGGCTATTCAATTAAGAAGTGGAAAAGAGTTAGAAACAAGAGTTTAAAAAGAAACTGTAATTGAAAAGGAAAAAGAAGAAACTGAAGGAGAAAACGAAAGTTTATATCCTGATTTTCCTCTGAAACCTATGAAAATTACTGTTGAAAAACCACCTCCACCATTTCCTCAAAGATTAAAGAAACAAGATAAAGGAAAATGATTTACTAAATTCTTAGACATTTTAAAAAAATTGTTAATAAATATTCCTTTTGTTGAAGCTTTAGAATAAATACCTGATTATGTTAAATTTATCAAGGATATACTCAACAAAAAAGGAAGTTACTAGATCATGAGACTGTTGCACTCAGTGAACAGTGTAGTGTTATAATTCAGAGAAAACTTCCTGAAAAACTTAAAGATCCTGGTAGTTTCACTATCCTGTGTGCTATTGGTGAAAAGTTTTATGAGCGAGCATTATGTGATTTGGGAGCTAGCATAAATTTGATGCATTTATCAACTTTTAAAAGATTAGAAATTGGAGAGATATCACCAACTTCTGTAACCCTACAGTTAGCTGATCGATCTATTACACATCCTAAGGGAGTAGTAGAAGATGTTCTGGTCAAGGTTGATAAGTTTATTTTTCCTATGAACTTTATCATTCTAGATATGGAAGAAGATAAAGTAATTCCAATCATTTTAGGAAGACCATTCCTAGCTACAGGAAGAGTTATGATAGACGTTCAAAAAGGGCAATTGACTATGAGAGTTAATGATCAAGAAGTAACCTTTAACATCTCAAAGTCAATGAAATATCCATCAATAGAAAAAGATGATGAATGTTTTAGAATCGAAATATGTGATTATCGAAGAAAAGAATATTTCAAAGAAAATTATGAAGAAAAAGTAGATGTAGAAAAAGATAATTTTGAAGAAATTGAAAGTGAAGAAGCTGATTATATTTAGGAAAAATTTGAAACGCTCATTCAACTGCACTAGAAATTGAAATATTAATTCCATCTGTTGTAAAACCCTCTGAACTTGAATTAAAGAATTTCCAATTCATTTGAAGTATGTATTTTTAGGAGAGTTTTCAACATTGCCAGTAATTGTATCCTTAGACTTAAATGAAATTCAAGAACAAAAATTAATGGATACTTTAAAAAAATACAAAAGAGCTTTTGGTTGGACTTTGGCTGATATTAAAGGAATTAGTCCTTCGATTTGTATGCATAGAATTTTATTAAATGAAGAACATAAACCAAGAATTGATCCTCAAAGGAGACTGAATCCTACAATGAAAGAAGTAGTTAAAAAAGAGATTTTAAAATTGTTAGATATTGGAATTATATATCCTATTTCAGATAGTACTTAGGTAAGTCCAATTCATTGTGTTCCTAAGAAAGGAGGAATAACTGTTGAAGAAAATGAAAATATTGAATTAATACCTATCAGACAAGTTTCTGGATGGCGTATTTGTATTGACTATAGAAAATTAAATGTCACCACCATGAAATATCACTTTCCTCTTCATTTCTTAAACCAAATGTTGGATAGACTTGCTGGACACAAGTACTACTGTTTTCTAGATGGATATACTGGTTACCATCAGATACCTATTGCTCCTGAGGATCAAGAGAAAAACACTTTTACTAGGCCTTATGAAACTTTTCTTTCAGAAGAATGCCTTTTGGAATATGTAATGCACCTGTAACATTTCAAAGATGTATAATATCTATTTTCAGTAAATTAATAGACAATGGAATAGAAGTATTTATGGATGATTTCTCTATGTTTGGAATATCATTTGACACATGCTTAATTCATCTTGAAAAATTTTTGGAGTTATGTGAAAAAACTTAGTTTTAAACTGGGAGAAATGTCAATTTATGGTTGCAGAAGGAATTGTATTAGGACATAAAATTTCAGAAAATAGTATGGAAGTAGACCCTGTAAAAATTCAAGTAATAGCTAAATTACCACCTCCTACTACAGTGAGAGGGGTAAGAATTTTTCTTGGACATACTGGTTTCTACAGGCGCTATATTAAAGATTTTTTAAAAAATACAAAACCTCTATGCCAACGTTTAGAAAAAGAGAAGAAATTTGAATTAACAAAAGAATGCTTGAATGCCTTTGAATTATAAAAAGAAAAACTAATCACAGCACCTGTAATAGTTTCACCTGACTGGAAGAAACCGTTTGAACTAATGTGTGATGCTAGTGATTATGCTATTGGAGTTGTTCTTAGTCAAAGATATGAAAACATTTTTAAGGTTATATACTACGCTAGTAGAACTCTTAATGATGCTCAAATTAACTATACAGTTACTAAAAAAGACTTACTGACTATTGTATATGATTTTGATAAATTTAGATCATATTTAATCGGAACTAATTGTATTGTGCATACTGATCATTCAGCTATTAAATATCTAATGCAAAAGAAGGATACTAAACCAAGATTAATTAGATGGGTACTTTTAATGCAAGAATTCGATTTTATGGTGATTGATAGAAAAGGAACTGAAAATCAAATTATTGATCATTTGTCGAGACTGGAATATCATGAAATATCTAATACCGACAATGAAATAATAGACAGTTTCCCTGATGAACAACTTTATAATATTAATGAGTGGAAAATTCCTTGGTATGCTGATATAGTAAATTATTTAGTAATCGATAGTTTGCCACCTATGTTAACATTGCAGCAACAGAAAAAATTTGTTTATGATTCAAAATCATATTTTTGGGATGAATCATATTTATATAAACAATGTAACGATCTTATTATTAGGAGATGTGTGCCTTATGAAGAAACTGAATAGATTATTCAAAACTGTCATGATTTTGATTTTGGAGGACATTTTAGGATTGATAAAACTACATATAAAATTTTACAAGTTGGATTTTATTGTATTACTCTTTTAGAGATGTTTATAGATATATCAAAACATGTGATAAATGAAAATGAGTAGGTAATATATCTAGAAGAAATGAAATGCCTCTGAATTTCATATTAGAAGTTGAGATTTTTGATGTTTGGGGATTAGATTTCATGGGACCATTTATTCCTTCTTTTAGGAACTTATATATTTTGATTACTGTTAATTATGTATCAAAGTGGATTGAAGCACAAGCTACCTCATTGTGATGCTAAAAGTGTTTCAAAATTCTTAATGAAAAATATTTTCACAAGATACGGTATGCCGAGAGTGATTATCACTAACGAAGGATCCCATTTTAGGAATAAATATATTCAAAGATTGGCAGAAAAGTTTAGTATTGTTCATAAATTCTCTACTGCTTATCATCCTCAAACTAGTGGTTTAGCTGAAGTTTCTAATCGTGAGATCAAACAAATTTTAGAAAAGACTGTAAATCCTAATATAGTAGATTGGTCTGCTAGACTAGATACTACATTATAGGCATACAAGACTGCTTATAAAACTCTTATTGGTATGACTCCTTATAGGCTTATATATGGAAAAACTTGTCACTTACCAATAGAATTGGAACATAAAGTATATTCGGCAATTAAAGAATTCAATTATAATTTGAGAAATACTGGTGAGAAGAGAATGTTGCAATTGAATGAATTAGAAGAATTAAGAAATGAATCTTACAATAACAATAGAATTTATAAGGAAAAATTGAAGTTAAGACATGATCGGAAGATTAACCAGAAGAACTTTGAACAAGGACAAGAAGTTTTGCTTTATAATACAAGGTTGAAATTATTTCCTGGGAAATTAAAGTCTCGTTGGTTAGGACCCTTTTTTTTTACTCAAGTTTATACTTATGGAGCAATTTAAATTGAATATCCTAAGACTGGTAATAGATTTAAAGTAAATGGACATAGATTAAAACCATATTTTGAAGGTAAAAGACCAAATTTTAAAGAGGTTTTAATGTTCAGTCAACCTGAATAATACCTAAATAGGTCGGGCTGACGACGTTAAATCAAGCGCTTCATGGGAGGTAACCCATAGTTATCTTTAATACTTGTTTCTTTTTTTGAAATTATTGTTAATTTATAGTAATATTAAATCCTACTAATCATATTTACCCTTTGATTATCATAGAATTTGAATCCATAGAGAAAATTTGGAACATATTGTACCACGGTGTTTTTATGCAAATTTTTGCCTAGGGCACCGACGGCGCGCTCGATGCTGCTGACGGCGGGATTTTCCTGAGAGCTCTATTATTTAATTGCATAAGGCTCGCCGACGGGGCCTTCGAGGCAGTCAACAGCGGGATCGGTGAGTGGGCAGTTTTTCGTGTTCAAAATAACTGTTTTTGGTAGTTTTTAGTTAATTAGACTTTATAAACTCCTATGGACAGTTCCTAATCACTCCAAACTTCCAAAAATGAATGGATACTCTCTCAAATCCTTCTCAAATGGCTTCCAATTCTATTGATAACCCAATATTTTGAGTGTACAACTAGAGAAAGTTCGTCAGTGCAGAGGCGTAGCTACTTTTCAACAAGGTAATCTCTAAGAGAAGATTGATTAAAGAAAGAGGATTTGTCAATAGATGACAAAGCAATCCTTCGTCACCAATTGAAGAAATGATTGTGCGGAGAAGATGGGAAGTGTTTTGCTACACTACTACCGCAGTAGTCGTTCCTGTGGTTAAAGAATTCTACGCCAATTTACATGGAATCAACCAAGGAAGCGTTTATGTGCAAGGTAGGTGGATTACATTCAATTCTGGAAGAATTAATGAGTTGTATATGCTTGAGAATGTTCCAGTCTGTCATTATTTGAATTTCTTACCGACGAGAGAAAAGATGAATGAAATATACCAATATTTGATGGATGAAACTGATGACTGGGAAATTAAAGAAAATGGGTATGTTAGTTTCTCTGCAACACTTTTAAATCCTATTTCGAAACATTGGCACTTTTTCATCTCTGTGAAGTTTTTGCCGAAGATGAAAATTGGCAAGGTCACGAAAGAAAGTGCAATTCTGAACTACTACACTAAGATGGGATGGCTCATTGATATTGGATTGATTATTGTGAAATTTGTTTATGGCTTGATCATTCAAGGATCATCCCAGGGGCTTGGACATCCTTCCACGATTTTCTCGATTTGCAGTTTGTTTCAAGTGTCTGATGAAGTTTGAAAGAAGATACTGCTACCCTGGAAACCATTAGACCCAACTCAGATGTTCCCAGCCAATGATGGAGAGAGTGATGTAGGCTTGATTATGGATCAAGCATCGTAGAATTCTGTTCCAGTTCAACCATTAGTAGCAGACAAGACACCGATGCTCTTGCATAAAATCAAGAATTTGGAGAATCAGGTACAAAACTTAACGAGTACAGTTAGTAATATGTCTGATTTATTTGATCACATTGATTGGAGAATGAAAGAACATTTTGATCATACTGGACAATTCGAAGCGAGTTTGGTGCGATTGATGAGAAAGATGGGATTGATCGATGAAGACTCAACTGAAGAATTCCCATTCTGACCTTTTTACAACCTATTTGTCCACGTTCAAGCAATGGGAGATATCAGAGGAGAGACTAGCACTAATTCTGAAGAGTAGTAGACTTGATTATGTTATGTTTGATTTGAACAATGTTTATATGTTTGTGTGTGTGTTTGATTTCTTTAGTTTGTTTTTTAATCTCAGTATAGATGAGATTAAATTTGAAATATTTTTTTCAGCATTTTGAGTGTTGTGGTTTGGATTGCGACGCTGATTAGATGGATTTAGGTTAAAAGAATACCTACTTATATGTGTTATGTATTGTATGTTGCAAACATTTGGATTTAATATATAAATGTGAAGTTTTTTTATGTGAACATTTATTTGTGTTCATACATCTCTTATTCATTTAAAATATATGATAAAAAGAATCGAATGGATGACGACGAGGCTTAAAAATTGATCGAAATCGTAAAAATTGAAAAATGATCAATTTTTGAAAATCTCACCGACGCCGCGCTTGAGGTCGCCGACGGCTTCCCGAGAAGAATAGAAATTAATTCAATAGAGCCCGCCGACGGTGCGAACGAGCCCACCGACGGCACGATCGTAAGAACAACCTATTTACCGCAATTTTGACCGGTCAAATGCCACTACTCATCATCTTCTTCCCCTTTTTACCAAAAAAATCGACCTAGGGCTTAAGAGATCTTGGATTTGGATCGATTTCAACAAAATCTAACATTGGATTTCATCTTCCCTTTGTAAGAGCTTCACTCCTATGTAAGAATTTTTTATTTTCACCGTGAATTTCTTCCACATTAAGAAATTTTGGAAAAATTGAAAATGTGGAGAAAAGATTTGGAAGGAATTCATGGAAATTAATTTAGATTGTTTTAAACCCCTTTTAGAAGTCATTGTCTTGTTATTTTGGAGATTAGTTTGGAATTTTTATGATTTGATAGATCGAACTATGGCTCTAAGACAAAAGAAAAAACTTGAATATGACAAAACTCGATTCAGTAATGCGAAGGCACAAGCGAGGTACGATTCAGTCTAAAAAAGTAAAAAGTGTATACAAGATAGAGTTTTTGAGGATCTTGGAGGAGAGGTAGAAAGAGTAATCAAAGAAAGAGAATGGGAGAACTTCTGATATACAACCAACAAGGCTGTTATTGAAGTTCTTAGAGAGTTCTACTCCAATCTTTCTCAACTTGAAGTTCTTAGTGAGTATCTTCAGAGGCATTCAGATTTTGAAATGGCTATTACGATGCTCAGGCTAGATACTACCAAGGAGAGCCAGATGTGACTTTTCTAGGGTGCCCCAGATATACTCAGTATCAGCCCAATCCTCCTACTGACCAGGGTGAAGAGGATATTGTATGGGAATTTGATGATTGAGATTTTAGATGTGATGTGATGTATTTGTTTCTTTCTAGTTTTTTTTTTATGAACTGTGATATGTATTGTATACTGTGGACTATGCTTTATTTTCTGTGATATGTGATAGTTTGGTAGTTTGCATTTTTATTTCTGGATGTTTATGATATTTGTGATAGTAATTGTAATTGTGAACTGTTTAGTTTAAATTAGTAAACTGTTTGTTCTGTGTTGTGAAATGCATATGTCTTGTATTGTGCAGTTAGTTATTTTTGTTTAATGTTTTATTTTTATATACTTGTTTTAATATTTCATTACCCCAGCAAATTTTAAACTGTTATGTGTGTAGAAAGGATTTTAATATTACAGGTCAATTGAAGTTAGAAATTTTGAAAATAACTTACAAATTTCAAAAGATAAAAATACCTAAGGTGTAAAGGTATGAATTTTATATTTAGAAGTTTTCTTTCCACCATGTACTATTTCTATTTATAGAAAATTTTAAGTTTAGGGGAGGGAAGAAAAATCTTAACTACTATATGTTCTCAAATAATATATTTTCAAAAATTATTATTATGATTTTTGTGATAAAATTTAATTCAGATAACTATATTTAGATTCTATCTAAATATTGTAAAAGATTCAAAGAAATATTTTTGATAATGAAAATTAATTTTGTAAATTAAGATATTTAGCATAAGGGGATAAGACTATAGTTAACTATTTACAGTAAAGAAAACTATACTTTGAAATATTAATAATCTTAGGAATTTATTTGAGAAAGAAAAGATTGAGATTCAATAATGTAAAAACTATGAAGTACATATAAGGTAAAGAATGTTTGAAAGTTTCAAATTTAAGAAAAGAAGAGTGAAGTTCAAAATTATTAACAGGCTATCCAGATATAGTAATTCTCAATTGAAAAAGAAAGAAAAAGAAAAATGATTGAAAAACAATCCCTGAAAGAAAAGAAAAAAAAAAGAAAATAAGTAAGGAGAAGCTTGAGGATATGCCTTATCAAAAATTGGCTTCACTTGGATTACCCTAAAAGAAAAACTAAAAGCATTTCTGAACTTATATTTATGATTAGTTTCTTACTTATAGTTTCTTCATGAATTTCCTATCTTCTGAATATTCTAAGTGAATTAATATTGCAACATATAGTCATTCTTGAAATGAATAGAAAACTAGAACTCTTAAACTTGATGACTAGATAACCTTATACCTGCAAAATTAATTTAATTATTTGAAAATCTTTCTGAGAATTTTTACTATAATATTTATTTAAATCAAAATTATGGTACTTCTGAATTAACACTTTACCATAATGAATCATAACTTTTATGTTGTATTAAGGATTAATTGAGGACAAGTAATAGTTAAGTTTGGGGGATTTTGACCAAAGAAAAAAAGGTTAAGATTTTGATGCCTATTTTATATTGATTTTGATGATATTGCACTTTAAAGAAGGGTATTTTTGGTGTTTTTCTGCAGGTATGAAGATTTTAAGGACAAAGGAGCGAAAATATGCAAAAAGGAGCGAATTTGGACAAAAAATGACCAAATTATGCAAAATTGACCTAGGGCGCCGACAGCAAGGTCGATGGCACCGACGGCGTGATTTTCCTGAGAGTTCAGAATTAATTCCAAGGAAGGCCGCCCATGACGGGGCCAACTTAAAAGCACTGTTTCTAGAAGGCCGCCGATGGCGAGCTCGAGGCCTCCAATGGCGGGATCGACGGATCTTTCCAGAAATATGTCAAATGTGGACGATTTTCGAAGGTGTGCCTACAAAACCCTTAGAGACTCTTCTACAACTTTAAAAAGAACAAAATTATACCGAAAAAAGTGTCTCCTACGTTATTACTAGTGAGTCCAAAGTGTTATTAAGAGTCTATAGTGAGTCGTTTGTGTTGTTATTTAGTGAGTAGTGAGTTCAAATAGAGATTTTGTGAGGAATTTTTCGAGGGATTGTAAGAGTGGAAGGGAAGTGAGAGATCTCTTCTGCATTGCTGTTTCAAAGGAGAATTTCGTGTGCTATAAGAAAGGAAGAAATCCAAAGGAACTTCAAGGAGATTGCTTGGGAAGGAATTTGTGATAAGTAGTGTTTATTTACTATAGTTTGTAGAACTTTACTTTATTATATGAAATTAAAGTTTTATTGCATTATTTCCATGAATTCTGAGTAATTGTTCTGTCTTTCTCCTTGTTTTGATGTTTTTGTGAAATGATTAGATGAATTAGTCTATTAAACAAAAAATAAAGAAGTTGTGATGATACTATACCTAAACTTACTTTACTGTACGAATTGGCCATTTGTATTGTTAAAATCTGTGAAGAATTTTTTAGACCTAACCGTGGGCTAAGAATTCTTAACTAGTATGTATCACATGTCTCTTTGAAAGGTAGATGGGTAAATCTTTGAAATGAGAAGTGCAAATAAATAGGGAAATAATATTAATTGGGCGTAGAATTAGAGATTTTAGAGTGACAGGCTAAAATCCTCAATGCGGTCCTATCGTTTGGGTGTTGAAGTGTAGATTGTTAGCCCTCAGGCGAGGGGAACGTGGGAGCTCCGAAGTGAGAGCTGGTATCCTCCCAGACTAACCGCAAATTCAGTAACCAAGCATAGGGTTAGTCAATGTTCTTTATGCCTGGACCAAAGGGTAAATAATAAGTATGCTCCTATTTGGCACAACACATATAAAACTGATTCTTATTATCATTTCACTTAAATATCTTAACAAAGAAAAAAGATTCTTGCTAATATATATATTTGAACTTTAGTAGTATTAGTAATCTGTTAGTAAAACTAGTTTAGATATAAGAACTTTATTATCGATTGCATATTAGTGACAGATAGACAACTTCGATTTAGTTGTAATTTTAACTTGGTTTATATAATCCTAGTCCGTAGGCTTTAAAATTTTTTTCTATGAGATCGATAACCAGGACTCCACTGAAGTCCTGTTTTACTTGAGCGATACGTATACTTGTGCTTAAAGGTAAATTTGCGATAAAAAGATTAGAATATTTTATTGTTACTAAAATTAAAATTGCACTCCGAATCAAGTTTTTGGCACTGTTGCTGACAATTTATATCCTCTAATATTGTGTCAAATTCTTACATATATAAGTATATTTTAAATCACATATCACACCTGCAATAAAACATAAAAAACACTTTTCTTTAAAACGCAATATCACTAAATTTAAGCATAAAATATTTATATAAAATTGACATTTTTTCGGCACATCAACATGCAGGAGTGCACTAATGTGAGTGCAAACACTAGTAAAGTGGATCACTTTAACATGAAGATGTCACAAAAATTGACATGAAGGATTGTGCCAAAGTGGGGCATTACCGCCCACCAAGAACATAAGGAGGCATAGCTTACAGATGGATAACTAGGTGTGTGGTATGAACGCACTCATGCTAGTAGGATGAAACAATCATGCAATATGTAACATTCAAATAGAGTTGATTGATAAGATAAAACTAGTGGTGGTCGATCAGTCGAGATGATGAAAAGAGGTCGATGAAGTCCATTGATCCGGTGGCGGTCGATCGGTCTTGTCAATGAAAGAAACTGATCAGTCTAGCATAGGTGGTTGATCGATGAAGAAGAATTGGTTGAAACGATCAGACATGTGGTAGTTGATCGGTCTAGCTGATGAAGGTGGTCGTTTGAACCAATCTGGGTGGTTGATTGACGAAAAAAGTGTCAGTCAAAAAGATATGACCAGTGGCAATTGATCAGTTGAGCTGACAAAGACATGCATAATATTGATATTTTTAATGCACATTTTTTAAAATTCATGCTAGACACACCAATGCAACTGTGAATGAAATAATGTCCAATCAATTTGATGATGAAGTCGGGCTTGTTCTAATGACCTCACAGGGTTTGAGCATAGGTTGGTACAAAAATTTCCCAGTTCATTGTCACGCAGAATGACAATTAACTATCGTCATTTGCCTGATGTGCCACAAAGAATTTCAAGGGGGAAATCCTTTACGATCTAAAGAATGGCGAAATTCATGATAATTTTCTTTCTTAGACCTCCATTTAAATTTTATTCTTCCCATCAAAAGAATAAAATTGTTAGCACAATTGCAAAATTGCCGGAATCTTGATTTGGAGGTTAGGGAGACTAGAATTCGGTTGGTTTGCTCATAGATTCCTAAAGGGGAACGCAAAGCTCCTAGCCTTATGGATCTTGCTCTAGCCACAACAATCCGAACCTAAATTTTCTAACACATACTTAGAGGGCTCATTAAGAATGGAAGAACAAAAATTCGAAGAGATCTTACAACTGTGAAGTTTAAGTATGTGCTCTCTTTGATTGTATACACTACGGCTTCGATGGGAAGAAGCTCTTCGTAACACAAGGAAAGATGAACCTTTCCTATCTCTTAGGAAATAATAAGCTCTCATATCCTCTATAATGTAGCTCATCCAAGCCAAACTCCTCACACACACTAGGAAAGTGGTGGAGTGAGAGGAAGAAGATGAAGGAAAAGATTTTTTAGTGGAAGGAAATGAAGAAGATGAAGAAGAGGGGTTGTAATGAGCAAGAGCTTTATATTACATCTCTCAAGCTCATCACTTCCGAGCATCAAAGAAAATCCTTACCTCTAAGAAAGAAGATGAATAACCATAAAGCTCTCTCTCACAAAAGATCAAGGGAACTTCAAAAACCAAAATGGGGTTGAGAAAGAGGCTACCTTGGTTGCTCTTGCATTTTTGCTTAGAATGCATGCTTCTTCCTCCTCCCCAAGCTCCAATTTCCAAAAGATGGACACATATCCACCATTTCCTTTCCCTATTTGCAAATATTGTGATTATTCCTAAGAATAATCACCTTAGGTTGCATAAAACATGTGTTGGTGAGATTAAAAGGAGATGATGAGGACAAAAATAAAAAAGACAGATGAATCATTGTTGTCACGCTCGAAACCAGACGTAATTATGTCGAGCTCTCGCTTTGGGTGGCATGGTCATTCCGCCTGAGAAATTTCGAGCTCTTCCAAGAATTGAAGGGTGATCACGCACGAGGCCTGGTGTAATTACATCGGGCTCTCTGTCTGGGTGGCGTGGTCATGCCACATTCGGGTGTAGAAACACCACCTTGAGTCTTCGAGCACCTTTTGGGAGTTTTTGGCATGGGCATGCTAGGAATAGGTGTGGTCATGCCACGGGTTGAGCTTGGCCACACCTAATCTAGGCGTGGTCACGCCGAACCCCATATGATTTGAACCTTTGAAAAAGTATGTCGAAGGGGATTTTTAAGCCACGTGAGAACCTTAGAGCATTGGATATGAGCAAGACATGATTCGTAGACTTTCGTGGAGGTCGTAAGCACATCTCAATAGCTGAAGAAGAGGCTCTATGTATGTGTCACATAGTAAGTGGTTCAAACGTGAAATCCGTCAGTTTGTACCTTAAGTTTTCAATCTGAACATGTGTACAGAAATTTTGTTGATGTTTTACGTTATGAGAATATTTGTTTTATCAAGATATAGTCTTATGACGTAGGAATGAATAAAGAGGTGGAAGACACTAGAAGTAGATGCCTCCTTGGTGATGGTCGCTTCAGAGAATGACTATGATGGTGCAGATACCATCGTGTGATGTTTAAGGCACTCGCTCTAAAGTCATATGGATTACCTTAGTCACAATAGGCCATATATGATCTCCATACGGTCTCGTATCACACAGTAAGGACGTCGTGTAGGTGTTGCATCAAAAAGGGATGCCAACACTCGACATCCTCCGAAGGGCAATACTGTCATGGAAAATGTATTTCCTCTGATACTCATTCATGTTACACTCCATTAAGAAGAAGGATCGGTACCCTTGCTAGAGCCAAGAAGGGTGGGAGAATATTTGGGGGCCATCGCAAGAAATAGAAGATGTCTGAAAGACGAGAGAAGAAGAAAAACCGAGGGTACCGCAAAAAGAAGAAATCATAATGTGTAAATGGGAGAAAGTTGTTCCTAACCCTATTTATAAGGCATGCGTCTGAAATGAGGTGTTACTTAATGATGTATCACATAATGAGTCATCACATAATGATATAAGGCACACCAATCATCCTTTAAAATTTACTTAAGTGTCATTTTATTGCAAATAATATTATTACATATTTCAAACACAATGCTTTATGAATGGGTTCAAGGACTCAATTAGAACATACCCCCTCTGACTCATTCTTTGGAGGACCATCTCTCAGGCTAATCTAATTTGTTCCACTCTATCATCTTCACAATAGAACTTGCCCAAATTGATTGAATCGCCTAGCACCTTGGCCAGCCTGCTTAGCAAAGTTGTGACCTCTGCCCGTAGTTTTCCACCTCGGAGTTCGTGGTCATCAAGAGGATCGATAATTTTTGCATGGGAACCTTAGAATGATACCTAACCACTCCCCTCGGAGGACTAATGGCCTTCTCCAAGGAGCTGGCCACGTCGGACAACATTCTACAAACTCGGAGGAAAACTGTCACCATTCATATGGATCCTGATGAGAGGTAGAAACGATGGGATTGAACATCGACAAAGGGTCGTGCAGCCCACACTACCCTTCACTGGTCGATGGATGTGGTGCTGCAATCTGCCCTTATGACCAAGCTGCAACATTGGGAGCAGACTCCGCACCATTCTTCGATGACCCACAGTCTTAAAGATCCTCTGACCCGACCGATTCGTCTGCATTGGGATAATGTCAAGTAATTATTAAAAACCTCCAATGGCCAACAAAATATTTACGTACCCATAAATCTATCTATTGAGGAAAAAGCCTTCAAAAGCATGTCTCTCTCTCTTGCAATGAGGTACCTCCTCCTTCTTGCACGGCGGCTGAGGGATGATGACTGCCACTTCTTTCCACTCTCCTTCACACCTTCAATGAGCAAGACCTGCTGGCCCTTAGTGCTTACGTTCATGCCTGACACGAGGGCCGCAGTTTCCTGATGAGGGTTTTTTGACATGTGCCTCTCAGGACCCTCACATGAGCCCACTTGATTGGCCGACACAGGTTTGTGTCTCGATCACTTCTCTTTCTTAACCTTTCCATTTTATATAGAGACCGGGACCCAGAAGCTCTCCTTGGCAAGAATTTTTTGGGATCCACGTCAACCCTGCTCATATCATCATCCATGACTGGGAAAACTAGCAGCATAGAATTGAAATGCAAACCCTGTGATCCCATTTTTAAGACTTGGGCACAAAATCCAAAGGAAAGTTACCGATCAAATTAATTTTCTAAATTTTGGTGCCTCTAATTATTAATAAGTTTATCTATCGTTATCGTAGCTGTCACTTTCCAGGAGCAGAAAAACTCAAGGAACTAATATGTATGTACTAAAACTATCAGCATTAACCTCAAATAAATCAGGCGACCAAGGATGATGGTTAGACAACGGAAGCGTCCAACTTAATAATTGTGGCGATTGACCACTCGATCGAGTCAGTCGGCATGTAAGGCCAGCAAATCCATTCGACAGACCCTGCCTGTGGTCCCAGCTGCCTTCAATCTTGCATGGAGGATTGGTCATCACGACCCTGAGGACCAACTTTATCTCGACAAGGGTGATCGCTACGTGACTAGTTGCTCTAGTCGACCAGATCCAGATGTGTTGACAAGTTGATAACTATCGTATTCAATTCAATTTGTAATGCAAATTTAGTATTAAATTAGCACATTAACTACATTGAGTGATGTTTTCATAATCACTTTCTCCTTTTTATAATTGAGGGTGATTTCCATATTCTCTCTTCTTTATATAAATAGGACACTCTATAATTAATAAAGGAACTTTTTCCCCATTATCTCTTATGAGAATTTTTTGAATGCTTTCTTATCACTCCTTCTTCTTATCCTTCTACCAACTCTAACTCTCAAGACGTGTATTTTCGAAAGAAAATTCAAGATTCAACACAAGAAAAAGTCAAAAAGGAATAATTATGCAAAATGGTCAAATTGCAATGATCCAATAGATTAACACTACCAAACTTCCCTCCTTTCAACTAGAGATGCCAAGTTTATAACATTAATGTTGGATCTTGACTTGTTCATGAACATATACCTTAAGGCAAGATTTAGAAAGGAGGGTGAGTGAGTAAGAAGAGAAAGGAAAAAGCTATCTCTCAAAGTTATATTGCACAAACAATTCTAATTATATAGCCATATAGGGTCAGTCATGAACTCGGCCCTGACATGACCCTGACACGTGTCAGACACGACATAGAAATGTCTGATTTAAATAATATTAAAAAAAACACACGTTGGACACGTGCTTCAGACACGTGTATCTCAAATTAATGAATTAAAAAATTTTGAAAAATATTTTTAAAAGTAAAACTAAAAACAAAAATACTTTAAACATATTTTAAGGAAAATATACATACAAGCCACTCAATTTTTATGTATTTACATATTTAACAAAAAAATTTCTCATTGGACATGAGCATCCTCATAGAACAATTTGTATCTCGCTGCTTTGCTATCGTCGCTCGCTGTCTAACACAATTTAACACTCCGTCGCTATGAACTCTTGTCGTCTTCTTGCTAATATGGCTTTCCTGGTTGCGGGAGGAAGCAACCAGTGTTTCGAAAAAATATTTCATTAGAACTAAGCAAGTAGAGCTACGTGCGGAGTCTAATAAAATCACGCCACGTGGAACAAAAAAAAAACTCATATTCTTGTGACACGGCCTTGTCACACGACCCGGTCTGGTCGTGCAACTCGTCCCACATCCAGCCAAAAAAAGAAATAACACCTCAATAACACAATAACACCTAAATTTTACCACAATAACACTTAAATAACCGAGAATAACACAAAGAAATATTCTCATAACACTGTGGAATAACACAGAAGAATATTCCCTAATACTGTGGTATAACTCTACAGGGGAGTATTCCACAATAACACCTGAATAACGCGGAATAACACGAGGGATAGTCCCGTAACACTACGAAATAACATTGGGGAATATTCCCTAACACCGTGGTATAATACTGCGGGGGAATATCCACAATAACACCTGAGTAATGTAGAATAAAACGAGAGAATATTCCCGTAACAGTGCAGAATAACACGGGGAAATATTCCCTAATATCATGGTATAACACTATGGGGAATATTCTCTAACACTACTGGGAATATTTCTGGTGTTACATGAATATTTTCCCGTGTTATTCATCATTATTAAAGTGTTATTGTTGTGGTATTGATATGTTATTGTGTTATTATAACACCGGGAATATTCCCTTGTATTATTCTGTATAATTTAAGTGTTATTGAGGTGGTAGTGATGTATTATTGTGCGATATTCATGTGTTATTCCACGGTATTACGGGAATATTCCAGGTGTTATGCGCGATCAGAAATATTGGTCGGGATTTGGTCGAGCCGGGTTTACGTGTATAATTTTCCGTCTTTTTCTTAGTGAGGCCGGGATTCCACATGACTCACAATGGACTATGTAATATTTTTTCTAGTGTTTGATCGAAGTAAGAAGCAATGGGACCTTTATCATATGGGAAAAAAATTGCGTACGTAAACCGTACGAAGGAGCTGCGTGCGGAATAGGGTACACGGAGGTTACAATCGGGTTACAATCGGGTTACAAGCGAGCAGTAACCCATTTGTACCCTCCATGTAACTCACTTGTAACCTGCGCGTTCATATTGCAACATTTGTAACCTACAACTAGATGAAATAGGAGTGCGCAATGGGGTACACGGAAGTTACAATCGAGTTACAATCGGGTTACAAGCGAGTTGTAACTCATTTGTACCCTCCATGTAACTCACTTGTAACCTGCGCGCTCATATCAGTAACCTTTGTAAAATAGGAGCGCGCAGGTTACAAGTGAGTTACATGGTTCGCTTGTAACCCGATTGTAACCCGATTGTAATCTCTGCGTACCCCATTCTGCAGGCAGTAAGATTTAAGTACTCAATTTTTTTCCTATCGTATGAGGAAGCACCCCGAAGGTGTAGCCGAGGACGCGCGCTCCTCCGCCATAGTGGAATAGTTCATCAGTGCTTCAATTGTTAAAAGGAATTTTTGACCTGGCAAGCACTGAGGGTGTACAAGTGGTGGCACTATGATGAAAGTGGGGCGAAGCCGGCGTCTTCAGAGGTTGCGCGCTCGGGAGAGAGGGATTTCGATTTGAATATTCCGGTGGATGCAAAATTTGTCTTTGAAGGAAGCAGACGATGTTTAGGGACTGAGGAAGGGGAGGTACAGAGTCCTCAAGCGCTGAAAAAGCACATTTTATGATTCTAGCTTGGTAATTAATTGTATCTCTTGTTCTGCTTTTGTTCCTTATATATTAAATGTCCTCTATTTTGGTTGTTTTTGATTCTGTATAAAGAGAAGGATTAGATTCTTTATAGTTTAGGTTTCAGCTGTAATGCTTAATTATGTTTTGATTCTGTAGGGGCATGAAAATATATTGTATGAATTTATTTGTTGTGAATTAACGAATCAGCAGAATCGGGCAGTATGAGAGGATCCAACACATCATTAGCCATTTGCCAATCCAATTAGTTGAGAGTAGATAATCTAATCGTATAGGGGCCTCATTCACGCAATCGTAGTGATCTCGCAAAAGTGCTAATAGGACTTGTCTGATTTTTTAAAGGATTCAGCTGGAGGTCTCCCTTCGTGCGCTGATCTACGGCTCTTCTCTGCGAACCCATCGCTGCCTCCTGCTTAGAACAATAAGTTTGGGTTATTTAGTATTCATTCTTTGGATTTTATATCTGGACTTACTGTAAAAAGTCTACTGTACCCTCTGAGATATTTACTAATTTGCCACTTCTATTATTAATAAATATCTTCTCTTGTAACAGATATTATGTTATCATAAAATATTACTTCCCTATGTTCTTTCTATCTCCTCCTTCTCCTCCCCTTCTCTGTTCACTATTTGTTTATGGTATTAGAGCAGATGGCTCTTAGTAATCTTCAAGATCTATGGAGTCATCATCCTCCACTTCACCTCATCTCAACCACGTATCTCAAGAATCTCTAAATCTACTTTCCTACTTCTCTAAAGTTCTGGATGCAACACATCAGAAGTATGGTTAATAATCCCATAATGTTTGAAAAGTACTCCGTTTGGATGTTACAAATTAAAAAACATTTTCTTGGCAACGGATTTGGCTATCAGCGCCCCCACCACACAAAAAGAAAAGAACAACAAGATCCCACAGGCAACACCATCGAATACTCATTGGTCAAAACCTGTCGACGATCTTTTCTCTACTACGTCACCATCTATCTTACCCATGTCTTTTTGTTAACAAAGGCTACTAAAATATGGATTGCCATCGAACGAAGATTTCAATCAACAAATCGTTCAAGAGTAATCCAACTCAAACATGAATTACACAAAATCCATATGGGCAGTCAAATCATGACATAATACCATACTTCCATCAAAAATCTTTTTGACAGCATCTCTTCCTCTGGATCCAAGATAAACAGCGACGACATCTTTGTATATACTTTGAACTATCTTCCTTAGTCTTATCAAAGATTCAAAACAACTTTTAGAACTTAGCTGACACCCTGGGCTTTAGAAGATTTCTACTCTTTACTCAATAGTGAAGAGAGTACTCTTATTAATGAATCTTTAAAATCCACCCACACCATAGTCCTTTTCTACAACAACAAGCACTCCTATTTAAAAACCAAATTTCCTCCCAAGAATCAGCTAACTAACAAACCAATCTCTCACATCGACATACAACAAAACAAAATAGCCATGATATGTCACATATGTCACAAAAAAGGGCACTCGTTGGATCAATATTGGCACCAGACCAACTTACAATACAAACCAGCTCTCAACAACTAAACCGCAGCTCTCAATGCCATAATCAGCCACAAGAATGAAGACTGGATACTTGATACAAGGGCCACAGCGCATATCACTCCAAACCTCGACAATATTCAACAACTCATTATTTACAACAGCTCAGAACAAGTAATGGTTGGTAACGGTCAGGTTACTGACATTTCCCACATTGGAAATGGTCTCCTATCGGCACTAGATCATAAGCTCATTTTATCCTTCATTCTAAGAGTTTCCAATATGTTTCATAACTTACTTTTTGCATCTAAATTAGTTCAAGACAATAATTGTTCCATCTCTTTCTATGATAACCACTTCCTTATGCAGGATATTAGAGCAAAAAAACCACTCAATGGACAAATCAATAACGATTTATATCCTCTCACTGCTTGCTGCTATCATTTCACCCACAACAAGACACAATCGGCTGGGAAATCCACATCCCAAAGGGATGCACACCATATAGATAAACAGCAGCCACATCTCAAAATTCATAAAAACATGTCAGCATGTAATGAATATTTTCAAAATAAAAGTCATAACAACCTATTATTGTTAGTACTATGCAATTTTATTTGATGGAGTTACTTTACTCTAATAGTTGAGGACCGTTTTCACAACCATCTATTGATGGCTGCACTGTTTACGTCACCTTTATAGACGCTTTTTCTTGTTTCTTCTTGTGTTTTCCTTTATATTTAAAATCTAAAGTACCACTTTGTTTTATTAATTTGCACAAAAAATTACAGAATCATTACAATAAAACATTAATATTTTACAAACTAATTGTGGAACTTAATATATATCAACACATCATACATGCAAAACAATGCTATAAAATGTAAATTTAGTTGTCTCTATACCAGAAACAAAACGGTGTGGCTGAACGTTAAAAAAAAATAAATCATTGAAACCACTTGAACTCTCCTTAACACTGCCTCTCTACCACCAAAATTTTGGATGATAGTCGTTCAGACAGTCCTCTACCTCATTAATAGCATGTCATCATATACCACTCACAACACTTCTTATCAAATTCTATACAGTAAACCTCCTGCATATCATAACCTGAAAACCTTCGATTGTGCATGTTTCTCATGGCATCAACCCCTGATGCATCACAAATTCACTCTCAGGACTCATCTGTGTGTCTTTCTGGGTTACAATCACCATCACAATGACCATCAATGTTATGATATTCAATAAAAGTGTATTGTCTTCTCCCGCCATGTCACTTTTAATGAATTCTATTTCCCTTTCAAAGAAAAAAAATCTCATGCCAAACCAAACCACCACTTTTCCCTCTCCCCTGTCCCTCTTAATACACACCTCAACCATTGATCACTCAAACCCACCACTAACCCCACCACAACCCCGTGCCCCCTCCCCCACCCCAAACTCTGCCAAATAACATATTTTCCCCCATACTTATTTCTTAAACTGATCATTCAACTGATCACACATCAACCACTCATCAGTCATAAGGATACCTCATCACCACCAACTTTCTGTGTCGCCTCCCCTCCTGTTCCCCCACCTTTAACCAAAACACATCACATGATTACCAGAAAAAGAAATAGATAAAATCGAACTCTCCAAGCTATTCTCCCTTCTACATCACACAAAAACTCACACACCTATTACTTTTAAACAAGCTATCCAACAACCACCTTGGTACAAAGCCATGTCTGATGAATTCATGGTCCTACAACAATAAGGAACTTGGACACTTATTCCACCCACTGCCCACCAAAATGTCATAGGATGCAAAGGGACCTTTTGAAATAAGTGTTATACTGATGGTACTATTTCTCGTCACAAAGACCGATTAGTTGCTCAAGGCATCAAATAACAACCAGGCATAGATTATCATGAAACCTTTAGCCTGATAGTAAAATTTTCAGCCATTCGAATGCTTATTTCTCTAGCCACTATTGAAAATTGGGATACATAAAAATTATATATCTCAAATGTCTCTTTACATGGCAAACTTGATGCTTCATATATATGACAACCTCAAGGGTTTCAAGATAACAATCATCCACATTATATATCTAAATTAAATAAAGCTATTTATGAACTTAAACAAGCACTGAGGCAATGGTGCTCAACCTTTTGCAATTTTTTATTTATTAAAAAGTTTAAATTAAGCACTTCTGATCACTCTTTACTTATTTGTCAGCATAACAAAATTTATGTTGATGACATCCTCGTTACAGGTAATTCGCAAACAGAATTACACAAATTATTAATACAAATTTTAACACTCCAATTTAACTTAAAACAATTTGGACATCTGATCCATACAAAAAATACCAATTTTTATGCCTTGATTTTTACCAATTTCTAAGGATATTATGCTTTAATGAAAGGTTTTTTTGTGTTTTTGGATGTAGGTGATGTAAAAAGGTCCAAAAAAGGAAAAGGGTGAAAAAGGAGCAAAAAGGAGCAAAATAGAATCAAAATGCAAGAATTATAAAAAATTATGGCCTGGCGCCTAGGCGCGCGAAGTCAGGCACTTACGCGCCGGACTCGATACGAACTCATCGAGTTTTTGACGACTTTCGGATGCTTATTTTGACGGAGTGAGCGGTTATCGGACATTCTGAAGATCGTCGATTGTTCCTGATAATGGGACATGTGATACATTGCAATCGGACGCTCCAAAACGGTTTTAATCGCGAAGAGGTGCGAGCCAAAGTGAAGAGGTGCGAAGAACCGGACGCGGTGTTCGGCGCCTGGCGCCGAACGGACCTTCTGAAGATTCATTGAATTTGGACATGTTTTGAAGAGGTGCTCAAGGCAACCCTCGAAGCTTATAAATAAGAGTTCACTCCTTCGGAAAAGTGTGCCCCCATTGTATCCCCTATCTCTTAGCCACTTTAGGATCTCTCATCCTTAGAAAAGAAATGAGAGAGAAATTTAGGGGCACTTTTATTTAGTTTAGTGAGTTTATTTTCAAATTGTTGCATCCGAGTTCATTACACTCGTGGAGTCGGTAGGAATCGGAAGATCCGTAGAAGGAATATTCGAGATAAGTATTTTATTTTCGATTCAAAGTTTATTTATTATGTTTCTACTGTTTATATTCAATGTGTTACGAGTAGTTAGTTTACTTTCTTCCTTCAATTATGAAAAGCTAAATAAGATAATATAAAATTCGATGGAGAATCGAAAATCAAAATATTTTCAAAACATTGTGATGATATTAATACCTCGATCTTACTTTACTTTTTAAGTTGGTCATTTAAATTATTAAAACCTCGTTGAAGAGTTTTGAGACCTGAAGGAGAAGAACTCTTAACTTGTAGATGTTACATGAATCTTTCGGTAGTCGAAGGCTATACGCGCGGCTATTCATGTGAAGTGCAAATAAATAGGAAGATAAGATTTAAAGGCGTAGAATTAATAAGTTTTTAGAGTGACGACTAAATTCTTATAATTTGATTTATAGATAAGAAAATGGTCATTAGTAAGAGGCCGACCATAGCTACCTATCGGACATCTAGTAGTGTGAGCTCAGATTAACCCATTCTACTAACAATACATCCGGACCGATCCGTAGATTAATCAATGTTTTTTGCGTCCTGGATCGAAAGGGTAAAGAATAAGAATGCTTCTATTTGCGACAATACCATAAAATAGATTCTCCAACGAATATTAAATTATCTTAAAAATCTTGGATTAATTGAAAGGAAGAAAATTGTTTGTTTTATATTGTTTTCACAAAATCATTTTCTTATTATTGTTTTCTTTATCTGCATTAAAAGTAATTTATAGTTAGATTAAAATACAAAAAGATTTTGAAATACAATATTTAAAAATTTATTACCATTTTTCCCCATGGGATCGATACTGGGGTCTTTGTTTCAAAGCCCTTTATTACTTGAACGATACGTATACTTGCGTAGTACCCAAAAAGTATATAAAATATTTTCCTTTAAAATTATATTTTGCTATATAAACATATATTTAAAAAGTATTAATCACTAACTACTACAGCATTCGATAGTAATCAAGTTTTATTTAATCGCTATTGCCGTAAATTAAAATTTGGTACACATCTATATAGTAAGTTATTCCGGTTCAAGTGTTTCACGCCTTGCCGTAAATTAAATTTTATAATAGTAGTAATAAATTCTTGTATTTGGAAATACAAAAATCGGATCGAAGTTTTAGCGCGTTGCGGTGAATCGAAGGTACAATTTATAGATTTTTAAATATTATATTTCCAAAAACATAAAAAAATATAATAATATAAAAATAAAATATAAAAATAAAATAAAATAAAATAAAAAAATTTTTATTCCTTGCTTTATTTTCTTTTTTATGCGTAGTTTTGGTTCGAAGGATTAATACCTTTAGATTACGAACTAGAAAGAACAATTAGAAAAATTTAAAAGGGAAAATAACTTGAAAATTTCAAGAAATGACTACTTTACAAAATCCAATTGAACTTAATGATCAAAATGTTTATAAACCATTAAGGGATTATGCTTAACCCTACAGTTGATAAACTTCGTAATAGTATTCAAATACCCATCGTAGATGCTAATCCTTTGAACTTAAAACCGTCTATTATTCAAATAGTGTAAAACAATCAATTTGGTGGAACACCAAATGAGAATCCAAATTTACACCTTATTAGTTTTTTAGAACTTTTGCTTATCTTTAAATATAACAATATTTCGATGATGTTTATTGACTTAATCTTTCCTTTTTCCTTAAGAGATAATGCAAAGATGTGGTTAAACTCATTAGCAACTTGTTCTATTAAAACATAGGCTGAAATGCACACAAAAATTCCTTGCTAAATATTTTTCTCCTTCTAAATCTGCTAAATTAAGAAATGATATTACTTCATTTAGTCAATTTGATTGTGGAGACAATATATGAAACTTGAGAAAGATTTAAAGAACTATTAAGAAAATGTCCTCATCATGCTTTACTTCGATTGGTTAATTATTCAAATATTTTACAATGGATTAATTGAATCTTTAAAATCAATTATTGATCGTCGTTCTTGGAGGTTCTTTAATGTCTAAATCATTTGAAGAAGCTTACACTTTAATTGAAGAAATGACTAATAACAATTTTCAATGGCCTTCCGAAAGGATTAATCCTAAAAAGATGGCAAGTATTCACGATAATGAAGTATTTTCTATCCTAGCTTCACAAGTAGCAACGAATGTTCAAAAAATTAAATAATTTTGCGATTAATATTTCACATATTAACTCGCTAATATTGAAGATTCTCAAACTATTGAAACTTTACAAGCTATTGCAAGTAAAAATAATCCTTATTCAAATTATTATAATCATGAGTGGAAAAAGCATCCTAATTTTAACTGGAATAATTCACAACAAGAATGAGGTAATAATCAATCTCATCCCACTGGAAATTGGAATAATCAAGTTAATCCAAATTATAATCCTCCTAGATTTAATAATCAACAGAAAAAGTTATCAATAGAAGAATTAATTTTACAAATGAATAATCGATTACAAAATCGAAATACTTGCTATTCGTAATATCGAAAATCAAATGGGGCAAATTGCTACTTTAATTAATAACGAACTGTAGTGAACACTTCCAGTAATGTTAAAATTAATCCAAAGAAGCTGTAAAAGAACATGAACATGTTAAGGTACATGCTAACTTAGAAGTGGAAAGGAATTAAAAGAAAGAATGCGAATGAAATTGAAAAAGAGATTGAGGTTGAAGAGATCGAAAAACCTAAAGAAACTCTCTCTCCTAGTCAAGATCGATTATTATATCTATTAATGTGGAAGTTGAAAAACCACCACCATCTTTTCCTCAAAGACTTAAACGACAGAAACTTGATAATCGATTTTCTAAGTTCTTTGAAATTTTTAAGAAACTTACTATTAACATACCTTTTCTTGAAGCTTTGGAACAAATGCCAACTTATGCAAAATTTATGAAGGATATTTTAAACGAAACGAAAATTTGAAGCTTTTGAAAGCTGTTGCATTAAGTGAAGAATGCGATGCAATAATTCAAAAGAAATTACTGAAAAACTTAAGGATCCTGGAAGTTTCACTATACCCCATGCTTATTGGAGAAAAATTTTGTAGAAAAGCTTTATGTGATTTAGGAGCAAGTATTAATCTCATGCCATTTTCTATTTTTCGAATATTGAATTTAGGAGAGATTACTCCCACTACCGTAACCCTTCGAGTTAGTGATAGATCTATCACTTATCCTAAAGAAGTTATAGAGGATGTCCTAGATTAAAGTGGATAAATTTATCTTCCCTGTAGATTTCATCGTACTTGATATGGAAGAAGATAAAGAGATACCTATTATTTTAGGAGACCTTTTCTAGCTACCGGACGAGCTATGATTGATGTGCAAAAGGGAGAATTAACCATGAGAGTTAATGATCAAGAGATTAAATTCAATGTTCTTAAATCAATGAAGTACTCTGATAAAGAGAAATGTTATCGAATCGATATAATTGATTATTTAATTGAGAAACATTATCAAGAAAATGTAAAGTCATTTCGAAGAAAAATTTGAATTTTTAATGATGAAAATGAAGAAGTAAAAGAAGAAGAGACTCATTTTATTAAAGATAAGCTGAAACATTAGACATAACTCAAAATGATATACTTTTACCATCAATTAAAAAAGCCCCTGAACTGAAATTAAAAATGTTACCTTCACATTTAAAATATGCGTTTCTTGGAAATTCGTTAACTTTACCTGTTATTATTTCTTCTGAACTGAGTAAAGATCAAAAGAAAAATTACTAGGTGTGTTAAAGAATTATAAGAAAGCTTTTGGTTGGACTATTGCCGATATAAGAGGAATAAGCCCTTCCATTTGTATGCATAGAATTTTAATGGAAGAAAATTTTAAACTTACTTATTGAACCGCAAAGAAGATTAAATCTTATCATGAAAGAGGTTGTTAAAAAGAAATTGTTAAGTGGTTAGATCTTGGTATTATTTATCCTATTTCGGATAGTCAGATGGGTAAGTCCTATTCATTGTGTTCGAAGAAAGGATGTGTAAGCTGTCATTATCAATGATAAAAATGAACTAATTCCTACAAGACAAGTTACTTGGACGGTGAATTTGTATTGATTATAGGAAATTAAATGACGCCACTAGAAATGATCATTTTCCTTTACCTTTCTTGGATCAAATGCTCGATAAACTAGTCGGACACCCATATTTTCGTTTTCCGGATAGATATTCAGTTATCATCGATTACTTATTGCTCATCGAGTAAGAGAAAACAATATTTACAAGTCCATATGAAACTTTGCTTTTAGAAAAATGTCTTTTGGTTTATGTAATGCACCCGCAACTTTTCAAAGATGTATGATGTCAATATTTTGTGATTTGATTGACAAAGGAATTGAAATATTCATGGACGATTTTTTAAGTTTTTGAAACTTCTTTTGAATCTTGTTTGGAAAACATTTCTAAAGTTTTGAAAAGATGTGAAGAAACAAACTTAGCTCTTAACTGAGAAAAATGTTAATTCATGGTCACAGAAGACATTGTACTTGGTCACAAAGTTTTACAAAAATGGATGGAAGTAGATCAAGCGAAAGTGAAAATTATTGCTGAATTGCAACCACCTACTACTTGTTATCGATGTGAGAAGTTTTCAGGTCAATGCTGGATTTTATAGAAGATACATAAAGAATTTTTCTAAAATTGCTAAACCTCTTTGTCATTTATTGGAAGAAGATGCGAAATTTGAATTTAACAAAGAATGTATTAATGCTTTTAATATTCTAAAAGAAAAATTAATAATCGCATCTATCATTGTTGCACCTAATTGGAATAAATCTTTTGAATTAATGTAGATGCAAGTGATTTCGTAATTGGAGTACGTATTATGACAAAAAATATGAGAAAGTTTTCAAAGTTGTATATTATGCTAGTAAAACTCTCACTCGAAACACAAATAAATTACAATACCACCGAGTAAGAAAGCTTCAGATATAGATATGCCTTTGATAAATTTAGACCTTATATTCTCGTACTAAATGCATAGTTCATACTAATCATTCTCGCTATTAAATATCTAATATCTAAGAAAGATTCTAAACCTAGATCGATAAGATGGGTTTTACTTCTACAAGAATTTGATTTTCAAATAGTAGATAGAAAAGGAACCGAAAACCAAATTGCCGATCATTTGATCAGAATTAAAAATGATATTATTTCGGAAGAAAATATAAATGAGAAATTTCCCGATGAATCTTTATATGTTATTCAAGGAAGCTGAAACACCTTGAGTATGCTTGATATTGTTAACTATTTAGATAGCAATATTTTACCTTATGAATTGGATAACAAATTTATTAAGAAATTTAAATATGATGCTAAATCTTATATTTGGTAAGATCCTCATTTATTTAAATTTGGAAGAGATTCTATAATTCGAAGATATGTACCTTATAAGGAAACTTTTTCTATTATTCAAAAATGTCATGATTCCAATTTTGGAGAATGACTTCGACATAGATAAAACCGCATTTAAAATTTTAAATTCGGATTTTATTGGCCTACCTTATTTAAAGATGTGAGACATTATGTGAAAACATGTGATCAATGTCGAAAGGATGGGAAATATATCTAGGAATGATGAAATGCCTTTAAACTATATATTGGAAGTTGAAATTTTTGATACATGAGGTTTAGACTTTATGGACCATTTGTTCCATCATCCGGAAAAACTTATATTTTATTAGCAGTTGATTATGTTTCAAAGTGAATTGAAGCGGTTGCTTTACCAAACTGTGATTCCAAAAGTGTTTCTAAATTCTTAAAGAAAATGATATTTTTAAGATTTGGAATGCCTAAGGTAATTATCATTGATGGTGGAAGTCATTTCAGTAATGTAAGATTTATGGGACCATTTGTTCCATCATCTGGAAAAACTTATATTTTATTAGCAGTTGATTATGTTTCAAAGTGAATTGAAGTTGTTGCTTACCAACCGCGATTCCTAAAGTGTTTTAAATTCTTAAAGAAAATGATATTTTCGAGATTTGGAATGCCAAGGTAATTATCATTGATAGTGGAAGTCATTTCGGGAATGTAAGAATTCAATCATTACTACAAAAATTTGGAATCGAAACATAGAATTGCGAATCGCTTATCACCCACAAACAAGTGGAATGATCGAAGTATCAAACAGAGAAATTAAAAGAATTTTAAAGAAGAGCGTTAATCCTAAAAGAATCGATTGGGTTGATAGACTTGATTCGCATTATGGGCTTATAGAACGAACTATAAGACACCAATCAGAATGTCACATTACCGGTTAATTTATGGTAAACATTGTCACTTACCTGTTGAATTTGAACATAAAGCTTATTGGGCGATAAAGGAGTTTAATTTTAATTTGAATGAAGCATGAGAAAAACGATTATTGCAATTGAATGAGATGGAAGAGATAAGAAATGAATCATATGAAAATGCAAGGATTTATAAAGAGAAAATGAAAATGTTACATGATAAGAAAATTTCAGGAAAATTTTTTGAGCCTGGACAAAAAGTATTACTGTTTAATTCTCGTTTAAAACTTTTTCCTGGAAAATTAAGATGTAAATGGATTGGACCCTATATAATTGAGATAGTATACAATTATGGAGCTGTGGATATTAAAGACCCCAAAATAGGAAAAATTTTTAAAGTAAATGGATGAAGATTGAAGCCTTATTTGGGAGATATTAAAATGATTTATAAAGAGGCTTATGAATTGAGTTAACCTGATTAAAGATTTACTTAAGTCGGGCTGACGACGTTAAACCAAGCGCTTTGTGGGAGGCAACCCATAATTATATTTTGTTTTGAGTTTTTTTATATTTTTAATGTAAGGTTATGCCTCGATCTTGACTAATCTTATACTACTTTAGAAAAATTTGATGCTTATAAATCTTTGTTGACTTAAGCTGAAGATTAGTTTGAAGTATGTAAGATTTAGAAATCGGATCACTCTATTCTAAATATGAGTAAAAAGGAGATCAAGTTAACCTTCATTATGATTGCTTAAAATTTGTGTTATTGAGTCTAGATTACTCTTACTAGTATAATTTACCTATCTTGGAGAACGAAACTTTGAAATTTGACGATTAGGCGAAACGGAGTTGAACATAGTTCCGGCGCCAGCGCCGAGATTCGGTGCTAAGCGCCGGAGTTAAACTATGTATCGATAGGTCCGGCGCTAGGCGCCGGATTTGGCGCCTAAGCACCACGGTTACTTGGGTCGTGCAAAAACCGAAAATTTTCAGTTTTTCACATGATTTTCACCTTTAAATCGACCCATCTTCATCCCTAACCATCAAAGCTGATCAAAGTTACGTCCATTACACTTCATTCTTGAGAGATTTGAGAATTTTTTGAAGAAATGGAAGGAAGAAATCTTGGAGAAGTAGGACTAGGCTCAGATCTCCTACTTCAATGGTTTCATCGCAGTAAGTTTAGAGAAAATTTCTAGTCGCTTTGATAAGTTTGAAGCGGAGTTTAAAAGCATTGGAGATCGCCTTCATAAGATGTTTCATCAGATTGAACATCTAGAATGGCAGATGAAATTTCAATTTGATCATTTTACGGCTTATCGAAGATGCTCGAGTTGAAATGTATGCGAAGAACAAGTGGATTGACGAAAAGACGGCTACGATTTCCGAGAGCGTTAGTGTTCTTTCCAAGCGGAATACACAATTTCCCTTGTGAAGATTAGAGTATTACGGTAATGAGATCGTTATTATCCGGTTTGTTGAGTCGTTGTATCGATGTAGTGAATCGATTGTATTTGTGTATTTGCTTTCATGTTCGATGTGTGTTGTTTTTTCTTAGAAATTGTTGTGTTTGATTGTGTATTAGGAACTTGAATCGAAGTATGATACTTATCCGGAATATATTGAGCCAATATTGAAGATTATAAATGGAATTTAGTGAAGTTTGATTTAAACTTTATGTTTGATTGGTGGATTTAATATTTAATTTTTAAAATTTTTGGAAAATGTTTTGGAAGTTAGAAACTGAAGCTCTACTCTAATGTGAGTAATTGGAAGTTGAATTTATGAATTTTGGTGGAAAATTAAATTTAAAAATAATTTTTTTGTGAAAGGCGAGTCTGGCACCAGAATTCGGCGCCTAAGCGCCGGTTCGGCCTGTACCCGAAAAATTCCTTAAATACCCCCAAAAGCCATTATCGATGCCTAAGCCTTCTCCTTCCTCCATTTTTCGCGAAAATCAGCTTTTAGAATCCATTTTGAGGTCAAAACATCAAGGATTTGGGCGCGAAACCACTCGAATTCTTCTTCTCAAGGTCAAATCTACACTTTAAACCATTTATTTTCGATTTTCACCATAGATTTCCCTAGGTTTTGCTAAGAACCGAAATTTTGAAAAAGAATTTTGATTTTTAGTGATTTCTTTGGATTTTTAAATTTATTTTAAGTTTTCTAAACTTAAAAAGAGTTTAAATTTTTTATTCCTAAATTTGTTCTTGTTTTCTTTCATGTTTAGATGGCTCCGAAATCTAAACGCGGGAAGGCACGAGACAACTTCGATAGCAGCAAATTTTCTGCTGCGGCTGCGCATTTTTTATTCCACGAATTTGCGACATCGAGGAAGTTCATTTCAGAACGAAGTTTCAATCATCCGGGGGAGATGATTGAAAACACTATTGTTGCACACAACTGACAACGATTATGCTATTTGACTGTTGTTGCTGTTATCCCTATAGTTTGAGAGTTTTATGCGAATTTTATGGATGTCGAAGATTATGAAGTTTTTGTCAGAGGTGTCGGAGTAGGATTTACTCCTGAAAGAATTAATGTATTTTATGGCTCACCATGACCATAGAGTGCCACTATTACTGGATTATCTCCATCCGAGGAGATTTGGATATGATTATTGCTTATTTGATCGACGGTACTTGGATCTTGGAAGATCGAGAACGTAAAAAGGGTAAACTTCAAATCCTCCAAGTTAAATGGTATTTCTAAAGCATGACACTATTTTATTTACGTAAGATTGTTACCTTCCAACCACCACCTGAGTGAAGTGACTAGAGATCGAGCGATCTTAAACTACTGCATTCAGGAAAGGAAGCCTATTGATATCGGCAGTATTATTTATGATTCTGTGGATTCTACTGCGAGATCCAGCACTTCTGTTGGACTGGGATTCCCATCTCTGATTTATTCATTATGTATTAGCAATAGAGTAACTGCAGATATTTCAGAGGAAAGGTCGAAGACTACTAAGCCGATTGGTCGGAAGAGCATTAGCATATATGATCGTCTTCGAGGGAAGAGATCGATCGCTCCTTCTTCTGCACCCACTCCGGGTAGACCTTCTACTTCCCGACCTTCTACTTCGTCGAGCCACCATCGAGTTTACGGGAGTCGATGCATGATCGGTTTATAGAGCGACGAGCAGGAGTTATTTCAAACTCACTGTAGGGTTGATACTATTGATAGGAAATTTGATCATTTATCTGACTATACCCAAAGGAAGAGTAGCTATGATGCTGAGTATGATGAAGCCCTTGTCAAATTTTTGAAGGGTGAGCATGATGTTAGTTTCCCTACTTTTTCTAGTTTCACATCATTTGTTGATCCTAAGGATGTTGAGTTTTCCTTTGGTGACGATGATGATAATGAGGCTACAGCCAGTGACTAGTAGTTGATAGATCGCTGTGTTGTGCTACTTTGTTGTTAATTTGTTTTGTTTGGTTTGTTTGTTTAGTTTGATGTTTGATGTATGTTGATTTGTTTATGTACCTGTGTGGATTGATTAGTGTTAAGATTTTGTTGTTAGAATATTCTTAGTATATTGTGTTTGAGGTCGAGATTAGAGTTAATTTATGATATGTTTGTTTCGATCTACTTGTTTAGTAATTAGTAATTTTGCTATGCTTTTATTTTGTTTTAAATTTAGTATAATCATAAAAATTAGCTCTGCTTACTTTTTATACCTATATCGATTTTATCTTTATTATTCATAAAAGCATGAGTAGAAGTAAATTTTTCTTTTTAAGATCGTTTTTACATACTTATAAAAATTTCCTTTTTAAAATTATGATTTTCTTTCTCTCATACTTTCAAATTTTCATAGTATACCAAAACTTAAGTTTGGGGGAAGGAAAAATACATTCAAATTTAAATTTTATTTGTCCTTATAGAGTTAATATTTTCTTAAAATAAAAACTTTTTAACATAACTTAAGGAATGAAGAATCTATTTAAGATCACTTTTATTTTTGAAATTATAAATAATTTAGTGAACTTAACCAAAATTTTAATAACTTTGATTGATTTTAAGAATAGAATAATTTAACTTAAAGAAGAATAAGATTAAGGAATTTTCTATTCATGGTAGAAATAATGGAATTTTAGAAGTATTAAGTAATAAAAAATTATCACTTGAAAAAAGAAAAGATTGAAAATCTTTTTGAATTTTTATTCATGTTATAATAATTAAGTGGAAATGTATAAGTTTTGAAAATATAAGTTAAGGATAATGAAGTTGAAAATCATTAACAGTTATCCGAGATATAGTAATCCTCTCTATATAAAAAAAATAATAATAAAAAAAAGAGAAGAGAGAGAAGCTTGAGGAAATGCCTAATCAAAATTGGCTTCACTTGAATTATCTTATAGAAGGAAAACTAGTTACATATTTTACTTAATTTTTATGCATGAATCTTTATTTAAGAAAGGTTTTTCAAGAATATCTTTTTTCGTAAATAATCTATGAGATCTTAATATAATAAACTTCTATTATTTTCAAAATGGATGAAAAATTTGAAATCTTATGATTTGGTAGTTGAATATTCTTTAAATTCTTAAAATTAAACCTAGTTAGTGAAATTGGGTTAATAATTTACTAGAGACTTTATAAAATCAAAAATTATAAGGAATCTTAAATATTTATCTTTTATTCCAAAGGTTATACATTTTATATAGTAAAAAGGGTTACTTGAGGACAAGTAACATTTAAGTTTGGAGGATTTTGATCCATAAAAAAATACTTATTTTTATGTCTTGTGTTTTATCAATTTGTAAGGATATTATGCTTTAATGAAAGGTATTTTTGTGTTTTTGGATGTAGGTGATGTAAAAAGGTCCAAAAAAGAAAAAAAAGATGAAAAAGGAGCAAAAAGAAGCAAAAATGGAACAAAATACAAGAATTATAAAAATTATGGCCCGGCGCCAGGCGCCGAAGTTGGCGCCTAAGCGCCGGACTCGATACGAAGCCGTCGAGTTTTGACGACTTTCGGACGGTTATTTTGACGGAGTGAGCGGTTATTGGACATTCAGAAGACCGTCGGTTGTTCTTGATAATATGACATGTGATACATTGCATTTGAACGCTCCAAAACGGTTTTAATCGCGAAGAGGTGCGAGCCGAAGTGAAGAGGTGCGAAGAACCGGACGTGGTGTCCGGCGCCTGAGCGCCGGATCCGGCGGCCAGGCGCCGACGATACCTTCAGAAGATTCATTGAATTTGGACATGTTTTGAAGAGGTGCCTCGAGGCAACCCTTAAAGCCTATAAATAGAGTCCACTCCTTCGGAAAAAGTGTGCCCCCCATTGTATCCCCTATCTCTTAGCCACTTTAGGATCTCTCATCCTTAGAGAGAGAAATAGAGAGAGAAATTTAGGGCCACTTTTATTTAGTTTAGTGAGTTTATTTTCAAATTGTTGCATCTGGAGTTCATTACACTGTGGAGTCAGTAGGAATCAAAAGATCTGTAGAAGGAATATTTGAGATAAGTATTTTATTTTTTATTCAAATTTTATTTATTATGTTTTGTTGTTTATATTCAATGTGTTCTGAGTAGTTAGTTTACTTTCTTCATTCAATTATGAAAAGATAAATAAGATAATATAAAATTCGATGGAGAATTGAAAATCAAAATATTTTCAAAACATTGTGTTGATATTAATACCTGATCTTACTTTACTTTTTAAATTGGTCATTTAAATTGTTAAAACATGTTGAAGAGTTTTGAGACCTAGAAGAGAAGAACTCTTAACTTGTAGATGTCACATGAATCCTTGGGTAGTCGAAGGCACGTACGCATGTGCTATTCAAGGTGAAGTGCGACATAAATAGGAAGATAAGATTTAAAGGGCGTAGAATTGATAAGTTTTTAGAGTGACGGACTAAATTCTTATAATTTGATTTATAGATAAGGAAAGGGTCACTAGTAGGGCCGACTATAGCCACCTCTGGACATCTAGTAGTGTGAGCCTGGGATTAACCCATTCTACTAATAATACATCCGGACTCGATCATAGATTAGCTAATGTTCTTTTAGTTCGAATCGAAAGGGTAAAGAATAGGAATGCTTCTATTTGACACAATACCATAAAATAGATTTTCCAACGAATATTAAATTATCTTAAAAATCTTGGATTAATTGAAAGGAAGAAAATTATTTGTTTTATATTGTTTTCACAAAATCATTTTCTTATTATTGTTTTCTTTATCTGCATTAACAGTAATTTATAGTTAGATTAAAATACAAAAAGATTTTGAAATACAATATTTAAAAATTTATTACCTTTTTTCCCCGTGGGATCGATATCTTGAGTCTTTGTTTAAAGCTCTTTATTACTTCGAAACGATACGTATACTTGCGTTGTATCCAAAAAGTATATAAAATATTTTCTTTTAAAATTATATTTTGCTATATAAACATATATTTAAAAAGTATTAATCAATAACGGCCCAGCATTCGGTAGCAATCAAGTTTTATTTAATGTTATTGCCGTAAATTAAAATTTAGTACACATCTATATAGCAAGTTATTCAGGGTCAAGTGTTTCGCGCCTTTGCCAGAAATTAAATTTTCTAGCTGTGGTAACAAATTCTTGTATTTGGAAATACAAAAATCGGGTCAACATCTATCTCAATTTTTTGCACTGCAAATAGACAAAACTGCCACTGGTTATTTCTTACATCAAATACTTATCAAATTTTCTAACAAAAGCAGGTATGATGCAATCAAAATAGTTCCGACACCTTTGCCTCTTTTGCCTTCCAAACTCTCTCTTACTCCCTCTTCTCTGTACAATACTAAAGCACCTCATTGGAGCTTTACAGTATCTCACAGTCACTATCCTAGATATCATATTTAGTGTTAATTTCTTAAGACAATATATGCATGAACCAAATAATGCTCATTTACAACTTCTTAAAAGATTATTGTGTTATCTCAAAGGAACGCCTAATAGTAGGTATAGGTTCATTCTCCCTCTCTGCCTATGCCGATGCAGACTAATCGAGTGACAACAATGAGAAGAAAACAATAACAGGTTACTGGATTTGCCCCAATCCCAACTTAATTACATGATCATAAAAAAAACAAAATACAATGGTTCACTATTCGACAAAAGCCAAATATCGTGCTCTTGCAACCACCATTATAGAAATTTTATGGCTACAATGGTTACTACAAGAACCTACTGGAATCATTTCATCACCTATCAAGCTCTACAGCGATAGCACATTTTTCATCATGCTTGCCCACAACCTTGTATTTCATATAAGAACAAAATACATTATCGTAGATTATCACATTATAAGGGATCACATCAACTTAGAACATCTCATGTTTCAACATATAATGATGCAAGGTCAATCAGCCGACATTTTTACAAAAGCTCTAATAAGCAAAAGACATCTCAAGCTCAACAACAAGTTGACTATTAAACCTCCAGATACTCAACTTGAGAGAGGGTAATAGGACTTATCTTATTTCTAAAAAGATTCAACTCCCTTTGTGCAATGATCCATGTCTCTTCTCCTCCTCTGCAAACGTTGCTTCCTGCAAAGAACAATAAGTTAGGGTTATTTTGTATTTGTTCTTAGGACCTCTTATTTGGACTTACTCATTGTAACATGTCTATTGTACCCTCAGGGATATTTACTAGTTTGCCACTGCTGTTATTTATAAATATCTACTCTGTAATAGATATTATGTAGTTATAAAAAATTACTTCTTCATGTTCTTTCTATCTCCTTCTCCTCTTCTTCTCTGTTCTCTATTCTTTTAGGTGCCTTCAACTGTGGTTTGTCTCTATCATTTGTGTGAACTAATTTCTCTTTTCTTATTTAGTTTTAATTACATCAATGGCTTACTTTTTTGGTTTTCAACTTTGATTGTTGTTTGAAATTTATGATTTTTTTTATTTTCTCCGTCTAATTGGATGCTTTCATATTTTTAACCTCTGTTCATATTCAAATCCAGCTTCTTCTTAATGCTTTCTTATTTTCCCTTGATGCTTAGGTTTTTGAAGTGATTTGTTTCTCATATATATTGGTATTTAGTAATTAATAATTTTTTAATCCAAATAGGTGATTAAAGAGAAATGTTATGATAGCAATTATTATTCTTACAGTAGGAACAAAGTTTTATTAGTTGTTTTGAAGAAATGGTGTATTAGTTCATCATTTCTTTTCTCCTACTTAGAAAATGGCGATGTATCCCCTTTGTCTCTCCATAACTAGTACATTATTACTTTGGTTTAAATCAGTCAAAAATGGATTCTTCTCTTGTCATTTTGTAGGATACATCTACTATAAACAATTTTTTAGTGGCAAAGTGTAAAATTTGCAATCATGCAGCCTCTTTTTTATTCTATCAAGTGCTGATTTTGTATCTGAAGCTAAAGATTTCTGGAAAGCAGAAAAAAAAGAGAAGTATGTGCAAAAATGAGCTAACATGTAGAAACCATTGATCTTCACAACTGGAAATCAAAGAAGCACATCAACCTCACTGATTTCCAGCCTTTGCATTTGAAATGCTTCAACTGCTGCAGATACCTTGTTACCGGTTCAAAGATTTATATTTCTAGCATTTGCACTGATGCTGGATATTTATAAATGTAAAAAGTGAAGTTGGGAGTTGAATATGTATGTACATAGAAATTGTGTGGTATAAATACAGATGCCCTCATTTTATAGTTAGTTTTCAAGTACTTATACACATTGTTTAAGTATTTTATAGGGAATTTAGTGGCCCTCAATATTACCTTCATGATTATTTTTTGTCAACTTAATCATTTTCTTATTAACTCGATTCTTCAAAATGAAGTTAGAGCTTCCATTGACGAGCTTCTATGTATTCAAAATATGATATGTTTCTTTTTAATTAGAAGTATGAAGTTAACTATATTACACAACTGGGAAGAAACTTACAAGCTATTCCATAATTTGGAACAAACCAACTTAGCAAATCTTACATTTATAACAACTAAATATTTATATGCATACAACTCAAACATTTGCATCCATAGTGTTCAAAGATATTGTGGCTGCACAGTTGTTACTGCCGACCTTTTTGCTCAGCTTTCTGAAAATCAAAACTATGTTCTAGAAATGAACAAATACGCGACTAAGTAATTTTGTTCTCCACAATTAAGCCTCCGATTAAATCAACTATTTTGAAGAAGACTCCTCGTTCCTCGCAAAGCATCTAGAAAAACAAGTAATGATATTATTATACTTTGGTGATTATCAAGTATAAACAGTAGATAATTGAAGATATTTTCTTGAAGAAACTTTTCAAATTCTGGAAAGACCTTGGTGATCTTTAGCTTATTGAACATTTCAAATTCATTTAATTCCTAAATTTTGAATGTCAAACAAATTATCCAAATTTGAGAGATTCAATACTTGTAATGTCAAGTAGTTCTGAAGATTAAAACTTTGAAGATTCAGAAAATTCAATTTTTTTTCAATATGCTATTTTGAATTGAGAAAATTTTGTTGTAAATATCTTTCAACAAGCGAATGCTATAAACGACATCCAAGAAAAATAGAATAACGTTAAACATTACAGAATACAGAAGACATATAAAGATTGAAAAAAAGATGAGATCTGAAATATAAGAAACTGCAAGATGACCTTAGTGATGAGTTTGTTAAATATTTCAAACTCTATTGCTCAAGATCAGAAACTCCTTTTTTTTAGAATATGCTTATTTGAATTGAGGAAAATTTCTTGTCTATATCTTATAACTGGGGTATGTTATAAACAACAACCAAGAAAAATAAAATAACGTTAAACATTAAAATACATCACAAAAACATAAATAAAACTATCTGAAGTATAATAAAATTAAATCATAAAGTCAAACAACATCTTTCCATATAGCATCTCCTAATATTGTCACAAGCTCAATCTCAACACTAAAACTTCTTAAAAAAGAGAGAAAAAGTTACTGTAAAACTGAATTGTGTCAACTTTCTAGAAGGCCCACATCTGAGATCTCCGGAGCACCATCAAGCACAATCAAAAGAAGTGTTGCTCAACTTTAGGGTGTCAAAGATCATCTTCCATGAAAGATCTCACAGCATGGCAAATTCAAATGTGAATTTCTTGGAAATCAAAATACTAAAATTTTATTGAATAAATGATTTTAAAATGCAAAGAGTAGAATTACTTTTCAAATTGCAAAATAAAAACCAATTTGTTTTTATGATTCATTTATCTCATCCTTGTAGATAGAAGAGACGGAAAAAAAAGGGTAAGAAAATGAGCTTGATCTCTCCCTCTATTCAAGTACTTGCACATGCTACTTCATCTAGTAATGTTAACAAACATCAAATAAAGAGAAAAATTAAATGGCAGTTTAGGTTGACAATATATAAAAGATCCATCCAAGCAGCACCAACAGCAATGCAGCATAACAACTGAGTTACGTTAGAGAAAAAATGACAAGTATATAGAAGTAGAATAGAACGAGGAAAATGGTGAGAAAAGCATATGATAGCATTTTTATAGCTACCATCTTTATCAAAGATAGGAACATAAATTGTTGAGATTAGTGAAAAATATAGACTGCTGGTAGATGGACGTGCAAAGGTGTTGTAAATAATCTTGTGGTGATGACTAAGGCAAGGGAGCCATTTGCTGTGAGTGAAAAAAGAGAAGGGTTGTTTTTTACGAAAGACTGATGCAAGAATTTCGTGTGGTGTGGCTGTTTCGAACGGGGGGTAGTTTTGGGTGACTAGAGTGTAAATTTTGAAGTTTGGGTTTTTAATATGTTATTTTGAAATTTTAGAGTGGTATGAATGTAAATATCTCAAAAAAAATTACATGTTAGATATAGAAATACATAAGAATTCAATGCCAAAAAAGCCGGCAACCTTTTATTTCTTGTAATGGCTAATTTATTAGAAGTACTTAAGTCTTGATATGATACAAGCTAACATATGTTTAAGTTTTGTATGTTAAAAACTAAACAATTATCTATGAACATCGTAGGGGTATTAGGAATCACCTTTTTTTTCTTTTAAAATTTTTATTTTATTTTATTTTATTTTAGTTATGTTTTGATTCAGAATCAAATTAGTTTGATTGATTGAGGTAATTATTTTTAAAAACACTTCAAATATCTTTCATTTGCTTTGATTATTTTTATAGACCAAATATAAAATATATAAAAATTTATATTAACTAAAATAAGGAAAAAAGGTGATGTAAAATATACTCATAATTTTTTGAACTTAAGGTTATTAAATTTCTTTTTTTTCTCTTTACAGACACACATACATACATACATACATATATATATATATATATATATATATATATATATATATATATATATATATATATATATATATATATATATATATATATATATATATATATGATAGATAGATAGATAGATAGAGAGAGAGAGAGAGAGAGAGAGAGAGAGAGAGAGAGAGAGATACATATATAGCTTCACACCCGCCACCTCCATTTATTGTGTATGGAGGAGGAGGAATCTATTCAAAACTTTATGCTGAATTATCCCTTCTCTAAACAGATTTGGCAACAACTTTCCTCCAATCTACAAGTTCCCAATCTGAAGTTATCTTGAGTGTCTATTAAGGAATGTTGGTTAGACTGGAAGAATTCTAACTTTGAACTCACCCCCCTCTTATCACTTGCCGGTTCATCTGGATAGCTAATAATAAATGAAAATATAAGAATAGGAAGAGCCAAATAGGGTTCTTGTAAAAAATAAAACTTATTTACTGAAGACCAACATATAAAGGATCCAAAATGGGATTTCTCTTGGTTTCATTGCTCAATAGGGGTAATTCTATTATTAAAATTCCCAATCATTCCCAATTTATCCAAACCCCCAACTTTGGCCTTCTTGCCTTAAGCTTCACCAAATTACCAAAATGCTCTTGAAACCCTAATTTTTCCAAAATTTTCCAAAATTAACCAAATTCTCAAATTCTCTTAAAAAATCATCTCAAACTAATTCAAACCATCCCAAAATACCCAAAAATTCTCAAAATACCCCCCCAAAATGTCAAAATTACCAAAATACCCCTCATGCCCTAAAAATTCCCAAAATCTCCAAAATCACTCCAAATGTCCCCAAAATCAATTTAAACCACCCCTTGACCCTAATTTCACCCAAATTAACCAATTTTGACCAAAATCCCCAAATTGCCCCCAAATGCCTAAAATACTAAAATCACCCCCAATTTTCACCAAATGGATTCCAAACTTCCCCAAGTTCAATTCGAAATCCAAATTCATCATATATAATCCTAATTGAATCCAAATTGAAGCCCAATTGAACCAACCTCCAAACCATAATTTCAATTTTGAGCCAAAACTCCGAATTTGACCATACCCCTAAATTCCATATATTTAAACCCTTTAACCAATCCAATTTCCCCAAATTTGAATTATAATCTCTTCACAACATTACCCTACACCAATTTGAACAGTAAATTGATCCAAATCCAAACTCTAGCCAAGCCTAAACCCAAGTTCATGCCAAATCCAAGAATTTGAACCCAAACCCTAAACCCACTTGGAGCCACTTGGTCTAGCTCAACTTGGATCACCACGGCCACCATTTAGACTCTAGGGATCAACCTTGATCCTCCTAGCCCACCTACATGAGCCATGAACCAAGGGTCCCTCAAATTGGGGAACCTCTTCCCATATTTGTCTAAGTGACTCATGCTTAGCACCCCTTGATTAAACCTCCATCTTGATCACCATTAAACCTCCCTCTGAGCTTCCTGACCCAGCTAGACACCACCTCAGCTCTGTCCGGTCAGTCTAGTCACCGGAGAACTCAAAACTGAGACAACCACCCAAGCTTTGAACCCTAAATTGAGCCCATCCTCTGTGGCAATCCTTGATTGGTTGCTGGTACCAAACTTCTGTCTACCTCAGCTTATTGACACCAACCAATCATAGCTCGGGCCCTCCCCATTGGCCATGGCTATAAAATCTATCTCTCATGGTTAAAGGAAAAAAAAGGATCCAAAACCTTATCGAAGCTCTGCTAAAATCATTCCAAACTCTAACTGCAGCCTCCTTAAGCACATTTCAATCAAATTTCTGCCACTTTCCCCACTGCCTGAGCTCAATTTCTCCACTCAAGAACACCAAAAAATAAAACATTTTCTGTCACTCAACCAAGCTCCACAAACCTTTAAATTGAACTGTCCTTGAGCTTTCTTAGATCAAACGAAGAAGATTTCTAATCCACCGATAATTATGCTTATAATAAACCTTTAAATTGAACTGTCCTTGAGCTTTCTTAGATCGAACGAAGAAGATTTCTAATCCACTGATAATTATGCTTATAATATATATATATATATATATATATATATATATATACATATTAATACTCCTTTAAATGATTTTATAATGCGGATACTACGCAAGTATATGTATCATTTATCAAGTAATATATGACTTTCTGATTAAGCCCCAATATATCGAACCCACAGGGAACGTGATGAATAAAGAAAATATCTTCTGATTTAGGAAAAGAAAATTAACTTTTTACATTTAGAAAAGATTTTACTCAACCTATAGATAATATTTTAGGAAATATACTTTAATTCTTTTTGTAATTTTATAATTTGAAATGAAAGTAAGTAAGTACTTTAACTAAACTTTTGTAAGATGAAAACTTATGCATTTGAAATATCTTTTTCCTTTTCTAAAATGTGTTATGTCAAATAGGAGCAATTATATTATTTACCCTTACTAGAGATGCTATAAAGAACATAGGTTAATCTACTGTTTTAAAAATCATGAAGACGAGTTAGGCAGGAAAGATACTGTCTCTTACTCGAGAGTTTCCTCTATTCTCTCCACTTGGGGACTAACATCTCGTATCAAAACATAAAACAATAAATTAAATTGGGGGCTTTACTCTATCACTCTAAAGTCCTATAATTCTACAGCCATAAAAGTATATCTCCCTATTTATTTGCACTCAACCATATGGATTACATTCTTACTCATACAATCTCATGAGATTCTTTCTAATTGTTAACCGAGACAATAATGCATTGGATCTTACCTGCTCTCACAACAAATTTTAACATCTTAATTGGCCAAGTCAAGAAGTAAATAAAGTGCAAGGTTTTGAATCATCACAACTTCTTCCAACTTTGAAATCCTATACTTCACACAATATATTTCCCTAACTTAATTACTTCATCACTTAAGGAAAAAGATAAAGAATACTACTCAGAATTCATGGAGAAAATGCAATCACAACTTGGTTTAAAAGTAGAAATTATAGTGAAAATACAAAAAATCTTAATTAAAAATCAAATGTAATACAAAGATAAAGACTTATCTATAAATCCTCTCCACAAAACTCTTAAAGTTCCATTAAAACTTTGTTTTCCCTTAAAATACTCTTTAGAGGTTGGCGCCCAACTCCGTTGTCTCCAAATCTCAATTTTAATCCTAATACAAACTATATAAAATAAAGTAAAGATGGTGAAATGGAGAGGTGTGCTCTATAACTTCCTAACTTAAACCTCACTCTGAAAAACTAACCACACCCTCCAACAACAACCGTTTTTCTGATATTCAATTTGTCTTTTTATACTTTTCCAAAAGGTTTCTTCGTAATTGTGTCCAGAATCAACGTATCTTACAAGAGAAGCATCCATTCAAGAGTATTTTGAATTGAATTTGGCGCCAATAGGAAGTTACCCATCTTCTCACCAAGAGATGCCTCTAGAACCTCTTCAAAATGACACCTTAATTAAAATAAATCCTCTTTTATAACTGTCACGCGTAAGCGAGAGGTACCGATGCTTAGCCGTGAGCCTGCTGGCGCGTAAGCTCCAAACCTGAGTGCATAGACGTGGGGCCTTGCCGCGTAAACGTGGGTTCTGGAGCTTAACCTCCACATATCACTTTTTAAATTTTCTTCATTTTTTCTCCAAATTTGATCATTTTTCATTATTTTCATCAAAATCATTCATTTAATTATACCTGTAAGAAAAATACAAAAAATACCTTATGTTAAAGTGCAATATCATTAAAAATAGGTATAAATGTGTATAAAAGCACTATATATTTTAGGTGTATGAATTCCCATGCACCAAAATTTGATCAAAGCTACACCATCTCTAGGAAGAAGTCCTAATTAGACTCATTCCCAGAGCAAAGTGACACTTGAAGAAGGTTTGTCAGGTCTCAATGAGGCTTCTACAAGCACACAATTGAGGCCGCACTTCTTGGGCTCAAGTATAAAACATTTTCTCTCAAATCGAGCTCGGTTTGGGCTGTGAAGAAAAGTTTAAATTCATGTGCATGTGACCGTTTGGATGTGTTCGCTGGACTAGATGAAGGTGTAGGAACAATCCCACGCGATTTCATTAAGTATCAACCGAGATTTTAGGGTTTTAGAGTGAATGGCTCACGGGTTACACCAGTTGAATACGATGACCAGGGACTGTCTGATTGCGTGTGTATTGGATGGACGAAACTGATGCTTTTGGACGAAGGGATGAAGCATGAACCGTCGACTTAGTCAGCTGATACGTGGATGGTGGCTTCTAGTAGCAAGGAGAAGCGTGGAAAGTTCAGAGCCACCGAGGTTCAGTCAGTTCTGACTGGATTTTAAGTAAAAAAATATACCTATTTTTTATTTATTTAATTCTAGAAACTTTGAAATTACTAACTTAGTGTAGAAAAATCATAAAAATAAAATAACATAATATTGTTGCTCAGTGAACAAAGGAGAATAATGTGGAATAAAAATCAAAATTATCTCATTTATATTTATTTGTAAATTAATTAAATACTATAAACCTACATTAAATCATAACTCATTAAATACAAATCACCATAAGATGAAATTTAGAGGGTTTAAACTTCACGTACTTAGGTATGTTCTCTAATTTTTCCAAGACCAGGGAGCACATCTAAGTATGAAAGGCCTAATTTTTAATATAAACCACTTCTATTTTAATTAAAAATTATAAAAATTAAAATGCAAATCAGAAAATTACAAAATAAGTTTGGTAGGTTTATTGTCATCAGAGAACCCTACGAAAAATCAAAATGAGTTTAAGTAATTTAAAAATACCATTTTTTGTATTTAACTCATTAAAACCCAAAAAAAATTAAGAAATTCAAATAAAATTAGAAAATCATAAAAACTAATCCACACTAAAGTTAATGATCATAAAAATCACCGGTAAAGATTTGAAATTAATATAAATTGGTTTGACCACCAAAGTTGATTTTCTAAGTAAAATAGGGTTTTTGCACCTGAGAAAAATAAATATAATAATTAAAATAAAATTCAAAAAGTAATGAAAATAGTTTTGGGCGTCCCTTGTGACCAAAGGCACCTGAGAAAAATAAAATGGATGTTAAAATAAATAATTTTTAAAGGTAATTTTTAATTAAAAAATTATTAAAAATAATTACAAAATCACAAAACTAAAAAAATATAAAAATATATTAAAAAATCACAATTGGTAATCACTTGAGATAAATTAGAATATTTTTCCTAATTTTCTGAAAAAGTTATGAATTTTTTAAATGCCAAAAATGAATTCTCACTAATTTTGCATTAAAATAATTACACAAAATAAAATAAAAATAAAAAAATATAAAATTATTTCTGTGAATTCCTTGGATTTAGGAGGACTAAAAAAAAACATAAATTAATTTTCAAGATTTAAACTATATTTTCCATTTAATTAATCACTAAAATCAATTAAAAATTATTAAAATTAAAATATAATTTAAAAATTTATAAAATTTATTCATATGGGTCCTCTGATTTAGATGAACCTCCAATAATTTTTCTAAGGTCAGATATTATATGTTGGTTAATTAAATAAATTAACTTAGAAATCCTTATTTTCGAATTAAAATAATTATTAAATAAATTAAGTATAATTGGAAAATCTGCATTTTCTCATCTAATATTTTAATTGACCCCCCATGAGTGGGGCAACATAAAAATTTCAAAGTCATTTGAGTTGAATTTAAAGAATTACGAGGTGACAGGCCTTAAAGGGCAGAATGGTAATTATGGAATTTTGAGCTCTAATTAAAATTTAGGTCAAGCTAAAGAGAAAATGGGTAATGAATGATCTTAATCAACTCTCTTAAATGATTGAAGAGATAGAAACTAACTCACTACCTTTCCATAACAAGGGTAAAATGCAGTTTTGTAGGTAATTATAATTTGGAAGATAATTACAATTATATGATCCTAAGGTGAGGGGTTTGACTTTGGAAGATTATAATCCACTAATCTAAAAGCCCAAATTAGTGGTTGGATGGTAATGTGATCTTTTAATGAAGACTAGGTTCTCTTTACTTGACACCTTCAAAATTACAAACTTAACCATAAGCTTAAGGGCTTAGTAGTGAAATAGGCTTAATTTAAATCTACTTAACGAGGTTTAGAAAAGAAAACATAATTGATTATGAACACTTTGGAAACACTACTAGCCCAATTTAAAAGAGTAAAGATTCTTAAATAACCTTGCTTGCTCCTAAGGGCTTTCACCCACATAATCCCTAAATGAAATATCAAGTGAATGCATAATTAACCTACTCATGGGACAATTAAAACATTAAGGTTCATTGAGTACAAGTTAAAACATCTTCATAAAATTTTGATTCACTTGTGGATAAATGATTTAACAACATAATAAGTTCAGAAGAACTCAAAACTTTCAAAAGATTTTAAAACTGGTATAGAGTTATGCCCCACACATCTTTAAAGCACTGTTGATATCTTGAAGGATAATTGAACATATTATGTCTTTGCTTAAGAAAATCATCGTCAAAACACAAACAAGTCGGAACCCACCAAGTTATGACCTAGAACCCAGTAGAAATACCCCAAACTTTTTTGTCTGCTTTCCTTTCTTGAACTTTATTTAAATTTCTTGCAAGATTATATACATTGCAAAAGTTAACATTTCAGCGGATGCACGAGAAGATGTCAGGTACTCGATTTATTTTTTTATCACAATTTTACTTCAGTTTACCTTACTGCATATTTTTACCTACATTTATTTACTATACCTACAAGATTCAAGACACATTTGCATGCTAAACTAAAACTAAAACAAAATAATTTTCATAGTTAAATACTTTTTTCAATACAAAAACAAATATGAAATAAATTTAATACACCCTTTTGAATGATCAGGAATCCCTCGGATGAGGCAACTTACGACTGCTAATGAGATTTCCCTGATTTAAATGAGCCTAACAACTCATTTAGACTAATTGAATTAAAAAAAAAAATAGTGGTGGGTCCGTGACAACCCATAGCTTTTCACTCATTTGGATTCCACATTAACTATTCTAAATTTGATACATTCCCTTTTGAATTTCCTATGTCCGACCTTAAAAACCTTGAATTTTTGAATTCATGTAAACAATATTTCATGTTCTAAATCTAAAGTTTTCTTAGGCGACTTCAATTATTTAAGATGTAATTAACTATAAGGGCTTACCCTTGTAGGAAACTTTAATAACCAAAGTAATATAAACCCTATTGACATGCCTAAAATATATATGCTTTTCGCTATATGATTTTACACATTTTTGATGATATTGCACTTTAAAGAAAGACATTTTCTATGTTTTATTGTAGGAATGAAGATTTATAGATATTGGAGCAAAAAGATGAGAAAATGAGCGAATCTGGAACAAAAAGGACTAAAAGAGACAAAAATTGAACTAGGCCGTCGACGGTGAGGAATAGGCCATCGACGGTAAGTTTTTCCCGAGAGCATTTGAATATATTATAAAGGAGCTCGCCGACAGCGAGCCTGAGCAGTTGACCTATGTTCTAGAAGCCCACCGACGGCGCCATCGAGCCCGCCGATGGCGAAAAGGTCAGTTCAAGCAAGATACATTGAATCTGGACGCTTTTTCGAAGGGGTGCTTAAGGGAACTCTTAGAAATTCATCCATACTCTTTAAAATGGTGAATTTAGGTTAGAAAAGTGTAGAGAAAAAGGAGAAAAAAAAGAGAGGAATGTTAGAAAAATCTTGGAGAATGTTTAGGATTCTTAGAATAGAAGTAGAAATATAGATTTCTACCCTTTTGGAGAGATTGGAGAGGAGATTTTAAGAGAATTTGTAAGGGATTTCGCTAGCATTGCATGGATCACTGGGAGACTTTGTGGGAGAGATCTTCATCTTTCTTTCAAAGGGAAAAAGTTAAGCATTGTTCTTAATTATCTTATGATATTGTAAACATTTATCTAGTGGATTTGCTTTGGTTAAATGAAGTTTTTGATGTGTTTTCTTCGTGCTTTGTGATGTATCTTTCTTACTCATACTTCTTCTTTGGAAATAGTGGCATAAGAAAATTATGTCATTGATTCCATTCTACTTTTCTTTTGCAATGAGTAGAATTCATGTTTAAGATATTGGGATGCTTGCTAAAAGATGTTTTAATTATAAATGTGATGGTTTTTACTTGCACTTCATTTACATTACAATAAGGGCCCGTTGTATTGTTAAAATTAGTTGTAATTGCATTGTCCCAAAAGGGCGGTGTAATTCTCAACAAAGTGGAACCACATTCAATGTCCGTGAATGAATTGCATAATTCATGGGGATTGAGTGCAAATAAATAGGGAAATATAATTATCGCGCGTAGAATTAGAGATTTTAGAGTGACGGACTAAAATCCTCAATTCGGTCCTATCGTTTGGGTCTTGAAGTGTAGATGTTAGCCCTCGAGGCCGGGGGAACGTGGGAGCTCCGAAGTGAGAGCCGGTATCCTCCCGAGCTTCAGCGCAGAATTCGGTAACTGAGCATAGGATTAGTCGATGTTCTTTATGCCTGGACCAAAGGGTAAAGAATAGGATTGCTCTTATTTGGCACATACAATATTAAATGCATCTCATTCCTATACATTTTTCATTTCATTACATAAGAATAGTAGTTTTTATTACCTCAAAATTCTCCAGACTAATTCATCCAAAAAGGGTTATCTTTAGAATTATTATTTGCATTTAGTTATAGTTACTATCATTACATTTAACACTTACATTTAGAAGTAGTTGCTAGTTAAAACATCATTTTAATCGACATTCCAAACTAAGGATTATTAGTAGTATACTAGAATTTGACTAAAGACCTCTTACTTCACTTCTTCGTGGGATCGATACTGGGGTTTTTAAAGAAAACTCTATATTACTTGAAACGATATGTATACTTGCGTAGTACCCCTAGTGTGTAAAATATTTTTTTAATTTTTATATCATTTTAGATTTTGCACACTAGCCGCTATTTATAAATTGGGTCAAGTTTTTTGCCATTATTTGGAAGTTAATTTACTGCGTAATTACGGGTCGGGTCATGTTTTTGGCGCCGCTGCCTGGGAAGCTTTGGTAAGAACTTTATGTGAATTTTAATTGAAATAATTAGGCTTAGACTTGGAAAAATGTAGTGTCGTAAAAACTGTTTTGTGTGAAAAGTGATTTTATATGAAAAAGTGGTGTGAGAAAAAAAAATGTTTGTGCGAAAAATAAGGTGTTCGTGAAAATGTTTTGTTGTGTTGAATATATTTCATCTGTTATTTGTTTAAATGTTAATGTATTTTTGAGGTGTTACGTATGCGAAACAAATGATCTGCAGGACTTGTGCCTTATGATTCCGAGTTTGAAAAAAATAAAAATATAAAAATATAGAAAGGACTCGAAAAACTAGAAATAGAAATGGAAAACTTTCAAGATAATAATATGGAAAATCATCATACTTCATTGAGGGATTATGTAAATCCTACGATAGATGAAATTCACTCAAGTATACAAAATCCTATCGTAGAAGCTGATTCGTTTGAAATAAATCCTGAGATTATCCAACTGGTGCAGAACAATCAGTTTGGGGGAACTCCTTTGGAGGATCCCTATTTACACTTATCAAATTTTCTAGAACTTTGTGCTACATTTCGTTATAGCGGTATGTCAGACGATGCTGTTAGACTAAGGCTTTTTTCTTTTTCACTAAGGGATAAGGCTAAAATGTGGTTATACTCGTTAGCACCTGGCTCTATTAAAAATTGGGAGGATTTAACTCAGAAATTCTTAGCTAAGTATTTTCCACCTTCAAGGACTACTAAACTTAGAAACAATATTATCTCATTTTGTCAGTATGAAGGGGAATCAATATACGAAGCCTGGGAAAGATTTAAGGAACTCCTAAGAAAGTGTCCACACCATGCTCTGCCTGATTGGTTAAACATTCAAAATTTTTATAATGGGTTAGTAGGATCCCTTAGGTCTATTTTGGATGTTGCTGGTGGTGGTTCATTAATGTCAAAACCATTTGATGAAGCGTATGCATTAATTGAAGAAATGGCTACAAACAAATTTCAATGGCCCTCTACAAGAGTAAATCATAAAAATGTAGCTAGTGTTCATCATACAGATGCAATTACAATTCTTGCATCTCAGGTTGCTGCAATATCAAGGAAGTTGGAACAATTTGTAATGAACCAACCTCAATTTACTCATGTGAGGAAAGTTTATTAGGGCATATGATTGATTCTAACTTATCATATGATGCTTTAAATACCATAAACAACCCATATTCTAACTTTTACCACCCAGGTTGGGAGAACCATCTTAAATTTAATTGGAATCGTACTACTGATGGCGCAAACCAAAAATGGGAAAATAATCATGCAAATCGTAATGGAAGTTGGAATAATCAGGGGAACACAGACTATAGACCTTCATATCCACCAGACTCTAACAATGATCAATAATTTGAGGATAAAAAGATGTCTATTGAAGAAGTGGTATTGCAAATGGGAAACCAGTTGCAAAGTCAAAATGCCGCGATTAGAAACATAGAGAATCAACTGGGACAAATTGCTAATTCACTTAGCAATATACCCCAAGGAACCCTTCCTAGCAATGCTGAGATCAAACCTAAAGAGAACGATAATGAACAACTATTTCTTGTTACTGGGCAAATAATGATAGATGTGAAAAAAGGAGAGTTGGTTATGAATATTAATGACCATGAAGTCACTTTTGATGTATTAAAGACTATGAAATATCCAGCTAAGAGAAAAGATGATGATTGTTTTTGGATGGATGAAATTGATTCTGTAAGTAAAGAACATTTCCAAGAAAATTTTGAGAGTAAGATAACAAATGAGGTAGGAATGGATTTTCATGATAATTCAAAAATGTTATTTAAAGAAGACTGTATGTATGTTCAGGAGAGGTGTGAAATGATGGACGCTACCAAAAGTAGTAAACTTTTATTTCCATCTGTTGAATAATCTCATGATCTTAAGATGGATGTACCCCATACAATTTTAAAGTCTATCTATTTAGGGAATTCATCTACACAACCAGTCTTTATATCTTAAGATGCAACTCAATCACAAGAAAAACCTGAATTAAATGATGAACAAGATAAAATTATTGAACTAGGACTTGGAATAGAATTTGAGGATATATTTCAAAATAACTTTTAGTTGAGAAAAGAGGATAAGGATATTGGAAAACCATTGAAAGAAATTCCTAAAGAATTAGAAAAACCTATTTCCTCAACTAAGATAGATCCTCCATCATTTAATAATTATAAAGGGGAAGAATTAGAATATAAATTGAAACAGAAGAGTAATATAGAAGAATTTGATCCTGAATCTGAAATATCTAAAGAGAATCTGATCTAAAATTTGGGAGAGCTTGAAGTATCTTATAAAGATTCATTTCTTATGAATTTCAAGGATGATATTATTATGCAATTTCAAAAAATCAATAGAAGAATATTGGATCTAGAAGGAAATATGAGGAACAATGATATAAATTAAACTAAAAAGGAAGAGCTGAATGAAAAATTAAAATTTGAGGATTTTATAGGAATCCCTGGATCTGGAAATGATTGGGTGATTGGTCGAGGATTACTTAATTAGAATTTTGATCCAGGTGGAATCATTTGTCGGGCTAATGACGTTAAACCAAGCGCTTTATGGGAGGCAACCCATAGTTATCAGTATGCTTTGATTTAGTGTGCTTGAGAGTCATGATTATTTGTGTTGTTTGGTGTTTGCTTTATAGTGGATTGATCGGTTTGATTAATGATTGGTAGATGTTTGGATTTTTAGAAGTTTGATCTTTATGTGTCTTGGGGGATGTGATTCCTTAACTTCTTATTATAGCTCGACTTGATCTCTTGTAGTAGTTGGATTAACGTGTCCACTATGACTTGGGTCTCACCCAGACTTGAGTTTTACAAGAGAAATCATGAATTTCGAACATTGATAGTTCCATCTTAATTTGTTACTTCCTTTCTGCAACTTATTTTCATTAGGTAGGAGTCACGAACCTATTTGATGAATACCATGTGGATGATCTTACACTATCTTTATAACAGTTAAAGGTACTTAATTAAAGGGGTTAGATGATGCCTGAGATTGGTGTCCGGAAACCAATTTGTCAGGGATAATCTTATCTTTCGGATTATAATCTATAAAACCATTTAAAATGTACCTAATTTAATAGTGTAGTGATTCCGTTAGAAATTGGAAGTAAATTAGTGTGATGTGATGAGTTAATGGAAGATTGACCTCATTTATCATATGTGTGTTTATGTTTGTGTTACAACTTTATTTAGGTCCTGAAGAACATTTTTATATTCCCTTGCCGATACATGTTATGCTAGTTAGACTTTTATTTAGTGAATTTCATTTTAGCATGAGTAGTTTAGATTTACTTTCTGCTGCATATTGTTCTGTCCTAGTGAATACTTGCAAATGGATTTGATAGACATTTGTGGTAGGTAAAATTTCTAAACTGTTTTTCTTCCTGCTTATATTTTTTGTACTGAATGTTATATATGTTAAAAAATTAAGTTTGGGGGTAGGAAGAAAAATAAAAGTTTAAAGTGAAAATACTTCATTTTTGTGTAATTTTATTACAAGCATGTTTTAGGTTAGATTTACTTTCTCCTACAGTCATTCTATCCTGATTATGCATGTATATGAATTTGATAGGATGTTGTAGTAGTAAGTAGATTCAACCTTTACTTTTTCTTCCTATAACATTTTATGGAATTAATTGCAAAATATTTTAAAATATAAGTTTGGGGGGAAGAAAAATTTTTAAAATATAAGTTTGGGCCTGTATTTAATTTGATATCACTTTTAAAATGACTTGTGGTATCTGGTGTTTGATGCGGCGACTTTATATACTTAAAAATGCAGGACTTTATGAATTTAGATTTATATATTTATAATGGTTTAATAAAGTCACACTTTCAACGCAAGTATACGTATCGTATCAAGTAATACAGGGCTCTAATGGAGTCTTGGTTATCGATCCCACGGGGAGGTGAACGTTCTTTAAATCAGATAATATAGCACTAAAATCCAATACCAAATGTAACAATTGCTTAAGTGTACTACAACTAGTTAATGCAAAGTTCAATAATAAAATTACTACAATTACTTCTACGTACTAAACTCTTAACTAACACACGCACTAACTTATGTGATTTATAAGATACTTCTATATGAAAAAGTGTCTTTCTTCCTGCATAAAGAGCATCATGTGTGGATGATGAAGAATGTTAATTATCTGTATTGTGCCAAATAGGAGCATATTTGCTTCTTTACCCTTAAAAGAGTACCCCCTCTTCTAAGCATGTAAAGAACATTGCCATATCTTAAATTTAGTCACTAAGTCTAAAGCTAGGCTAGGAGGATACCGGCTCTCACTACGGAGCTCCCACTCACCCTTCACCCGAAGGCTAACCATAGGCTTTAGTTACCAATCTTAAGACCAAATTGGGGATCCCATTCTGTCACCATGAAACCTCTAATTTGAAGTCCATCAAAACTCATTTTCCTATTTATTTGTACTTAATCCTCATGAACTACGCAATTCATTCACGAAAATTAAATGATTTCTTCATTCTTGTTGTAGAATATTCAATTCTTTTGGAATTAATATTCCTCAACATGTTTTAACAATTCAGTTGGCCGGATTGAAAAGTAAATTAAGTTCTAAATGAAACAAACATCAAAACTTTATACTTTAAGGGCACATCAATTCCACATCATCACATCATCACTACTTCATGCAAGAAGAAAGGCAAGGGAAACTACTCACAATTCATGGAGAAGATATAAAAACACGTGGATTTTATATATAAAAGAAGCGTCATACAAACCACAAAAGTAAATACAACTTATCTCTTTCTCTTCCCCAAGAAAATTCTTCAAAGACCCCTCGATTCCTTTGCTCTTCCTTGCAACACTTAATTTATCCCTTTGGAACAAAGATGAAGAAGCAATCTCTCACTTTACTCTCTCTTCTCCCCTCCTTAGAGAAAAATCTCTCTTAAAATCACAAACCCTAACTCTCTCTTACACTTTCCTTACACTCTCTACAGCAATTCTCTTCTCTTCCTCCTCTCTATTTTTGTCTGGGACACTTAATTTAATGTTAGGAACGAATTCCCCAAGAGTTTCTTCAAGCACCTCTTCAAAAATCCACCAAAACTTTTGAATTCGAAGTGAACCGACATAGGGCGTCGGCGGCGCCCGATAGTGGCGCCGGCGGCGCCCTATCATGCCAATAAATTTGAACTCTCTGGAATAGGGCGCCGGCGGCGCCAGAACTATTTTCCTCCAAATTGCTCCATTTTGCTCCAAATTCGTACCTTTTTGCATCTTTTCGCTCCAATCACCTATAATCATCATACCTGCAACAAATCATGAAAAATACCTTCCTTTAAAGTGCAATATCACCAAAAATAGGTAAAAACATATAGCTAAAAGAGTATATATTTTTGGTGCATCAAAATCCCCCAAACTTAAACTATTACTTGTCCTCAAGTAATCCTTTTACTACATAAAATATAACTCTAGGCAATGTATTTTTCAATTGTAAGAGACTAAAATTTTCATCCAAAAGAATATAGTGGTTAGATTTTCAGAAAAAATTTAGCAACTCAGGTCAATATTACAGGTATAAGAATATTCAGTATTTAAGTCTAAGAATTCTAGTCTTTTATTTATTTCAAGATGAACTATAATTTGTTACATTAAGAGTACTTTAAAAGACTATGTGAAAAAGGAGTTCATGTAAACTTTATTAGAATGTAGCTAGTACTTTAAATATAAATTCAGAAATGAAATCAAGCTCTCCCTTTAAAGTGATTCAAGTGAAGCCAATTTTTGATTTGGCATCTCCTCAAGCTTCTCCTCATAAATACTTTTTCTTTTATTTTCTTTTTCTTTTTTTTTCTGAGGATTACTATATCTGGATAGCTTTTAATGATTTTGAATTTCACTCTCCTCTTTATAAAGTTCAAACTTAAGTCACCTCTTTACTTTATAGTTAAATACAAGCTTTATTATTCATCATATAAGTTACAATCTATTCTTAATACACAATACTTTAAATCCCTTAACATTTCAAAAATACAGTTTTTTTTACTTTAAATAGTTGACTATAATCAAATCATTTCATACCAAATATCTTACTTCTATAAAATTAACATTTATCACTAAAAAAATTTTCATCCTTTCCTTCCATAATATTCAACTGAAATGAAAAGTTTTAGTTATCTTATAATGAAGTTCAACTGCCAAAAGTTATGCTAATAATTTTTGAAAATATAATAATTAAGAACAAATAAAATTTTAGCATTTCTCTACCCTCCCCAAAACTTACATTTTTCAATAAATTTAAATTGGTTGAGAGTAAAAGAAAACTAACCTTTCTGTGTTGGGATCTTGAAATCTTCATAATCTATCTGGTATTAATCAAAATTTACAGCTAGCAAGCATGAAACAATTAGTAGCAGTGATATAATAATTTAAATATTTGCATGGGTAAAGAGAAATTAACATTAAACAACTAAATATCCAACAAACAACTATAACATGAAGCAAACTATCACACTACATAACATTACAACTAACGGTTCAACATGAAAAGTAAATGACACTACATCGCACGAGTACAACACGGGATTACACATTACATAAAAAGTAAGTATCCACTACATCACATCAATACATCACAACGGACTAAAAACAACGAAATAAAACAAACAAACTATCTACCGGTCTCCATCACGGGATCGGCAACGGGGTCATCGGCGGGGTCGGAAGGTCCGAGCTCGTACGGTGTATAACGAGGACAAGTAGGAAATGTCACATTGGACTCCCCTCTCATAAATCTGACCTGAGCATCATAATAAACCATATCAAACTCAACTCTTCTCTGTAAATAGTCTTCATTCACATCACTTTGGGCCTCAAATACATCCATCCTATGATGCATCCTATCCATACTATCACTCTGTAATCTCAACTGCTGCATGATATCAGATAGTGTCGGGGGCTTAGAAGTAGATGGAACATCATACCTCGTAGTAGGAATATTAGTACTCCTACTCTCCTCTCTTGCACCCACATGAGCTTCATAAGTACGGATAATGGTCTTTATAGTCGGCCTCAAAGGTATTTCCACTTCCTCAGAACTACTATACTCCACTCCAGACTGAACACAAAGTGCATGAATCAGGGCAGGATGTCCTAATCCACCAGTGGTTTCTCTTTTGGCAATAGAGTGAATGGTCTTAAAAATAATGGCTCCAATATTAATCTTCTTCATATTATGGATACAATAATTCAACATAGCTCGTTCCCTAGTAACTTCTCTATGATGATAAGAAGTTAATAGTCTTGCAGAAATAAAATAATGTCACACTTTAGAAGCAACATTCAAATTAGAAGCAAGGAAGTTAATCATCTATCTCTGATTCATCTTCCACTCCCCTCTTCCATCGGTCAGATACGTGATTACATTCATCAAATTCCCCTCACTAGTATCAAAATTTTCAAATTCGCATGCAAAAGGTTCCCGAATTTTATAAATGCCTTGATACGTTGTGGGGTGAACTCAACCAGTTTTCCTCGGACTAGCACATATTCGGTCTCAGACCAGAGCATGTTAGCATAAAAATCTCGTACTACTCCCAAAACAGCATTAGCAGAAAAGTAACAGAAACGCTCCCAATTCCGCTCAGAAATCAATTGTTCCACAGATCCCCCTGGATTCTCAAACGCTCGATCTTGAATACACTTCTTGTTTTTTAATTGAGAGTTGAAGCCAAACTGAGCTTTAATATTAACAAATCTTTCATCATCCCAATCAAATTTTCGCTTCCCCTTACTCAATCTAGGAGCCATGTGAATTTCTAAATATTGCAAAAATTTACCAATAAATCTCAAATCCACAATGTATTAACTCCAAACATTAATCTAAACAAGTAAGAACAATTTCTACCATATGAAATCTCACTTTTTTTCAAAAATCTCAAAAAATGCCATCCAATCAATGTGAGAGTTTCACAAGGTGAAAATCCAAAAATTTTAGTTTAAAGTAATGCTCTTACCAAGAGAAGTGCATATTTGGCATCAGAAATCCTTGAAATCCTTTCTATTCCGAGATCTAACAAGCCCTAAAGCTTAAAACCACAAATATGGAGGTAGGAGACGAAACAAATGACGGAAAAATGGGTCTCAGGTGGTTTTTGCTAATTTTTAAGGGTTCCAGGCCTTTTTCGGTATTTGGGCGCCGGTGGAGCCCGATAGGGCGCCAACAGCGCTCTATTCAAAATATTAGCCAGGGCGCCGGCGGTGCCAGTCCAAAATTCTATTGGGTTCGAAAATTTTCTTCGCAAATTCAATTGTTTCAACCTCCGCATTCCTATTTAGCACATCAATAAGCATCTATTTCATCTCATAATACATTAGACAACATCACATCACAAACAACACATCACATCACTTTTATATATAAAATCCACGATACAAAGATTACGCACATAAGTTCATCAAACTAAAATCAACATTACTTAGATCCTTAGTGTTGCAAGTACACTATGATAACCAAACACTAAGTCCTAAGTACACACAAGAAATCAAAGCAAAGTCTAAGCACACCTACTAAAGCAAAGCAAAATAAACAACATAATAATCAAAGCAAACACTTAAACATAATAAAGCAGCATACAAAATCCACTAATTACTCCTCATCAGTCTCAGAAGTCTCATCCTCTCTAATGTCTCCCATTAATTGAAGATGAACTAACAAATTGTATAATGGACGATATGGGAATTCCTCAGATGAATCTTCAGCCACTACAACATTCTTCTTCAATAGATTAATCAGACCCAACTCAATTCGACCAGTATGATCAAATTGCTCTTTCATCCTTCAATCAATGTGATCAAATAAATCAGAAATATTATTAATAGCATTCATAACATTTTGTACCTCATTTTCCAACTTCTTTAACTTCTTTAATATCATCCTCAAACTTTCAGAATAGTAAGGCTGAATAGGTTGTGAACTCTCAGTGGGCTTATCAACATGCAAATCCATGTCTCCTTCATCACCAACTATTCTGTAGTCGTTAAGATCATTGGGATCAATAGGTCTCCATGGTAGAAGAACTTTCTCCCAACTTTCATATGGCACGTGTGATTAACTACATAACAGAAATATGGTGGGCGGGTGTCCAAGCCCATATTTAGATCCATGCACAATCAATCCCAGAACAGATTTGATAATGATTGATCCAATATCCACTGGCCTTCTAGTTTGTATACAGAAATTCAGAAGAGCACTTTCCTTCGTCACCTTACTTATCTTCATAGTAGGAATTAATTTTGCAGAAATAAAGTAATGCCACTGCTTTGATATTGGATTCAAGGATTAAGAAGAGAAACTGACATATCCATTATCCCTTACTTCCCATTCTTCATTCTAATCTATCAAATACCGATAGATTTCATTCATATCATTGCTTGTTGCATTGAAATTTGCGTAATGACAAATAGGTACACTTTCTATCATGAAGAGATCATTAATCCTTGCAGGAGTGAATGGTACATACCTTCCTCGCACAAAAAACACAACCTTGGTTGATCCCATGCAGATTTGCATAAAATTCCTTCACGACCGGAACAACCACTGCGGCGGTAGTGTAGCATAACACTTCCCAACGTGTTTGCTTCACTATCTCTTCAACTCTTGTTGTCGGACTCTCCAGACCTCGATTCACAAAGCCTCTTTCCTTTATAATCATTCTTTTCATCATTACTTTATGGAATAGACGCTGCACCTCGAAACTAATGAACTTCTGTCGGTTGTAGATGCGAGATTTAGGGAGTTCAATGGAGTGGGAATCCATGGGATGCGAATTGGGAAAGGTAGTTTTCTTTCTTCTGGTGGTTATGAGTTTAAAATGGAGTTTTGGGGTGTTTTAAGGAAGAAGATCCCGCTCAAAACCTCCAAAATCCACATTTTAAAATTTAAAAATCGTCACCCATAATTTGGGCGCCGACGGCTCTCAAACTAGAAATTTGGCTGGTATAAAAGAATAGGGCGAATGGGCGCCGGCAGCGCCAGTGACAAAAGTTTTCACCGAATTTCGTTTGGCTCGAAATACTTCATTTTCTCAATACGATCCAATCTATTTTTAATTTTTAACTTATTTAGGGGTAACTAGGATTCTTAAATATCGAACTAAAAGCACAAACAACTATAAGCAAGCAAATACAACACACAAACAAACATATGGGTTGCCTCCCATAAAGCGCTTGGTTTAACGTCGTCAGCCCGACAAACCATTCAGTTAATCATGATGACTTAGCAATAAAACCTCTTTGAAAACAGAGGAAAACCCTTCAAAGTACGGTTTTAAACGATGCCCATTAACCTTGAAAATATTTCCAGTTTTAGGATCCTCGATATCAACAGCTCCGAAAGACTGAAATTTCACTACAGTAAAAGGTCTTATCCATCTGGACTTAAGTTTCCTAGGAAATAATTTCAATCTCGTGTTATATAATAAAACTCTTTGTCCAGGTTCAAATCGTTTTTTCAATATCTTTAGATCATGCCAAAATTTCATTTTCTCTTTATAAATTCTATCATTATGATATGATTCATTTCTGATTTCTTCCAACTCATTTTATTACATAAATCTTTTCTCTCCCGCATTTTTCAAATTAAAATTCAACTCCTTAATTGCCAAATATGCTTTATGCTCCAATTCAACTGGCAAATGACAAGTTTTGCCAAATACTAATCTATAAGGAGACATTCCAATATGGGTCTTAAAAGCTGTCATATAAGCCCATAATGTGGTATCTAATCTAGCAGACCAATCTAATTTATGAATATCCACTATTTTCTCCAAAATTCTTTTAATTTCTCTATTAGATACTTCCGCTAAACCACTAGTCTGGGGACGATAAGCAGTAGAGATCCTATGAATAATGTTATACCTTTCAATTAATCTCTTAATTTGATTATTTCTAAAATGGGATCCACCATCAGTTATAATTACTCTCGGCATTCCATATCTTGTAAATATATTTTTCTTTAAAAATTTAGAAACACTCCGAGCATCACATCTTGGTAAAGCAGCAGCTTCAATCCATTTCGAAACATAATCTACAGTGACCAATATATATAAATTTCCAAATGAAGGTGTAAATAGTCCCATAAAATCTAATCACCATACATCAAAGATTTCAACTTCCAAATTATAATTCAGAGGCATTTCGTTTCTTCTAGAAATATTACCTACTCTTTGACATCGATCACAAAATTTAACATATTTATAAACATCACGAAAAAGAGTTGTCAATAAAATCCGAATGTAAAATCTTATAAGCCGTTTTATCAACACCAGAAATGACCTCTAAATTCGGAATCATGACATCTCTGAATGATTGGATTAATTTCTTCATGTGGTACACATCTTCTAATAATCATATCCTTACACTGTTTATATAAATAGGGCTCATCCCAAAAATAAAATTTAGCATCATATTTAAATTTTTTTTTTGTTGCCTTGCTAAATCTGATGGTATAATGTCACTAAAAATATAATTCACAATATCAGCATACCAAGGAAAATTCTTTTCCATAAGAATATACAATTGTTCATCAGGAAAAGTTTCTGTAACTTACTTCTCAAATTCAGACAATTTATCATATTCTATTCTTGACAAATGATCAGCAATTTGATTATCAGATCATTTCCTATCAACTATTTCAAAATCAAATTCTTGCAAAAGGAGTATCCATCTAATCAATCTAGGTTTAGCATCCTTCTTTTGCATTAGATACTTAATAACTGAGTGATCAGTATGCACTTATACTTTTAGTCCCAATTAAATAAGGTCTAAACTTATCAAAAGCAAATACTATAGCTAATAATTCCCTTTCAGTAGTGGTATAATTAATTTGAGCATCATTAAGAGTTCTACTAGCATAGTAAATAACTTTGAAATTTTTATCATATCATTGCCCCAACACAACTCCAATAGCATAATCACTAACATCACACATCAATTCAAATGGTTTCTCCCAATCAGGTGAAACAATTATAGGAGCAGTGATTAATTTTTCTTTAAGTAATTCAAATGAACACAAACATTCTTTATTAAAATCAAACTTCCTACCATTTTCTAGAAGTTCGCACAAGGATTTAGTAATTTTAGAAAAATCTTTAATATAAAGCCTGTAAAATCCAGCATGTCCTAAGAAACTCCGCACCTCTCTCACAGTAGTGGGTGGTGGTAATCTCTCAATTACTCGAATTTTAGCAGGATCAACCTCCATACCAAATTCAGAAATTTTATGCCCAAGCACTATTCCTCCTGCAACCATAAATTGACATTTTTCCCAGTTCAAAACTAAATTTGTTTTTTCACAGAGTTGCAAAACTTTTGCCAAGTTTTCCAAACAAATATCAAATGAAGTTCCAAACAAAGAAAAATCATCCATGAAAACTTTAATTTCATTATCTATCATACTACTGAAGATAGACATCATACATCTTTGAAAAGTTGTAGGTGCGTTACACAATCCAAAAGGTATTTTTCGAAAAGCAAATGTTCCATAGGGGCTAGTAAACATTGTCTTTTCTTGATCCTCAGGAGCAATAGGTATTTGATGATAACCAGTATATCCATCCAAAAAGCAATAGTACTTGTATCCAGCAAGTCTATCCAACATTTAGTCGAGAAAAGGAAGAGGAAAGTGGTGTTTTCGGGTGACAGCATTAAGTTTTCTATAATCAATACAAATTCGTCATCCATTAACTTGTCTAGTAGGTAAAATTTCTTTCTTTTCATCCACTTCCACCGTCATTCCACCTTTCTTCGGTACACAAAGAATTGGACTTACCTAAGAACTATCTGAAATAGGATAAATAATTCCAGCATCTAGCCATTTTAAAATTTCCTTCTTCACTACTTCTTTCATTATAGGATTTTAATATCCTTTGTGGATCAATTTTAGGTTTATGTTCTTCATTTAATAAAATTCTATGCATACAGATCGAAGGACTGATTCCTTTGATATCTGTCAAAGTCCATCCAAAAGCTTTTTGTATCTTTTTAAGATTTCCAATAATTTTTGTTCTTGATATTCAGTTAACTCCGAAGATACAATAACTGGTAGGGTAGATGATTCTCCTAAGAACATATACTTTAAATGCTTAGGGAGAATTTTCATCTTAAGTTCAGGAGGTTTATCAATAGATGAAATTAGACTTTTATCTCCACCTTCCATGGTATCTAACACTTCAAATTTCTCCTGAATATACTCCAATTCCTTATTCTTCTCATTATCTGAATCTGTTTCATTTTCGGTTTCATCTTCAATTATGTCTTCATACTCCATATTCTTTTCAAACATCTCTTTAAAATAATCATTTCTCAAATATTCGCAGACTTCCATCCTAAAACATTCATTATTTTTTGCAACTGAGGGATACTTCGTAGATTTCAAAATATTAAAGGTCACCTCTTGATTATTAACTCTCATAGTTAATTCCCCTTTTTGAACATCAATTACCACTCTTCCAGTAGCTAGAAATGGTCTTCCTAAAATAATTGGAATATCTTTATCTTCCTCCATATCAAGCACAATAAAATCCACAGAAAAGATAAATTTATCCACTTTCACTAACACATCTTCTACCACTCCCTTAGGATAAGTAATAGAACGATCAGCTAATTGAAGAGCTATAGATGTAGGAGAAATTTCTCCAATTCCTAATCTTTTGAAAGTTGATAAAGGCATAAGGTTACTACTAGCTCCCATATCACATAAGGCTCTTCCAAAAAACTTTTCACCTATAGCACACGGGATAATGAAACTACTAGGATCTTTAAGTTTTTCAGGAAGCTTTTTCTGAATTATTGCACTACACTCTCCAATAAGTGCAACAGTCTCATGATCCGTGAACTTTCTCTTCTTTTTAAGAATATCCTTCATAAATTTCGCATAATCAGGCATATGTTCTAATGCTTCAGGATATTCCAGATCTGGATAAATCTTATTTGAACATTTTTCAATATTCACCTTCTCCTTCTCTTCTTCAACTTCTTTCTGCACTCTAGTTTCTAATTATTTTCCACTCCTTAATTGAATACCTTAAGTTGCTCCTTGTTTTGATCTTTTGGAATGATCTCCACATTACTAGGAAGTGTTCCCGAAGGTCTATTATTAAGCGCAGTGAAAATATGTCCCAATTGATTTTCAATATTTTTTATCGCAACACCTTGAATTTGTAATTGATTACCCATATTCAAAATCATTTCATCTGCAGACAACTTCTTATCCTTAAACTGTGGGTTATTATTAAATCCAAGAGGATAAGATGGTCTAAAGTTAGTATTTCTTTGGTTGTCTGAATTTCCAACTGGGTTCATAGAATTGTGTCCCCATTGTGGGTTCACATTAGCATTACTATTATTCCAATTGAAATTTGGGTGATTCTTCTAACCAGAGTTATAATAATTCGAATAAGGGTTATTAGGTCTATTAATTGCGTTTAAAGTTTCATAAGGTGTTTGAGATTCCGTTATTTGCTCAAATGAATTTTCCTCTAACACTGGGGGTGGTTGAGAATAATTCATTCCATATTGATCTATTTTCTTAGAAAGTGCTGCTATTTGAGAAACTATTATAGTCATCATATCAGAATCATGAACACTAGCTACTCTCTTAGGATTTTCCTGTTCAGAGGGCCATTGAAAATTATTAGTAGCCATCTCTTCAATTAATGAATATGCTTCATCAAAAGGTTTTGACATTAACGATCCATCAGCAGCAGCATCAATAATTGATCTTAATGATCCCACTAATCTGTTATAAAAAGTTTGAATTATTACCCAATCTGGTAAAGCATGATGTGGACACTTCCTAAGAAGATCTTTAAACCTCTCCCAAGCTTCATATATGGGCTCTCCTTCAAACTGACCAAAAGATGTGATATCATTTCTTAATTTAGCAGTTTTTGATGGAGAGAAATATTTTGATAGAAAATTTTGAGAAAGTTCTCCCCAAGTTCGAATAGATCCAGATGCTAACGAGTATAGCCATGCCTTAGCTTTATCCCTTAAGGAAAAAGGAAAAAGTCTAAGTCTGGCAGCATCATTTGACACTCCGTCATACTTAAAAGTAGCACACGGTTCTAAAAAACCAGCGAGATGTAAATTTAGCTCTTCATTAGGTGTTCCTCCGAATTGATTATTTTGTACCATTTGGATAATAACAGGTTTAAGTTCAAACGAATTAGCAGCAACATCAGGATTTTGAATAGTTACATGAATTTCATCTGCTGTTGGGCTAGCATAATCTCTTAAAGGTCTTGGCAAATTTCCAACATTAATATTCTGATTCTCTTGATTATTCACCATTTCAAAGTAATTTTCAGTTTATTTTTGTTGTTTACTAATTTTTCTAATAGTGCGCTCTAACTCTGAATTGTAAGGTATCAAACCTACAGATTCACTACTATGCATATAAAATCACACTACTAAGTAAATATGCACACAAATATACTACAAAGTAAAGGTTTTCAATTACTACAATATCTATAAATAAGTATCGTTTATCTACCTCCCCGGCAACGGCGCCAAAAAATTGATGCGGCGACTTTATATACTTAAAAATGCAGGACTTTATGAATTTAGATTTATATATTTATAATAGTTTAATAAAGTCACACTTTCAACGCAAGTATACGTATCGTATGAAGTAATACAGGGCTCTAATGGAGTCCTGGTTATCGATCCCACAGGGAGGTGAATATTCTTTAAATCAGATAATATAACACTAAAATCCAATACCAAATGTAACAATGCTTAAGTGTACTACAACTAGTTAATGCAAAGTTCAACTACGTACTAAACTCTTAACTAACACATGCACTAACTTATGTGATTTATAAGATACTTCTATATGAAAAATGTGTCTTTCTTCCTGCATAAAGATCATGATGTGTGGATGATGAAGAATGTTAATTATCTGTATTGTGCCAAATAGGAGCATATTTGCTTCTTTACCCTTAAAAGAGTACCCCCTCTTCTAAGCATGTAAAGAACATTGCCATATCTTAAGTTTAGTCACTAAGTCTAAGGCTAGGCTAGGAGGATACCGGCTCTCACAACGGAGCTCCCACTCACCCTTCACCCAAAGGCTCACCATAGGCTTTAGTTACCAATCTTAAGACCAAATTGGGGATCCCATTATGTCACCATGAAACCTCCAATTTGAAGTCCATCAAAACTCATTTCCTTATTTATTTGCACTTAATCTACACGAACGACGCAATTCATTCACAGACATTAAATGATTTATTCATTCTTGTTGTAGAATATTCAATTCTTTTGGAATTAATATTCCTCAACATGTTTTAACAATTCAATTGGCCGGATTGAAAAGTAAATTAAGTGTTAAATGAAACAAACATCACAACTTTATAATACTTTAAGGGCACATCAATTCCACATCATCACATCATCACTACTTCATGCAAGAAGAAAGGCAAGGGAAACTACTCACAATTCATGGAGAAGATATTAAAACACATGGATTTTATATATAAAAGAAGAGTCATACAAACCACAAAAGTAAATAAAACTTATCTCTTTCTCTTCCCCAAGCAAATTCTTTAAAGTACCCTTGATTCCTTTTCTCTTCCTTGCAACACTTGATTTCTCCCATTGGAGCAAATATGAAGAAGCAATCTCTCACTTTACTCCCTCCTCACCCCTCCTTAGAGAAAAATCTCTCTTAAAATCACAAACCCTAACTCTCTCTTACACTTTCCTCACACTCTCTACAGCAATTCTCTTCTCTTCCTCTTCTCTATTTTCGTCTTGGACACTTAATTTAATGTTAGGAACAAATTCCCCAAGAGTTTCTTCATGCACCTCTTCAAAAATCTGCCAAAACATTTGAATTCGAAGTGAACTGACATAGGGCTTCAGTGGCGCCCGATAGTGGCGCCTGCGGCACCCTATCATGGCAATAAATTTGAACTCTCTGGAATGGGGCGCTGGCGACGCCCATTCTGGCGCCGCGACGCCAGAACTGTTTTCCTCCAAATTGCTCCATTTTGCTCCAAATTCATTCCTTTTTGCATCTTTTCGCTCCAATCACCTATAATCATCATACCTGCAACAAATCATGAAAAATACCTTCCTTTAAAGTGCAATATCACCAAAAATAGGTAAAAACATATAGCTATAAGAGTATATTTTTTTGGTGCATCATTGTTACCTTTAGGTTACTATAATTTCAATTTTAGGAATATTAGAAAAAGAACTTAGTTGAAATCCTATGTGACGAAACTATTCTAGAGTTAAGATATTTTGTAGAAAACATTGGAAAAATGATTTTTCTATTTATATTATAAAGGAGTTGAATATTTGAAAAGCTAAAACTCTTAGATTTATACTTAATGAGAATTGAGCCTTTATTGAAAATCATTTTCTAACTAATACTTACACTTATAAAAAGTGAGGTAAAGTTTTGAGTTTTAGATTTTGGAGAGAGGATAGTGAAATTCAAATTTATTAAAGGCCTGTCCAGATATAGTAATCCTCACATAAAAAAAAATGAAAAAAAAAGGATAAAAAATGATCCCAAAAGAAAAAAAGATAAATGAAAAAAAAGGGATTGAAAATGATACCAAAAAGAATAGAAAAAAAAAGGAAAAGAAAATAAGTGAGGAGAAGCTTGAGGAGAAGCCTAATCAAAAATTGGTTTCACTTGAATCTTTTTAAATGAAAAGACTAAAAAACAATTCTAAGCTTTTTATTATTTCAAAAGGTATTGGTTAAATTGGTATAGATAAGGTGCTTAAATTCCATTTTTATACTTTCTATGAATCTTTAGTTTGACAATTTTCAATAACTTTTGAAGTAAATATTAAAATCAGAATTCCTAAGTTGAATATGAGATATTCTTACACTCTAGTCCTAGGTTGATTTGCTAGAATTTCGCCTATGTTATAATATAATATTTCTAAGATGAAATTATAGGAAATTCTATTGAAACCCACAACCTCAAGTTAACATATTTTATTTTTAAAGTTATAGAGTTACTTGAGGATAAGTAACAGTTAAGTTTGGGGGATTTTGACATGCCTAAAATATATATGCTTTTGTTATATGATTTTACTCACTTTTGATGATATTGCATCTTAAAGAAAGGAATTTTTTATGTTTTATTACAGGAATGAAGATTTATAGATAATGGAGCAAAAAGATGAGAAAATGAGTAAATCTGGAACAAAAAGGATTAAAAGAGACAAAAATTGAACTAGGCCACCGACGGCGAAGAATAGGCCGTCGATGGCGTGATTTTCCTGTGAGCATTTGAATATATTATAAAGGAACCCACCGACGGCGAGATCGAGCCCACCGACAGCGAGCCTGACATATTGGCCTATGTTCTTAAAGCCCGCCGACGGTGCCATCGAGCCCGCCGACGGCGAGAAGGTCGGTTCAAGCAAGATACATTGAATCTGGACGCTTTTTTGAAGGGGTGCTTAAGGGAACTCTTAGAAATTCGTCCATACTCTTTAAAATGGTTAATTTAGTTTAGAAAAGTGTAGAGAAAAAGGAGAGAAAAAAAGAGAGGAATATTAGGAAAATCTTGGAGAATGTTTAGGATTCTTAGAATAGAAGTAGAAATGTAGATTTCTACCCTTTTGGAGAGATTGGAGAGGAGATTTTGAGAGAATTTGTAAGGGATTCGCTAGCATTGCATAGATCGCCGGGAGACTTTGTGGGAGAGATCTTCATCTTTCTTTCAAAGGAAAAAAGCTAAGTATTGTTCTTCATTATCTTATGATTTTGTAAACATTTATCTAGTGGATTTACTTTGGTTAAATGAAGTTTTCGTTGTGTTTTCTTCGTGCTTTGTGATGTATCTTTCTTACTCTTACTTCTTCTTTGGAAATAGTGGCATAAGAAAATTATGTCATTATTTCCATTCTACATTTCTTTTGCAATGAGTAGAATTCATGTTTAGGATATTGGGATGCTTGCTAAAAGATGTTTTAGTTATAAATGTGATGGTTTTTACTTGCACTTCATTTAAATTACAATAAGGGCCCGTTGTATTGTTAAAATTAGTTGTAATTGCATTGTCCCAAAAGAGCGGTGTAATTCTCAACAAAGTGGAACCACATTCAATGTTCGTGATTGAATTGCATAATTCATGGGGATTGAGTGCAAATAAATAGGGAAATATAATTATCGGGCGTAGAATTGGAGATTTTAGAGTGACAGACTAAAATCCTTAATTCCATCCTATCATTTGGGTGTTGAAGTGTAGATGTTAGCCCTCAGGCGAGGGGAACGTGGGAACTCCGAAGTGAGAGCCGTTATCCTCCCAGTCTAGCCGCAGATTCAGTAACCAAGCATAAGATTAGTCAATGTTCTTTATGCCTGGACCAAAGGGTAAAGAATAGGATTGCTCCTATTTGGCACATACAATATTAAATGCATCTCATTCCTATACATTATCCATTTCATTACATAAGAATAGTAGTTTTTATTACCTCAAAATTCTCCAAACCAATTCATCCAAAAAGGGTTATCTTTAGAATTATTATTTGCATTTAGTTATAGTTACTATCTTTACATTTAACACTTGCATTTAGGAGTAGTTGCTAGTTAAAACATCATTTTATTTGACATTCCAAACTAAGGACTATTAGTAGTAGACTAGAATTTGACTAAAGACCTTTTACTTCACTTCCTCGTAGGATCGATACTGGGGTTTTTAAAGAAAACTCTATATTACTTGAAATGATACGTATACTTGTGTAGTACCCCTAGTGTGTAAAATTTTTTTAAAATTTTTATATCATTTTAGATTTTGCACACTAGCCGCTATTTATAAATCAGGTCAAGTTTTTTGCCATCTTTTGGAAGTTAATTTACTGCGTAATTGTGGGTCAGGTCACCTATTTAATCTTTTATATTAGATAAAATAACATGTAGGTCAAAATAAAATGTTCACAGACTAGAAGAGATGTCATAAATTATGTAGTTTATTGGATTGAGTCATATCATCAAGTTGTGTGTTTGTTTCTCAAGATAGGTGCATCACTTGCGGTATTGTGCTCGTTTATGTACACTATAGAAGAATGAGATCCATCCATTCTCATTTTTTTCAAAAATTAAAATATTATTTTCTAAAAGCAATATATATATGTATATATAAAATAAAATCAAAACCACATACATTTTATATTTTTCAGAAGATATAATTTAACGGCCGACAAGGGCTGGAATAAATGCAAATACAAGAATAGAAAGAGCCAAGTAGGGTTCTTGTAAATATTAAAATCTATTTACTGGAGACAGTGAAGAGCGCTGATCCCACCAAGGGTAGTCAACCAAGAAGATCATTCAAAAGGCTTACTAGAGGAATCCGTAGGAACTAAGGATCAAAATCAACACTGATGGTAGTTTCCACAAGGATAGAGCTAGTATGAGGGGGGTTTTCAGAAATTCTCCTCTCTGCTCTAGCCGTTGATGCCTTAAAAGTTGAAGAGTATGCTATCTTATGGGCTTTAAAACTTTCCTTGCAATTCCATTGGTTGAACATTCATCTAATGTTAGACTCTGAGATCCTGGTAAACATATTCACCAATCAAATGGAGGCCCCTTGGCACATTCTCTATTGGGTGAGGCAAATTAGAAAAAATCACAATCAACATGAACACAATTTGGAGTTTTATCCATATAAAGGAATCAAGGTGCCAATTGGCTAGCTAGATATGGGTCACATTCTACTAATCCTCTGCTAAGTGATACTCCTAACCCTACATTAAATGGCTTGTTTCATGGTGATGAGCTATCCCTACCATATATAAGATGCAAAACTCATTAATTACTCTAGTTGGAGACTCTAACTTCTCGGGTCTCGGTGTTATCTAGGGTATTATGTGTGGTTGTATTGGGTGCTCTTGGTGTTATTTGGGATGTATGTGAGGTCTTATTGGATGATTTTGGTGTTATCAAGCTACCACGTCTTCTTTAGCATTCTGCAGTTTTGATCTCACTATTCTTGAGTTCTAGACTTTCTTTAGAATAGCCTAGGGTCAGCTATAGGACTTTCCTGACAATTATATTAGAGGACTAGTAATGAAACCCTTACCCCTTAGCAAATTTAAGACACTTCTTTGCTTCACTTGGAATTTTTCAAATGTTTAAAGTCTAACCTCTAAATTCTTAGAAGGATGAGGCCAAGCATTAGGAAGGTCAAGAGGAGTTCTATACAGGATGGTTAAGCCTTAAGACTTACCTTGGGAGGTCTGGGTGAGGCTCACACACACACTTGCACATTACACTCTCACACACTACCTCAAAACCCTAAACCTCATGCCAAACTACCTCACACTTGATCCCCTACTCATTTGGAAACTCATGTGGGTGGTTTCCCCAACCTTTTAGCCCTATGCTAGAGTTTGGCTAGTACCAGCACATTGAGGATCCCAATGGGGAATTCCCCTAGTTTATGGCTCAATAGGTTGACATTCCCAATTAAACTCCAGATCTTACCAAATTCAAACTTTTGACCCCTTTACACCTTGATGCGCTTTTTTAATTTTCCAAAATTTATGAACTCGGATTTATATATATATATATATATATATATATATATATATATATATATATATATATATATATATATATTGATTTAGTTTGATAATGAGTCACACAATTAAACGCAAGTATATGTATCGCTCAAGTAATATAGGGCTCTAGTGGAGTCCTGGATATCGATCCCACAGGGAGGCTTTAATTTTATGGCGTAGCACAGAAATCACTTATCGAATCACAACACAATTGAAAGTAAGTTCAATTCTTAAAATAGAGACAAACAATTGTAGTTACTATTTCTACCAAAGTACATTCTAAACTCTAGCAAGTTAAACTAACAAAAGGCAAAATTTATAACAAAGTACAGTTGTAAGAAAGAGTTTTCCTCCTTTCCAATCATAATATGTTGATTATTGTGACATAGATCAGTGATGCAAATGTATTATGCCAAATAGGAGCATTCCTATTCTTTACCCATATTTTTGAACATCTAAAGAACATTGGTTAATCCTAAGTTTATTTCCCAAATCTGTGGTTAGGAAGTGAGGATACTGGCTCTCACTCTAGAGCTCGCACTTCCCTTCGCCTGAAGGCTAACTCTCATTTCAGTTTCCAAACATTAGGATCAAATTGAGGATTTCAGCCTGTCACTCTGAAATCTCCAATTCTACCCCATCAAAGTATATTTCTCTATTTATTTGCACTCAATTCCCATGAACTACGCCTCTCATTCATGGACATTGAATGTGAACTTCACTTTTGTTGTGGAACTCATAATCCTTTCGGAACATATGTTTCCCAACAAATTTTAACAATTCAATTGGCCAGATCAAAAAGTAAATGAAGTTCGAAGTGAAAAGGTCATCACAAATATTCCATAATAAATCAACACATCATTTCCATATCACAACATCAACACATCACATGAAAAGGAGAAAGACAAAGAAATGTAATCAAGACTCATGAGGAAAAAATGACAAAACATGGATTTTATATATAAAAGCAACATCATACAAACAGAGTAAAGAAAAGACAACTTATCTCAAACTCTTCCCCAAGAGAAACTTAAGGAATTCCTTTGACTCCTCTTCTTTCTTCACAACAACACACAATTCTCTATTTAGATAAGTAAGGAAGAAGAAATCTCTCACTTTCCCTCTCCTCTTACACTTCTTAGAAGAGAAAACACAAAACATAGATTTCCTAAACAAAATGTAAAGATACTCTCTCTAAACTCTAAAATCTTCTCTCTCCTTCATCCCTTCTCTTCCCTTAGCTCCAAAGAAGTTTAAATTCAGCTAAAACTGATTTCCCAAGAGTTTCCTCAAGCAACCTTCCAAAATCAGGGCAAATAAATTGAATCTAGTTTGAAATTGGGATAGGACGCGGTCCGACGCTGGATAGGGTGCAGTTCGGGGTATTATTCCTCTAATATAGTTGCAACTCTCTATAAAATAACACGGTCCGGCACTGGTGACAGATTCGTTCGGCGCTAGTTCAATAAAATGCACTTTTGTCCCATTTTGCTCCAAATTTGCTCCTTTTTGCTTCCTTTTGCTCTAAAGGCCTAAAATCATTGTACATGCATGAAATCTTGAAAAATATCTTTCTTTAAAGTGCAATATCATCAAAAATAGGTTTGAAATGAATAGTAAAATGCTATCAAATTTTCAGTGGATCAAGATCCCCCAAACTTAACTATTACTTGTCCTCAAGTAATTTTAGTTAATACATAAAATAATGATCCACCGCAATAAACTTTCTTTCTAGAATACCATAGATTTGATTTAGATAAGTACAACAGTAAAATTTTTAGAAAGATCTTTGAATAATTCAAGTAAATTTTGTAGGTGTAAGACTATCTAGTAATTAAGTCTAAGAGTTTTGGCCTTCCATTCATTTTAAAAATGACTGTAGATTGTCCTATTGATACACCTAAAATATATAGTATTTTTATGCACATTTTTATATCTATTTTTAATGATATTGCACTTTAATGGAAGGTATTTTGTGTTTTCTTGTAGGTATGATGAAAATGGATGGTCATGATGAAAGGAGCAAAACTGGATCAAATTTGGAGCAAAAAAAAGATGAAAAATAAAAATTTGGGTACTGGCAGCTAAGCGCCGCTGGGCCGGTGCTTAGCCGTCACAGTTAAAAATCGAAATTCAAATGAATTTGGTGCCAATTTCAAAGGGAATGGGATGTAACTCTTGGTGGTAACTTCCATAACTCCCTTTGGGCAGCAAGTTTGAATGAAAGGGTGCATTCTTTGGTGGATACATTGAATATGGACACATTTTGAAGAGACACCGAGGCACCTTTTAGTTTACTACTTAAAGAGAGTCTTAGGAAAGATTAAAGAGCTCTTCCTTTGCATTTTGAAGAGAGTTTTCATTAGGAGTAGGAGTAGAGAGTAGAAAAGGAGCTCTTCCTTTGCCTTTTGAAGGGTTCTTTCACTTGCAAGTTTTTACATTATTTTACTTTTATTTTGCGAGAGTTTTTATTAAGGTTAGGAGTAGAGAGTAGAAAGGAGAAAAGGGTCGGAGTGAAGTCTTCTTCTTCCCACTTCTTTTCTTTCTTTTAAGTTTAGTTTTTTTTGAAGTCTGAAGTTATTCTAAGTCATCGGAGTTGGGAGATTCGTTCTGAGGAGTAGTTTAGTGAAGTGTTAAAGTTTCAGAGGAACTTCCTGAGTCTTATGGAGAGAATTTTCAGATAAGTGTTTACTTTTATTCTTACATTTAGTTTTTTAATTAATACTTGTTTTTGTTTATTGTTTTCTTTTGGTTTTTGTATTTTCTCAATGCATTATAAGTAGTTTACTTAATCTTTTTCTTTCTTAAATAGAGAAGTAATTAATTTATAGAGAATTGTTATGGAAAGTATAAGTGTTTAAAAGTTGGATGAAGTTGTGAAGATTGATTAAGAAAACTTTGTTTACTTCTTAATTTGGCCTGTTAAGTTGTAGAATTTCTTTAGATTATGTAAGATCCAATACGGTATTGTCTCATAAAAGTTAGTAAGAATCACATGCATATAATTGAATGTAATATTAGAAGATATTTTTATGGAAGGGAGTAAAATTAGAGGATTTTAGAGTGACAAGCTAAAACCCCCCTAATTTGGTTTGAAGTTTTGAGTTTTGTTATGAGAAGTTCGCCCCCAGTTTGTGGGAATCGAGGGAACTCTAGAGTGAGAGACTGGTATCTTCCCTGCCTAACCATCTTCAAATTGATAAAAATTTGAAATTAACCTATGTTCTTTATAGAACCAAGTAAGGGTAAAGAACACATTTGCTTCTATCTGTCACAACAAATTTAAATACTTCCACAACAATACATTAATAATTATTACTACTTCATAAAAGGAAAGAAAAAGATATTCTAGTTAATAGTATTTTACATACAGTGTTATTAGTTATTATAATTTTAATTTCTTGCTTAACATTTTATTAAGGAAATTTCAAAAGACATATTAACTTTCAAAACTTTTCAAAATAAAGACATACTTTCAAAAACCATAAAAAAGTAAAAAGATTATTTTTCTGACTCCTTGAAAGATTTTCAAATTTTCCCTCTGGGTTCTATATCTCGGGGCTTAATTAGAAAGTCCTATATTACTTGATAAATGATACGTATACTTGCGTAGTTTCCCATATTATAAAATCATAATTTTCATATGTAAATTATCAGCATATAAATATCTGGCGGGATCAAGTTTTTGGTGTCGTTGCCAATTTTCATATCATATTTGATATTTGGTGTGGAGTCAAGTTTTTGGTGTCGTTGTCGGCGAAAATAATTAAATTGCATTTTAAAGAGAATTGAGAAATTTTAAATTTTTACTTTTCTTTGTTTTTGTTAGTGTGTAGTGTTTTGTTTTGTTTTGTTGTTGTATGCGTCGTTCAGGTTCTGAGGGACTTGTGCCTTACGATTCTAAATTATAAAGAACTATCAGAAAAATCAAAAAAATTAAAAATACAGAAAAAGATAAAAATATTCAAGAAATGGAAAATCATCAAAATCAAAATGTAGGCATCCATCAAGAATTAAGGCCTTTAAGAGATTATGTTAACCCTACAGTAGATGAATTTCGTGGTAGTATTCCAAACTCTGCTGTAGCTGCTAATTCTTTTGAGCTTAAACCTGCTATTATCCAAATGGTGTCTAATAATCAGTTTGGGGGAGCAACAACTGAAGATCCTAATATGCATCTTGCTAATTTTCTAGAGTTGTGTGCTACTTTTAAATATGATGGTGTTTCGAATGATGCTATTAGACTTAGACTTTTTTATTTCTCACTAAGGGATAAAGCTAAAATATGGTTACATTCATTACCACCTGGATCACTAAAAACTTGGGGTGAACTATCACAAAAGTTCATTGCTAAATATTTTCCATCATCTAAGACTGCTAAGTTGAGAAATGATATAACATCTTTTTGTCAATTTGAAGATGAATCAATATATTAGGAATGGGAAAAATTTAAAGATCTCCTCAGGAAATGTCCACATCATGCGATACCAGATTGGTTAATAATTCAAACTTTTTATAATGGATTAGTTGGATCTCTTAGATCAATCATTGATGCTGCTGTTGGTTGATCATTAATGTCTAAACCATTTTCCGATGCTTATGCTTTAATTGAAGAAATGGCTACTAATAATTTTCAATGGCCTTCTGAAAGGTTAAATCCTAAAAAGGTAGCCAGTGTTTATGAAAATGATGCTTTTACAATGTTAGCAAATCAAGTTGTTGTTGTATCAAGGAAGATAGACTAATTTGGGATGAATTTTTCTCAGCCAAATCTCATGATTGAAGAAAATTCATTAGGCCAAATGGTTGATTCTTATTATTCACCAGAAACTGTGAATGCTATAATCAAACCTAACAACCCATATTCATATTATTATAACCCAGGTTGGAAGAATCATCCTTATTTTAACTGGAATAACAATAATCAGGGTGGTGTTAATCAAAAATGGGTGAACCATCAAGTAAACCCATTGGGGAATTGGAACAACCAAGGTAAGAATAATAATAGATTAACTTATCCTTCTAATTATAATAATGCTTTACAAAGTAAAGAGAAGAAGTTGTCTATGGAAGAAGTAGTATCACATATGGGAAATCACATACAAATTCAAGGAGCAACCATCAGAAATATTGAAAAATCATATGGGACAAAATGCAAATGCCTTAAGTAATAGATCCAAGAGAAAAGAATAAAGAACAAGTAAAAGCAATTCAACTGAGAAGTGGAAAAGAATTGGAAGGTAGAGTTCAAAAAGAAACTGAAGTAGAGAAAGAAGAGATTGAAAGACCTAAAGAGGACGCTCCAAAAGGTTTTGAAAGACCTATTTCTCCACCTAAGGTTGATTTAGAAAAACCACCACCTCCATTTCCTCAGAGACTTCGTCAACAAAATTTGGATAAGCAATTTTCAAAATTCTTGGAGATATTAAAGAAGCCCACCATTAATATTCCATTTGTTGAAGCCCTAGAACAAATGCCAAGCTATGCGAAATTTATGAAGGATATTCATAATAAAAAGAGGAAGTTTGAAGAAAATGAGAATGTTGCGCTTAGTGAGGAGTGCAGTGTGATAATTCAGATAAAACTTCCCAAAAAACTTAAACATTCTGGTAGTTTCACAATTTCATGTGCAATCAGAGAAAGATTCTGTGGAAAAGCTTTATGTGATTTGGGTGCAAGCATTAACCTTATGCCTCTATCAATATTCAAAAGACTGGGACTAGGAGAAATAACCCCAACTACTGTAACTCTGCAATTAGCAGATCATTCGATCACATATCCTAAAGGAGTTATAGAATATGTTTTGGTAAAAGTGGATTAATTTATTTTTCCTGTGGTTTTCGTTGTGTTAGATATGGAGAAAGATAAAGTGATACCCATAATTTTGGGGAGACCTTTTCTAGCTACAGGCAGAGCCATGATAGATGTGCAAAAAGTGGAATTAACGATGAGGGTTAATGATCAGACTTTTACATTTAATATTTCAAAATCGATGAAATATCCTGCTAGAGGTAAAGAAGATGAGTGTTATATGATGGTTGTTATTGAATATTTAAGTGAATGTCATTTCAAATCAACTTATGAAAGAAAGCTAAAAGAGAAGAATTGAAATATAAGCAAGAAGAGGAGTTATTTGATTCTGAAGATTTTCAAGAGGAAGATTTAAAGTATGTTCATGAAAGTTTTGAATTGCTGGATATGACTGAAAAAGATGAATTTTATGGTCCATCAATTGAAAAACCTCCTGAACTTGAGCTAAAAATGCTTCCTGATCATTTGAAGTATGTTTTTCTAGGTGAAAAAGAAGAAGAGAGTTTGCTTGAAATTTTGAAGAAGCACAAGAAAGCCTTTGGATGGACAATTGCTGATATTAAAGGAATCAGTCCTTCAATTTGTATGCACAGAATTCTTATGAAAGATAATTGCAAACCGCGGGCTGATCCCCAAAGGAGATTAAATCCTATCATGAAAGACGTTGTTAAGAAAGAAATTTTAAAATGGTTGGATGCTGGAATTATCTACCTTATTTCAGATAGTGCATGGGTTAGTCCTATTCATCGTGTTCCTAAGAAAGGAGGAGTAACTGCATGAATCGTTAATGAGAAAAATGAAATGATACCAGCAAGACAAGTTACAGGGTGGCGAATATGCATTGACTATAGAAAATTAAACTTTGCCACAAGGAAAGATCATTTTCCACTCCCTTTTCTAGATCAAATGTTGGATAAAATAGTTGGGCATAAATACCTTTGTTTTCTGGATGGATATACTGGTTACCACCAAATTCAAATTGCTCCTAAGGATCAAGAGAAAACTACATTGACCAGTTCTTATGGTACGTTTGCTTTTAGAAGAATGCTCTTTAGTTTATGTAATGCCCCCGCTACATTTCAGAGATGTATGATGGCTATTTTTTGTGATTTGATTGAAAAAGGGATTGACGTTTTTATGGATGACTTTTCAGTGTTTGAAATTTTGTTTGAATCATGTTTAGAACATCTATCTAAAGTTCTAAAATGCTGTGAAGAAACTAATTTGGTCCTTAATTGGGAAAAATACCAATTTTTGGTGGCAGGAGGAATTATTTTGGGACTTCGGATTTAAGAAAACGGTTTGGAGGTAGATCCTGCAAAAATTCAAGTTATATCTAATTTACTTTGCCCAACTAATGTAAGGGTAATTAGAAGTTTTTTAGGACATGTTGGATTGTACATGCGTTATATCAAAGAATTTTCAAATATTACAAAATCTTTATGTCGTTTACTAGAAAAGGATGCAATTTTTAATTTTGATGATGATTGCCTCAAAGCCTTCGAAACATTAAAAGAAAAATTAATCATCGCACCTGTAATAATTTCACCAAATTGGGAAAAACCTTTTGAATTAATGTGTGATGCTAGTGATTATGCTATTGGTGTTGTTTTAGGTCAGAAATATGATAAATATTTTAAAGTAATTTATTATGCCAGTAAAACTCTTAATGAAGCTCAAATTAATTATACTAGTACTGAGAAAGAGTTATTAGCTATAGTATTTGCCTTTCATAAATTTCGATCATATTTATTTGGAACTAAATGTGTGGTGCATACTGATCATTCAGGTATTAAATACTTAATGAAGAAAAATGATGAAAAACTGAGACTGATAAGATGGATTCTTCTTTTGCAAGAATTTGATTTTGAGATAGTAGATAGGAAGGGTTCTAATAATCAAATTGCTGATCATTTGTCCAGGCTTAAAATTGAAAAATCTCTCTGTGATATTGAAGAAATTAAACAACATTTTCCCGATGAAGAACTGTTCACTGTTAAAGAATTGCGTGTTCCGTGGTATGCAGACATAGTAAACTTTATTGTTAGTAATATTATACCCTATGGTTTGACATACCAAGAAAAGAAGAAATTTATGTCTGATGCTAAGACTTATTTTTTGGATGACCCATTTTTATATAAATAAGGAAATGATCTAATAATTTGAAGATGTGTACCATTGGAAGAGAATTATGAAATTATTCATAAATGTCATGATTCTGATTATGGGGGACATTTTGGAAGTGATAAAACTGTATAAATATTACAATCAGGATTTTATTGGCCTACAATTTTTAAGGATGTGCATGTTTATATTAAAAATTGTGATAGATGTCAGCATGTAGGCAATATTTCTTGAAGTAATGAGATGCCCCTCAATTATATGTTGGAAGTTGAAATATTTGATGTTTGGGGACTAGATTTTATGGGACCATTTACACCATCTTTCGTAAATGTTTATATTTTGATAGCAGTAGACTATGTTTCCAAATGGATTGAAGCTATTGCTTTACCTCGATGTGATGCTCAAAGTGTTGCAAAGTTTTTAGAAAAGAATATATTTTACAGTTTTAGAATACCAAGAGTAATCATAACTGATGGGGGAAGTCATTTTAGAAATGTGATTATTGGGAAGTTAGCAAAGAAATATCATATTAATCATCGCATTGCTACTGTGTATCATCCGCAGACAAGTGGTTTGGTTGAATTATCCAATCATGAAATTAAAAGAATATTAGAAAAAAATGTTAATCAAAATCGAAAGGATTGGTCAATCAAACTGGATTATGCTTTATGGGCCTATAGGACTGCTTATAGAACACTTATAGGAATGTCCCCATATAGGCTGATTTTTGGAAAAGCTTGTCATTTACCTTTTGAATTTGAGCATAAAGCATATTGGGTTTTTAAAGAGTTCAATTATAATTTGAAAGATGCTACTTAAAAAAGATTATTACAATTGAATGAGCTTGAAGAAATAAGGAATGAATCTTATGAAAATGCTAAGATTTATAAAGAAAAGATGAAGTTATGGTATGATCGGAAGATTCTTACTAAAAATCTTGTACCAGGACAAAAAGTTTTACTGTATAATGCAAGATTGAGAATATTTTCTGGAAAACTTAAGTCCAGGTGAATGGGTCCATTTATTGTGATAAAATTTTATTCTTATGGAGCTGTAGATATTCAAGATCCTAAGACTGGAAATTATTTAAAGTTAATGGACATAGGCTTAAACCATATTTTTCAGTCAATAAATCTAAATCTGATAATAATTAATGTTGGGTTACTCAGAATGAGTTCTGGGTATGTCAGGTTGAAGACGTTAAAACAAGCGCTTTGTGGGAGGCAACCCATAATTATCGGTGTGCTTTGCTTTATGTTTGTTTTGTGTGCTTTGTTGCTTTGTTTAGTTTGTTTTTATGTTTTTAGTGGTAGTAATTTAGAGTTTTTAAACTATATTAGAGTTTATTTGACCTTAATTGATGATTTAGAGAAGTCAGAATGAAAATTTGGACACTTAGCAGACCTGTGCTAAATTGAGCACTGGCGGCTAAGCGCCGACTGGTTGGCGCTTAGGCGCCGCAGTTATAAAAAATGTGAAAAATGAGGTTCTAGAAGCCTAGATCGTGGGGGAGTAGTTTTGGAAGTTATTTTGGAATTTTAAAACGTCTTGGGGCAGATTTAGCACTTCCCAAGTCTATAAAAAGAACCTGATTTAAGAGAAACACTTGCCCTAAGTCCTATTTTCATTTCTGAGTCTTAAGATGAGAGTTTTGAGTGCATCATGTCTTCCTGGGAGAATGAGATGAAGAAGCAGCAAGATTCTGACAAAAGTAAGTTAATTAGTGATAGTGCTAAATAATTATTCAATGGATATCTCGTTGTTAGTATTCAAGGTATTGTAGAAATGATTGCAATTATTGAATCCCGAGTGATTTCAATGGAAGCAAAGATCAATGAAACTAACTTACAGTTGGAGCACATGGGATGGAAACTCAAGATGCAATTCAGTCATTCAAGGTACGTGGAAGAAGCGGATAAGGCGATGTTTGTAAAGAACAAATGGATTGAAGAAGAAGATGTAAGAATGAACAATTATCGCCCGTTCTATCAAATTTATATTCCAGAAGGGTCCAATGAGAATAATAGTGGTCCTGGATATAATCCGCTTAATGGAGAATGGAATTAAGAGTGCTTTCTTCTTATTTGTTTATTGTTCTTATGTGTTATGTTTAGTGTTTATGTGTGTTATGTTTGGTGTGTTTAGTGTTTATATTTAAGTATTAACTAAGCCTGGTGATGTGATGATTACATCCTAGAGATGTATACTTATCAGTTTGAGATTAAAGTCTCTTGTATTTAAAGAATTTCATCTTTTATGTGTGGATAGAAATTCTAGAATTGTATTAAGTGTTATGTTTGTTTTAATATAAGTTTGTGTTTTTGTGAAATTTGTGTGGAATCAATGGAAATTAAATTTTGATATGGACTATTGGAAGATTTATGTGGGGAGAAATAATTATTCTGGAGTAATTAAGGGTGATTAACCAAGTGATTTAGTGCATATACCTTAATTGTGAAAATCTAGGTATTGGCGGCTAAGCGCCAAAGTGCCGACGATTAAGCGCCAGATTTCGTGGCTAAGCGCCGAGGGTTCGCGCTTAAGCGCCAGTTCGCGAAAATTGGTTCCCAACAGTTAAAAACCAAAAAATTGCCATTTTTAAACCTCTCCATTGTCTTCAACCTTCAGTTTATGGCGAAAGAGGAGCCTAGGGCATCATATTGTGGATCATTTAAGAGCCAATCTCAACAAAAATTGTTAGATTTGGATTCATTGAGGTAAGAGCAATACTCCTAAGTAAACATTTTTTATTTTCACCATGTATTTTGAGTACATTTTGGAAAATCTTAAAATCACTATTCATGGTGAAATTTTAAGAAAAAACTTGAGAAATTGCTTGGATTTAGTGAAAATATCTTTTGGAAGATATTTTAGCAAATTTAGTTTAATTTTGGAATTTATGGTGAATTTTTTCGTGAATTTTTAGAGATGACTCCAAGTCAAAGCGTGCACGAGAAAATACAAGATTTGATTCTGACAAATTTGTTAGTGTGAGGGCTAAGGAACGATACGTCGATGCATTGCAGTCATGTAAGTTGATTCCTAAGCGTGTGTTTAGTAAGCCAGGAGAGGTGATTGAAGATATGATTGCTAGAAGGAACTGGGAGAATTACTGTTGCTTCTCCACTGTTGCTGTTGTTGCTGTGGTTAGAGAATTTTATGCAAATTTGCCTGCTGCAGAAGAGAATCAAGTGATGGTTAGGAGGCATGAGGTCAACTTTTCTTTTGGGGAAATCAATACTTTTTATGGACTACCTCCTGACATGTTATGTTTTTATACTAACTTTCATCCTACGGAAGGAGAATTAGATGAGATCATGGAATTTCTGACTAATGAAAGAGGATTATGGAAAATAACAAATGATAGAAGAGTGAACTTTCCTGCTTCCAAATTGAATGCCATTTCTAAGGCGTGGCATTATTTTATCTCATCTAAGTTGTTACCTTCAAGTCATACAAGTGAAGTAACGAGAGAAAGAGCTGTGTTGAACCATCGTATTCAGCAAGGGAAGCCTATTAACATAGGAGGTATAATTTATGATTATGTTTTGAACTGTGCTAGATCAACCACAAGTGCAGGTATGGGATTTCCTTCCTTGATTCATTCAATATGTGAATGATTTGGAGTGAAGTTTTAAACCTGAGAAGAGGTACTTCAGCCATTAAGACCAATTACTAGTGTAAACGTTGGTGCTTACACTGTACATTCAGAGTTTGGTTGTAGAGGAGGATTTGGTAGGGCTTCTACTACTTCTGCTTCTGCTTATGCTTCTGCTGCATATACTTCTCGTGCTTCTACTTCACGTGCTTCATCATCTACTGATTCATAGACTGGTTTATTAAGAAAAATTTTGAAAAAAGTGAGTCTTACTCGAGAGAATCTGAAAGATATGGATGGTAAGATGGATAATGTAGAAAGATATATTATGAAATATGATGAGTATGAGGAGAGTTATCAGCAATATTTGGATATTAGGATATTAGCAATAGAGGTGATCAGAGTGCTGAGATGCCCCCTCATCCATTCTACATACCTTATGTGCCACGAGCAGGATGATGATGATGATGAGTAGGTTTGTGTTATTTGTTTTTGTTGTGGTGTTGTTGTTAATATACTGATGTGTGTTTTGTTTAGTATTTAGTTTGATCATTGTGTTGTGATATGAACCTTGATAGTATGTAAGACTGTAGTTTGTATTACTTTTCTGTTATGCATATTCTGATGTATTGTTATTGTTGTATTGATTTTTTATATGTTACTTTGTGGTAGTGATGTGTAATAGTAAATGTTTTAATGTGTATGTTATGTCAGAGTTTTTAGTAGTGTGTACTTTAATTCAAAAACTGTTAGGAGATTATAATCCACTACTGAGAACTTCTACTTAGGAAACTACATGTTTAAAATTTTTCAAATTCCACTATCATCTGTTATCTGTATCAGTGTTTTATTTTAGTTGGTGTGTATTTGCTTTGAAAAACTCCACTACTGTAGAAGTCTTTTTGAAATTTTTACTTTTATATGTAAAAAAAAATTGTTTTGAAAAACTAAATTTGATTTCATTTTACTCCTGTTATTTAAATTGTTATACTTGCATATTAGGATATTAAAAATTCCTGCAAGCATGATATGTCAGTTTTTATTTCTCACCCATGTATCATTTCTTATGCTTAAATGTTTTATCTTAACTAAAAATTAAAGTTTTGGGGGGAATTTAAAAACAAAGATTTTCAAAAACCTAAAATTTTATTTGATTCTCAAGAATACTTAAAAATAAATCTTATTTTTGATTGAGAACAATTATGTACATGAAGTTATATTAGGGGAACAAAAATTTTGAATATAGAAATGAATAAAAGAATTTAGTTAAAATTTATAGTAATCATGAAAAACTTAAAGTTAAAATTTTCTTAATGAAGAGGTGTTAAATAAAGTTAAACTATCTTTAGTAAGAAATTTTGTATTTTTGGATAAATAGAAGATTTGACTTTTATTCTTCAAAGCTAAAATTTCTTTTATTGAAGAGTAATTTTCAAATATTATTATTATGATTTTTAAGTGAAAGATATATATCTGACCTTTATTTTAAATGGATGGGTGGAATTCAAAATCATTAAAGGCCTATCCAGATATAGTAATCCTTACCTTATAAAAAAAAAAGAAAAAAAAATAAAAAAAGAAAAGAAAAAGTGAAAATTAGTATATGAAAAGGGAGGAGAAGCTTAAGGATTTAAGGGCCTAATCAAAAAATGGTTTCAAACCTAAAGTTTAAGATATAAGTTCAGAGAAAATCTAAAGCTTAAGGTTATAATATAGTAAGTAAAATTATTTTCAAATAAAGATTTTTAAGTGAGAAAAATAAGTGTTTGAGTCCTATATTTTGAAGAATCTACAAATATTTCTGAATAAGATATAAACTTATATTTGTCCTTTTCTTTTACTTAAGAACTTTCTAAACTTTAAGTTGGTTTTAATTACTGAAATGTTTTCTAAATTGGACTATTCCATTTTTAGATCAAAATTTTGTTATCTTCCTAAGAAGCTCACTACATAATTTGCATGCTAAAATGTTCTATGAGATTAACTGTCACTTGAGGACAAGTAACATTTTATGTTTGGGGGATTTTGATACACCTAAAATATATAGTATTTTTATGCACATTTTTATACCTATTTTTAATGTTATTGCACTTTAATGGAAGGTATTTTGTGTTTTTCTTGCAGGTATGATGAAAATGGATGGTCATGATGAAAGGAGCAAAATTCAATCAAATTTGGAGCAAAAAAAAGATGAAAAATGATAATTTGGGCACTGGCGGCTAAGCGCCGCTGGACCGGCGCTTAGCCGCCACAGTTAAAAATCGAAATTCAAATGAATTTCGTGCCAATTTCAAAGGGAATGGGATGCAACTCTTGGTGGTAACTTCTATAACTTCCTTTGGGCGGCAAGTTTGAATGAAGGGGTGCATTCTTTGGTGGATACATTGAATCGGGGCACATTTTGAAGAGACACCAAGGCACCTTTTTGTTTACTATTTAAAGAGAGTCTAAGGAAAGATTAAAGAGCTCTTCATTTTCATTTTGAAGAGAGTTTTCATTAGGAGTAGGAGTAAAGAGTAGAAAAGGATCTCTTCCTTTACCTGTTGAAGGGTTCTTTCACTTGCAAGTTTTTGCATTATTTTACATTTATTTTGTGAGAGTTTTTATTAAGAGTATGAGTAGAGAGTAGAAAGGAGAAAAGGGTCGGAGTGAAGTCTTCTTCTTCCCACTTCTTTTCTTTCTTTTAAGTTTAGTTTTTATTGAAGTCTGAAGTTATTATGAGTCATCGAAGTTGGGAGATCCACTCTGAGGAGTAGTTTAATGAAGATTTAAAGTTTTAGAGGAACTTCCTGAGTCTTGTGGAAAGAATTTTCAGATAAGTGTTTACTTTTATTCTTACATTTAGTTTTTTTATTAATCTTGTTTTTGTTTGTTGTTTTTCTTATGGTTTTTAATTTCGAATCAATGTGTTTTTGTATTTTCTCAATGCATTCTGAGTAGTTTACTTTATCTTTTTCTTTCTTAAATGGAGAAGTAATTAATTTATAGAGAATTGTTGTGGAAAGTATAAGTGTTTAAAAGTTGGATGAAGTTGTGAATGTTGATTAAGAAAACTTTGTTTACTTCTTAATTTGGTCTGTTAAGTTGTAGAATTTCTTGAGATTATGTAAGATCCAAGGCAGTATTGTCTCATAAAAGTTAGTAAGAATCACATGCAATTATATGGGTGAGAATTGTAGTCCATATAATTGAATGTAATAATAGAAGATATTTTTATGGAAGGGAGTAAAATTAGAGGATTTTAGAGTGACAGGCTAAAACCCCCCTGATTTGGTTTGAAGTTTTGAGTTTTGTTATGAGAAGTTAGCCAACAGTTGGTGGGAATCGAGGGAACTCTAGAGTGAGAGACTAGTATCTTCCCTGCCTAACCATGTTCAAAATGATAAAAATTTCAAATTAACCTATGTTCTTTATAGAACCAAGTAAGGGTAAAGAACACATTTGCTTCTATCTGTCACAACAAATTTAAATACTTCCGCAACAATAATTTAATGATTATTACTACTTCATAACAGGAAAGAAAAAGATATTCTAGTTAATAGTGTTTTACATACAGTGTTATTAGTTATTATAATTTTAATTTCTTGCTTAACATTTTATTTAGGAAATTTCAAAAGACATATCAACTTTCAAAACTTTTCAAAATCAAGTCATAATTTCAAAAGCCATAAAAAAAAAGTAAAAAGATAATTTTTCTGACTCCTTTAAAGATTTTCAAATTTTCCCTTTGGGTTCGATATCTCGGGGCTTAATCAGAAAGTCCTATATTACTTGATAAACGATACTTATACTTGTGTAGTATCCCATATTATAAAATCATAATTTTCATATCTAAATCATCAGCACATATATATATCCGGCGGGATCAAGTTTTTGGTGTCGTTGCCAATTTTCATATCATATTTGATTTTTTGTGTGGAGTCAAGTTTTTGGCGCACATATATTTATTGGGGATCACCTATTAAGGTACTTAAAAGGATTACATGAAAAGAAATTTTTGAGAACATTATTAGTAAGGATGCTAATCCACACATAATTTCAGGTAAGTAATTAAGTTTTTTCCTTTAGGTAGGTCCAAGTGAAGCCAATTTTTTATTAGGCATCTCCTCAAGCTTCTCCTCACTTTTCTTTCTTTTATTTTATTTTCTTTTCGTTTCTTTTCTTTTAATTGAGAATTACTATATCTGGACATCCTTTAATAAATTTGAAGTTCACCCTTTTCACCCTAAATTTGAAACTTACCACATTCCTTTACCTAATAGGTATTTCTTTAGCTTATTAATGATTCATCATAGAGTCTCAATCCTTTCCTATCACATAAGGTTTTAAGATTCTTAATATTTCAAACATACAATTTTTCCTACTTTGAATAGCTGACTATATTCTTATTATCTTATACCAAATATTTTAGCCTACAAAATTATATTTCATTATCAAATACTTTAATTCAACTTTACAAAATACTTAAACAAAATCAAAATACAGTCATCTGAAATTTAGTTCTATTACAGGAAATCATGTTAATAATTTTTGAAAATAATTTTAAATGAGAATAGTTAATTCTTTCCCTCCCACAAACTTAGATTTTTGAATATCAATACAATTAGCATGTGACGAAAGAAAAGATCTAAATATATAACTCATACCTCAATATGTTGGGCTTTTCATGCCTTTGAGTTTAAGCAAGTTTTTCTTCATAAAGTAGAACAGTAGGCCTGAAATAATTAAGAACATTTCTATACACAAATATGCATTAGAAATTTGCAAGGGAAGAAGTTTAAAAACATACAACATAAACTATGCACACAACATTAACTTCCAACTGTTACTATCACATATTAAATGAACAAACCAAACACATGAAAAATCTACTATCACATCACATATATCATAAATCAACATAAAGTCTGCTACAAGTACAACCAAATACACATGACATCACAAATACAAATCAGAAAGAGTCTCAGGTACATCACATATACATCACACATATAAATTAAAATAAAAATAAAACTATAAGACTACCAATATTCATCCTCTGCAGAGGCTCCACCATCATCAAGTTCTTCAGGCTGGTATAGAGTATACTCAGAGTAAGTAGGAAATACAGCACTAGTGTCTCCCCTGAAAATCCTCATCTGCGCGTCATGATAAGCTATCTCATATTCTCTCCATCGCACTTGATAATCATCATTTATCTTGTTCCTTACTTCTAGTCCCTCTACTCTGGTGTTCAACCTTTCCAACTGATCAATAACATCATGTAGAGTAGGCTCCCTAGATGTAGATGGTCTCTCATGACTAGAGGAAGGCTCATCAGCTTTCTTACTCCACTTCCATCCTACATTGGCTTCATAAGTTTTCAAATTTAGTTTAGTAATGGGCTTCAGGGGATAGGCTACCTCCTAATTATCTTCAGTTGCTACACCTGATTGAATACACAAGGCATGAATCAGGCTGGCGTGTCCTAGTCCACCTGTAATCTCTCCTTTTGAGCTCGTCAAAATACTTTTATGAATAATAACCCCTATATTTATATTCTACATGTTATGAATATAGTAATTCAGAACAACTCTATCTATAGTAACTTTGCTGTGATGGTTGGTAGGCAAACGTCTTGTAGAAATGAAATAGTATCAGGCTTTTAATATAGTATCTAGAGTAGAAAGGGGGAAGTTAACTTTTAGCCTTTCTTTAACCTTCCACTCCCCTTTTCCATCAGTCAAAAAGTTCACAGTCATATCCAATGCTTCATTCATAATAGGAAAATTTTTCGTATTCACAAGAATAAGGTGCTCTTAACTGATAAAATGCATTAATGCGAGTAGGGGTAAATTCAACCATTTGTCCTCTAACTAGTATGTATTCACTCTCAAAATAATACAGATTTGCATCAAACTCTCTAACAATTCTCAGCATCTCTTCAGCAGTGAAATTACAGAAAATCTCCCATTGACGATTAGCAATAAGTTCTTCAAGCATACCTCCAGGATTTTCAAAGGCTTTCTCTTGAATACATTTCTTATTGCTAAGAAATGTACTAATGTGCGAATAAGCCTTGAAATTCACAAATTTGCTTTCATCATACTCAAACTTTCTATTCCCCTTTGAAATTATTGGAGCCATTTGTCTAAAAATATCAAATTTATCTAAATCAATTTTAAAATTGCAATGTGTTGGACTCCAAGGTAAAATTAAATAGATAAGAACTCAAAATCCATAAAAAATCTCCAAAGTTTCTCTAAAAACTTCAAAATTTCAAATCTTTATAATGTAGGGGATTTCCAAGGTCAAAATCAAAATTTTTTAAGTTAAAGTGTAGCTCTTACCAAGAGAAGATGAAATCCGAACTTTTTCGACCATGAAATCGCTTCAAATCCAAATGCTAGTGAGCCCTAGGTGCAAAAATTAGACTTGGCATGAGGTAGAAGACTATGGTTTGGACAAAAATGGTGGGTCCCAGGGTCAAATCGAGAAAATTTAGAGTTTAGGGCCTTTTTTCTGGTCGAGCGCTGTCCGGCGCTAGCGGCAGCGCCGTTCGGTGCATTATTCTGCTCTTATGGGAAACTCTCTTTCTTTTAGCGCGGTTCGGCATTGGTGACAGCGCCGTTCGGTGCCAGTTCAAATACTGGGTTTCCGACTTTCATTTACAATTTCGATCTTTTCAAGCACCCTCCGATATCTAATTAGTCTAATTAAGTATTGAATAACATTCTAAAGCCATGGCAAATGATATTTTTTTTAACACAAACAACACAAAACATCACTTTCATATATAAAATCCAAGTTACAGACACAAACACATAACTCTAAATACTACACATCATCAAGCCATATAATTCTAAAATTCAGCGTCAATCATAACCACAACACAATAAAACTGAAAACTAAACAAGAAAGCAATTCCAAATATAACATCCAAGAAAAGCAAAGTAAAGCAATTAAATACACAAACACAGAAATAAAATAATCAAATCTTCATTTTTCCTCTGAACTATCATCGATTCTAAGATCTCCAATTGATTGAGGTTAACAAACAGATTCTAGAATGGACGAAACGGGAATTCTTCAGTAGAATCTTCTTCAATCCAAACTTTCCTTTTCATCAGCAGCATCAAAATTCCTTCAAGATATCCACAATGATCAAAGTGCTCATTCATCCTCCAACTCAGATGATCAAGGAAATTAGATAGATTGTTGATTGCATTCATCAGGTGTTGTACTTCCTTCTCCAATTTCTTAATTTTCTTCAAGATGATCTGTGAACTTTCAAGAAAGTAAGGAGGAATAGGTGCTGACCTCTGAGATGGTTGATCTTCAACAATTCTCATATCATTCATATCACCAACTGCCTGGTTATTATATGCATCTGTTGGGTCTATAGTCTTTCAAGGTAGAAGTACTCTTTTCTAGTTCTCATAGGGCACTTGTGATTGACTGCAAAGGAGAAATACGGTGGTATGATGTCTAAGCCCATACTTTGATCCATGAACGATCAATCCCAAAACAAATTTAACAATTATCGAACCAACATCAATATGCATCCCCATTTGAATACAGTAGTTCAGAATCACACGCCTTAGTTACTTTACTAATTTTCATATTTGGGAGCAATTTTGCACATATGACACAATGTAAGTGCTTCGACGTAGGATTTAACAGTGTGGTCAAGAAACTTACATACTTGTTATCCCTTATCTCCCATTCACCACTTTCATCCATTAGATATTTGTATATATCATTCATATTGTCCTTCGTTGGGGCAAAATTTGAATTGTGGAAAATTGGCACATTCTTAATCATGTATAAATCATTAATCTTTGCAAGAGTAAATGTGACAAACCTACCTCGCACCTAGACTGATTGTTGGTTGATTCCATGAAGATTTGTGTAAAACTCTTTCACAACCGGTACAACTACGGTGGTAGTAGTATAACACAATACTTCGCAACGTCTCTGAACAATAATTTCATCAATTCTAGTAGTAGGAGAATTCGTACCTAGATTCAAAAAGCCTCACTCCTTAATCAATCTCATTTTCAAGATATTTTTGTTGAGTAAGCATTGCGCTTCGAAACTGATGAACTTTCTACGGTTAAAAACTTGAAATCTTAAAGTTTCCTTCGAGTCGAAATCCATTTGGACAAGATTTGGGATCTTCCTCTTCGTTCCTTTAGTAGTTCCTGCATCTAAGGGTGGTTTTTGGGAGTTCTAATGGAAGAATACCGCCTAGAACCGCCAGAACTCGAATATAAAGATGAGAAACTACTTTTTGAATAGTGGCACGGACCGGCGCTAATAACAGTACCTTTCGACACTAGTTCAAATTTCGCCAAACTTTACTTTTTCAAAATCTTTCCAAAATTCGATTCGATTCATTTCTTAAATGTTGTTAATGATAATAAAGGAAGACTAAGACTTAATTAAGAAACAAACAAACACAAATAATACATCAAACAAAACAAACACTCAATAATTGTCGGTTGCCTCCCGCAAAGAACTTGGTTTAACGTCGTCGCTCGACATAACTTCCAGTTATTCAAGTTGATACAACATTAAAACCACTTTAAAATTAAGTCTATTGCCTTTAAAATATGGTTTTAATCGTTGGTCGTTAACTTTGAATATTCTTCCAGATTTAGGGTTTTCGATAATCATAGCTCCAAACTGATATATTTTTACGACAGTGAGAGGTCCTGTCCATCTAGATTTCAGTTTCCCTGGAAATAATTTCAATCTTGTATTGTATAATAAAATTTTTTATCCTGATTCAAATTCCCTTTTAACAATCTTTCATTCATGCCATATTTTTCTTCTCTCCTTATATATTTATCATTATCATATGATTCATTTCTGATTTCTTCCAATTCATTTAATTGCAACAGTCTCGTCTCACCAGCTTCTTTCAAATAAAAATTCAATTTATTTATTGCCTAATATGCTTTATATTCTAATTCAACTGGCAAGTGACAGGTTTTTCTAAAGATTAATCTGTAAGGGGACATTCCTATAGGAGTTTTATAAGCAGTTCTGTATGCCCATAAAGCAGTATCTAGTCTAGCATACCAATCCAATTTCTTAGGATTAATTACTTTCTCTCCAAAATTTGCTTAATTTCATGATTAGTACCTCTGTTAAATCATTAGTTTGGGGATGATAAGCTGTAGAGATTCTATGCATAATATTATATTTTTCCACCAATCTCTGAATCAGATTATTCATAAAATGGGATCCTCCATCAATGATGATTACTCTAGGCATTCCACATCTTATGAAAATATTTTTCATTAAAAATCTCAAAACACCTCTAGCATCAGTTCTAGGTAAAGTTATTGCCTCAATCCATTTTGATACATAATTAACAGCAATCAGTATATATATTTCCAAATGAAGGTGTAAATGGTCCCATAAAATCTAATTGCCAAGCATCAAAAATTTCAACTTCCAAAGTAAAATTAAGAGGCATTTCATTCCTTCTAGATATATGGCCTATCCTCTGATATTGATCACAAGTTTTGATAAATCTATAAACATCTCTGAAAAGTGTAGGCCAATAAAATCCAGATTGCAAAATCTTATGTGCAGTTTTATCAATTCTGAAATGTCCTCCAAATTTAAAATCATGACATTCTCGAATAATTCTTTCAATTTCTTCATAAGGCACACATCTTATAATAATAAGATTTCTACATTACTTGTATAGATAAGTATCGTCCCAGAAATAAAATTTAGCATTATGCTTAAATTTTTTCTGTTGTTGCATTGTTAAGTCAGGTGGCAAAATATTACAAACAATGTAGTTCACAATATCAGTATACCACGGTAAATTTTCTTAAATAATATTATATAATTGCTCATCAGAAAAAGTTTCAATGATTTCCTTTTCAGAATCCTCCAAATTAGGTTGTCCAGTTTAGATAAATGATCAGTTATTTGATTATCGACTCCTTTTCTATTAAAGATCTCAAAATCAAATTCTTGCATTAAAAGTATCCATCAAATCAGTCTTGGTTGTGCATCCTTCTTTTGCATTAAATATTTTATAGCTAAATGATCATTATGCACTATACATTTAGCTCTAATTAAGTAAGATCTAAATTTTTTAAAGGCAAAAATGATCGCTAATAACTCTCTTTCAGTAGTGGTGTAATTAATTTGAGCATCAGTTAGAGTCTTACTAGCGTAGTATATAACATTAAACATTTTGTCATGTCTTTGCCCTAAAACAACTCCAATAGCATAATCGCTAGCATCTCACATTAATTCAAATGGTTTCTCCCAGTCAGGTGAAACTATTATAGGGGCAACGATTAATTTTTCCTTTAAGATATTGAAAGATTTTAAGCATTCATCGCTAAAATTAAACTTCCTATCTTTTTCCAAAAGTTGGCATAACGGCTTAGTAATTTTTGAAAAGTGTTTAATATATCGCCTGTAGAATCCTACATGTCCCAAAAAGCATCTTACCCCTCTCACAATTATTGGAGGTGGTAATTTTTTCTATAATTTGAATCTTCGCAGGATCTACTTCCATGTCATATTCAGATATTTTATGCCAAAGCACAATTCTTCCTGTAACCATAAATTGACACTTTTCCCAGTTTAGAACTAAATCTATTCTTTCACATACCTCTAAAACTTTTTCTAAGTTGCATAGGCATGCATCAAATGAATCTCCAAATACTGAGAAATCATCCATAAACACTTTTATTCCATCATCTATTAATTTGCTAAATATGGACGTCATACAACTTTGAAATATTGCAGGTGCATTACATAATCCAAAGGACATTCTTCTAAAAGTAAAAGTTCTATAAGGGCTAGTAAATGTAGCCTTCTCTTGATCCTTGGGAGAAATAGGTATTTGGTGATAACTAGTATATCCATCTAAAAAGCAATAGTACTTGTGTCCAGCAAGTCTGTCTAGCATTTGGTCTAAAAATGGTAAAGGAAAGTGATCTTTTCTGGTGGCGGCATTTGATTTTCTATAATCAATACATATTCGCCAACCAGTAACTTATCTTGTCGGTATAATTTAATTTCGATCATTTACGTCAACAGTCACTCCTCCTTTCTTAGGAACACAATAAATTGGGCTTACCCAAACACTATCAGAAATATGGTATATAATTTCAGCATCTAACCACTTTAAAATCTTTTTTTAACCACTTCTTTTATTATTGGGTTCAGTCTCCTTTCTGGATCAACTCTAGATTTATGTGGTTCATTCAACAAAATTCTGTGCATACATATCGATAGACTGATTCCTTTAATATCTGCCATGGACCAACCAAAAGTCTATTTGTATCTTTTTAAGGTGTCCAATAATTTTTGTTCTTGATATTCATTTAAAATCAAAGATACAATGACTGGTAAAGTAGATAATTCTCCTAAAAACATATACTTCAAATGATTAGGGAGAATTTTCAGCTCAAGATTAGAGGGTTTAATGATAGATGGAATTAAACTTTTATCTCAATTTTCCTTAGTATTCAATCTTTCAAATTTTTTCTGAACAAATTCTAACTTTTCATTCTTCATGTCATCCAAATCATCTTTAATTCATATTCATCCTCACATTCCATATTTTCTTCAAAGATTTCTTTAAAATGATCTTCTCTCAAATAATCACAGATTTCTATTCGAAAGCACTCATCATCTTTTTCAGTTGAAGGGTATTTCATAGTTTTCAGAATATTGAAAGTTATCTCGTGATCATTGACTCTCATAGTTAATTCTACTTTTTGACCATTGATCATAGCTCTCCTAGTAGCAAGGAATGGTCTTCCCAAAATAATTAAATTTCTTTATCTTCCTCCATATCTAATACAATAAAGTTTACAGGAAAGATAAATTTATCCACCTTTACTAATACATCTTTCACAACTCCTTTAGGATAAGTGATAGAACAATCAACCAGTTGAAGAGTCACAGATGTAGGTGAAATTTCTCATATTCCCAATCTTTTGAAAGTTGATAAAGGCATAAGATTAATACTAGCTCCAAGATCACATAAAGCTCTTTCGAAAAATTTCTCACCTATAGCACACGGGATAGTGAAACTACCTGGGTCTTTAAGTTTTTCAGGAAGCTTCTTCTAAATAATTGCACTACACTCACCGCTAAGTGCAACAGTCTTGTGGTCTTTTAACTTTCTTTTCTTTTTAAGAATATCCTTCATAAACCTTGCATAATCAGGCATCTGTTCTAATGTTTCAACAAAGGGAATATTAATCGTTAATTTCTTAAGAATTTCCAAAAATTTTGCAAATCTGTTATCCCTGTTCTGTTTCTTTAATCTTTGAGGAAACGGAGGAGGTGGTCTTTCAACAGTTATCTTCATTGGTCCTAGGGATATTCGCCTGGATATATCTTATTAGAACCTTTCTCAATATTCACATCCTCTTTCAACTTCAACTTCTTTTTGAACTCTTGGTTCCAATTCTTTTCCACTCCTTAATTGAATAGCCTTAATTTGCTCCTTGTTTTGATATTTTGGGTTAATTTTAACAATACTAGGAAGATTCCCAGAAGGTCTATTATTAAGAGCAGTAAAGATATGTCCCAATTGATTATCAATGTCCTTCAACACAACATTTTGTGCTTGAATTTGATTACCCATATTCAGAATCATTTCTTCAGCAGACAACTTCTTTTCCTTAAAGTGTTGATTAGTATTAAAACCAGGAGGATAAGAAGGTCTATAATTAGTATTTCCTTGGTTTTTTGGATTTCCAACTAGATTCATAAGATTGTTTCCCCATTGCAGGTTAACAACATCATTGGTGCTATTCTAGTTGAAGTTTAGGTGATTCCTCTAAATAGGATTATAATAATTCGAATAAGGATTATTGACTTTGTTATTTATGGCATTAAAGGTTTCATAAGATATTTGAGAGTCTATCATATGTCCTGATGAATTTTCTTCTAACACTGGAGGTGTTGGAGAATAACTCATTTCATATTGATCTATTTTCTTAGAAAGTGCAACAATTTGGGAGACTATCATAGTTATCACATTAGAATCATAAATACTAGCTACTCTCTTAGGATTTACCCGCTCAGCAACATCGATAATCGATCTTAAAGATCTCACTAATCCATTATAAAAGGTTTGAATTATTAACCAATCAAGTAAAGCATGGTGTGGACATTTTTTTAGAAGATCTTTAAATCTTTCCCAAGCTTCATATATGGATTCTCCATCAAACTGACTAAAAGATGTGATATCATTCCTCAGCTTAGCAGTTTTGGATGGAGGGAAATATTTTGACAGAAAATTTTGTGAAAGCTCTCCCCAAGTTCTAATAGATCCATGTGCTAATGAATTTAACCATGTATTAGCCTTATCCCTTAATGAAAAAGGAAAAATTCTAAGTCTAACAGCATTGTTTGACACTCCATCATATTTAAAAGTAGCACACAGTTCTAGAAAACTAGTAAAATTTAAGTTAGGATCTTCATTAGTGTTTCTCCAAATTGATTATTCTGTACCATTTGGATAATAGTAGTTTTTAGCTTAAATGAATTAGCAGTAACATCAGGGTTTTGGATAGTTAAGTGAATTTCATCTGTTGTTGGATCAACATAATCTCTTAATGGTCTTGGTATATTTTCAGTTTGATTGTTTAAGTTTTTCGCCATTTTGTGAGGATTTGCATATTGTTTTTGTTGTTTTCAAATTTTTCTAATAGTACGCTCTAATTCAGAATCGTAAGTCACTAAACCTATAGATCGGATACTACGCATACAAACACAATAAGCACACTAACAATAAACAAACACACACAATTAAGTCTAATTTATATTAGACTTAACCTAAACATCTTTAAATTCAAAATATCTTGAATTTAAATCTAATTCAAATTAGATTTAATTCAAAATCAACTAAGTCAACAATTTAATAAATAAAATTCATATTATTTCTTTTAAAATACTCTGACACTATTTTCTTGCTCCCTTTCTTTATCAACACACAATCTTTTTTCTTGGGCTAAGAGGTCTTGAGGGAGCCACTGACATTAAGGAAATCGATCTCCATAGATTCCTCACAACATACACCATGAGACCCACCCACAACCTTCTTTGCAACAATAACCTTACCTTCCTTGCTACGCACATAAATGATCTCCAAATTTCAAGCAAAACTCTAGTATGGAAGTAGATGAACTCTAGAATGAGCTAACCAAACAACGGAATAAGGTAGTCGGCTGGCAGAAACAAAGTGTGTCGTTTCTTCCATCCGATAAAGATGTCTGAACATCAATGTGTTCTTATGCGTAGTGGCACCAAAGGAGTTCCGTGACTGCGATAGTAATAACAATTCTTCGGCACGTCCACGAAGCACGAATGATCTATAGTTGTTAAATATCATATAGAGTCATCACGGGGAATGAGATATCATTTCTCATTGCCACTCTCCATTTATTATTTTTCACCTAAAGGGATCAAATCAGGGCAACTTTCAAATTTCGAATTTCTCGGTGCTTCGGGTCTTTCTTGTAGTTCAAAGCTTTTCATCCAATGTTTGTTATATCATCATTTTCCTTGGCCCAGAAGGCAACTCCTTGTCATTCCCACTGAAACAGGTCAGGTGAAATCAACCAGTTGGGGAGATCCCATTTGCAACAAAAGCACCTAGGGGTGAGTCTAACTTGCAATAAAATGAAAAATTATGAAGATTTACAAGGAGGGGGGTGAATTTTTTTGCTAGGAGTACCTCTTTAATGGATTTCTTCTTGAAGTTAGCTCTTCTTCTTGTTGATGGCCTGATTCACGCTCACCACACCGTAAATGATGTTGAATCAAGATATTTTTAGTAGATCATAACCAAGGAAAGTAGTGCACGACCAAGGAAAGGAGAACTTGAGAGAGAGAGAGAGGGAGAGAGTTGCCCCCTCGAAGGTGAATCAGGTGGTCCCCAGGGCTGACGATCCGTTAGCATGATGTTACAAGTTGAGAAGCAAAAAAAAGAAAAAACACTTTTACATAAATGTGGCATCCTATTAAAGATGCTAGTAGGGCAAAAAAAGTAAATTAAAATATTACTCTTGCTTCTAAAGGGTGGTGTTGGATAATAAGTCCTCAGTCAGGGGAGGGGGGGGGGGAGTCTCTCGTCTGATTCTAACCGGCTGAATTAAAGAGCTTGGTCGGTCGATTGAAGTGAGATGACTGAGGGAGAGAGCTTGGTTGTTTGATTGAAGTGAGTCTGCCGACTAATGGATTGCCTTGAGATTTGTGCAAACTATTTTTTGGTATAAAATATATACATGGTGGCAACTGATATACTAATATTTTTCACTTAATTTGATCTAGGAGTATATCTTGATGATGCTCGAAATGATAGTTTTTGCGACTCATGTTCATGTTCATCTTCTTCAATTTCTTCTCTAATTTTTGAGACAACTCGTGTCTCCTGTGACATCAAATATTATTCACTTATGGGGGCAATTAGATATAGATTTGAGGTCAGCCAAGATCAAAACACATGTAAATAAAAATTAATTAATATAATATAATTTTATAAATTTAATTTTTAAACAAAAAAATTATTATAGAAATAGTTGAAATTATCAAAATACTTTTTTATTTAAGACGTGACTTAAATTCACATTGTTGTGCCTTTATAAATTATTTTTTGTTGAATTCATATTACAAAAAAAAAAAAAAATAACAGATGTTGCATTTAAAAATCTTGCCATCTTTTGTCACTCATTTGTTTCTAAAAAATTTTATTTTTATTAGAAATATTTAAGCAAACCTAAACCTAAAGTTTACTCACATCGTGCATACAGAATTTTAAATTCAGTTTCTTGACAAAAGATTAAGATCTTAAACTTGCTATGATAAGTTGCATTAAATAAAATAAATCCAA